>CAJHNH020007223.1:859595-957095 GCA_905116865.2 Candidula unifasciata
TCTGCCGGGATAAGAGGCTACCTCTGCGGTGCTATCTGCTGTTAGCAACAGCTTTAAAGAGCGACAACCCCGACAATCTGAACGATTGCTGCAGGTTGAGGTGCTCTTCCCTGTGGATGTGAAATATCCCCAGATTTCTCAAACAGAAGACTGATACAGAACAAATTATGAGAATACCACGGACCAAAAAGAAGAAAAGCACAAACATCCTACATGATCTGAACATAATGTAGAAATGGCCGATTAACAGCATCGTGTGCCGAAAGCTGAGGAATTCTGGCCATGTTAAACCCTTGCCGTGGAATCAATGTTCAGTTTGCCTACAGGAAACCCCTGCCGTGGAATGAATGTTTGGTTTGCCTACAGGAAACCCCTGCCGTGGAATCAATGTTTGGTTTGCCTACAGGAAACCCCTGCCGTGGAATCAATGTTTGGTTTGCCTACAGGAAACCCCTGCCGTGGAATCAATGTTTGGTTTGCCTACAGGAAACCCCTGCCGTGGAATGAATGTTTGGTTTGTCTACAGGAAACCCTTGCCGTGGAATCAATGTTTGGTTTGCCTGCAGGAAACCCCTGCCGTGGAATCAATGTTTGGTTTGCTACAGGAAACCCCTGCCGTGGAATGAATGTTTGGTTTGCCTACAGGAAACCCCTGCCGTGGAATCAATGTTTGGTTTGCCTACAGGAAACCCCTGTCGTAGAATGAATGTTTGGTTTGCCTACAGGAAACCCCTGCCGTGGAATCAATGTTTGGTTTGCCTACAGGAAACCCCTGCCGTGGAATCAATGTTTGGTTTGCCTACAGGAAACCCCTGTCGTGGAATGAATGTTTGGTTTGCCTACAGGAAACCCCTGTCGTGGAATAAAGGTATAAGTCACATGATGCTTAACCTGACATCTGTAGACAATGTCTAACACATCCGTGTGGAGCGGAGGCAGACATTTAACGAGGCTTTCACAATGACCCAGTTTCTATTCTCAGCCTCAGTGATCACGTGTTTCCATCAGTCACAGTCGAGGTGGGGGACAAGAACTTGTGGCCGTTGACAAAATAATTTTAGAAATAACTTTATTATTTTTTCTCTTATAGAAGACATGACAAACATTTCTGGACGAAGAAATTAATACATGCCTTGCGCATTTACGGATTGTAAATGGTGACATAAACAACTATTTAACTGAATAATTACGTGTGGTGTTGTGTGGCCTCGTGATCGCCGTATCACCAACTGAGCTGCATCCTTCCCCCAAAGAAGCACATGTCTTCAACCATCTGGCGGGTTGACTGGTTACCTGCTTAGTGGATCGGTTGGCTGCCTGGTTGGTTGGATGGTGGGTTAATTGGATGGCTAGTTGGTTGGATGGCTAGTTGGTTGGATGGCTAGTTGGTTGGATGGCTAGTTGGCTGGATGGCTAGTTGGTTGGATGGCTAGTTGGTTGGATGGCTAGTTGGTTGGATGGCTAGTTGGTTGGATGGCTAGTTGGTTGGATGGCTAGTTGGTTGGATGGCTAGTTGGTTGGATGGCTAGTTGGCTGGATGGTTAGTTGGTTGGATGGCTAGTTGGTTGGATGGCTAGTTGGTTGGATTGATGGTTGGTTGAATGGCTGGTTGGTTGAATGGCTGGTTGGCTGGATGGCTAGTTGGTTGGCTGGCTGGTTGGTTGGATGGCTGGTTGGTTGGATGGCTAGTTGGTTGGATGGCTAGTTGGTTGGATGGCTAGTTGGTTGGATGGCTGGTTGGTTGGATGGCTGGTTGGTTGGATGGCTGGTTGGTTGGATGGCTGGTTGGTTGGATGGCTGGTTGGTTGGATGGCTAGTTGGTTGGATGGCTAGTTGGTTGGATGGCTGGTTGGTTGGATGGCTAGTTGGTTGGATGGCTGGTTGGTTGGATGGCTGGTTGGTTGGTTGGATGGCTGGTTGGTTGGATGGCTGGTTGGTTGGATGGCTGGTTAGTTGGATGGCTGGTTGGTTGGATGGCTGGTTGGTTGGATGGCTGGTTGGTTGGATGGCTGGTTGGTTGGTTGGATGGCTGGTTGGTTGGATGGCTGGTTGGTTGGATGGCTGGTTAGTTGGATGGCTGGTTGGTTGGATGGCTGGTTGGTTGGATGGCTGGTTGGTTGGATGGCTGGTTGGTTGGATGGCTGGTTGGTTGGATGGCTAGTTGGTTGGATGGCTAGTTGGTTGGATGGCTGGTTGGTTGGATGGCTGGTTGGTTGGATGGCTAGTTGGTTGGATGGCTAGTTGGTTGGATGGCTAGTTGGCTGGATGGCTGGTTGGTTGGATGGCTGGTTGGTTGGATGGCTAGTTGGTTGGATGGCTGGTTGGTTTGATGGCTAGTTGGTTGGATGGCTAGTTGGCTGGATGGCTGGTTGGTTGGATGGCTAGTTGGTTGGATGGCTAGTTGGTTGGATGGCTAGTTGGCTGGATGGCTGGTTGGTTGGATGGCTAGTTGGTTGGATGGCTAGTTGGTTGGATGGCTAGTTGGTTGGATGGCTGGTTGGTTGGATGGCTGGTTGGCTGACTGGCTGGTTGGTTGGATGGATGGTTGGTTGGATGGCTGGTTGGTTGGATGGCTGGTTGGTTGGATGGCTAGTTGGTTGGATGGCTGGTTGGCTGGATGGCTAGTTGGTTGGATGGCTAGTTGGTTGGATGGCTAGTTGGCTGGATGGCTAGTTGGTTGGATGGCTGGTTGGTTGGATGGCTGGTTGGTTGGATGGCTGGTTGATTGGATGCTTAGTTGGTTGGATGGCTGGCTGGTTGGATGGCTGGCTGGTTGGATGGCTGGTTGGTTGGATGGCTGGTTGGTTGGATGGCTGGTTGGTTGGATGCTTAGTTGGTTGGATGGCTGGCTGGTTGGATGGCTGGTTGGTTGGATGGATGGTTGGTTGGATGGCTGGTTGGTTGGATGGCTGGTTGGTTGGATGGCTAGTTGGTTGGATGGCTGGTTGGCTGGATGGCTGGTTGGCTGGTTGGTTGGATGGCTGGTTGGTTGGTTGGTTGGATGGCTAGTTGGTTGGATGGCTGGTTGGTTGGTTGGTTGGATGGCTGGTTGGTTGGATGGCTGGCTGGTTGGATGGCTGGCTGGTTGGATGGCTGGTTGGTTGGATGGCTAGTTGGCTTGATGGCTGGTTGGTTGGATGGCTGGTTGGCTGGTTGGTTGGATGGCTGGTTGGTTGGATGGCTGGTTGGTTGGATGGCTGGTTGGTTGGATGGCTGGTTGGCTGGTTGGTTGGATGGCTGGCTGGTTGGATGGCTGGCTGGTTGGATGGCTGGTTGGTTGGATGGCTGGTTGGTTTGTTGGTTGGATGGCTGGTTGGTTGGTTGGTTGGATGGCTGGTTGGCTGGTTGGTTGGATGGCTGGTTGGTTGGATGGCTGGTTGGTTGGATGGCTGGTTGGTTGGATGGCTGGTTGGTTGGATGGCTAGTTGGTTGGATGGCTGGTTGGTTGGATGGCTAGTTGGTTGGATGGCTGGTTGGTTGGATGGCTGGTTGGTTGGATGGCTGGTTGGTTGGATGGCTGGTTGGTTGGATGGCTGGATGGCTGACTGGCTGGTTGGTTGGTGGATGGTTGGTTGGATGGCTGGTTGGTTGGATGGCTGGTTGGTTGGATGGCTAGTTGGTTGGATGGCTGGTTGGCTGGATGGCTAGTTGGTTGGATGGCTAGTTGGTTGGATGGCTAGTTGGCTGGATGGCTAGTTGGTTGGATGGCTGGTTGGTTGGATGGCTGGTTGGTTGGATGGCTGGTTGATTGGATGCTTAGTTGGTTGGATGGCTGGCTGGTTGGATGGCTGGCTGGTTGGATGGCTGGTTGGTTGGATGGCTGGTTGGTTGGATGGCTGGTTGGTTGGATGGCTAGTTGGTTTGATGGCTAGTTGGTTGGATTGCTGGTTGGTTGGATGGCTGGTTGGCTGACTGGCTGGTTGGTTGGATGGCTGGTTGGTTGGATGGCTGGTTGGTTGGATGGCTAGTTGGTTGGATGGCTGGTTGGTTGGATGGCTAGTTGGTTGGATGGCTGGTTGGTTGGATGCATGGTTGGGTGACTGGTTACGTGGTTAGCTGGCTGGTTTCATGATCGACTGGCTGGTTGACTGAGAGGCTAACTGGCTGGCTGGTTATCTGGCTGCTCGGATGGTTATATAATCAGTTGGTTGTGAATCCTGCTAACACCATAGAGACTACCATGTCCGAGATACCGCCGTTCAAATCTTATTGACGACCCTCTCCCCCCCCCCCCCCCACATGGGGATTGTGGTACACAGTTCTCCTTCCCCTTTCCAAATGGGCATATCAAGTGGACTTTGAAACCTTTCATCTTCGCAGAGCCAAATTAGTCTGGAAGCAAGTCATGATTGGCAGCCACAGATAGAAACTGTTTGTGTTTAGACTCATGTATGTACTGCCCCCAACATACGTGGTGGAGAGTTCCTTGTCAACATACGTGGTGGAGAGTTCCTTGTCAACATGATACAAATCAGAGGTAACTAACCAGTCATGTCCTAGTGTCGATTCCTCGTCCCGCCATCTTGTCGCCCATATTTGCATGCACTCTGACTGCCTCTGTACTTAGCCATCGACTTGATCAACACCAAGTCAGACTAGACAATTACCGCAGCAACCCTGTTATTTAGACGTCTAATTGTTAGGCTGATTACAAGCATGGTGTTTTATGTCGGAGAACAGAGAACAAGTGAAACTGGTTGCGACAACCGGAAATGTTGTAGGGAAAAGATACACAGGGAGTCCGAGAGAGAAGAAGCTGGACAGTTTAGCTTCATGCCTTGGAAGGATATGTATATAAACAACATAACTAGTAACACACGAGACAGAGGGTTGTGGACAGACTTAATTACTAACACCAAGTGACATTCGCTTTGAGAATAACAATATCTAGAAGGTATTCCACCATTTACCACATAGTGGACGCTCATTACTGGAATGACGAATTACCCGTCAACTTCCGCCCAATGGACGCTTATTACTGGAAGGAGGAATTACCAGTCAACTTCCGCCTAATGGACGCCCATTACTGGACAGAGGAATTACCCGTCAACTTCCGCCCAATGGACGCCCATTACTGGACAGAGGAATTACCCGTCAACTTCCGCCTAATGGACGCCCATTACTGGAGTGACGAATTACCCGTCAACTTCCGCCCAATGGACGCTTATTACTGGAAGGAGGAATTACCCATCAACTTCCGCCCAATGGACGCCCATTACTGGACATCTATCTCTCATCTCTATCTGTCATCTCTTTCTGTCATCTCTCTGTCGTCTCTATCTGTCATCTCTATCTGTCATCTCTGTCTGTCATCTCTATCTGTCATCTCTCTGTCATCTCTATCTCATCTCTATCTCATTTCTATCTGTCATCTCTATCTGTCATCTCTATCTGTCATCTCTATCTGTCATCTCTGTCTGTCACCTCTCTGTCACCTCTATCTGTCATCTCTGTCTGTCATATCTCTCTCTTATCTCTATCTGCCATCTCTCTGTTATCTCTCTCTCATCTCTATCTGTCATCTATCTGTCATCTGTCTGTCATCTCTATCTGTCATCCCTCTGTCATCTCTATCTGTCATCTCTCTGTCGTCTCTCTCATCTCTATCTGTCATCTCTCTGTCATCTCTCTCTCTCTGTCATCTCTATCTGCCATCTTACTGTCATCACTATCTGTCATCTCTCTGTCATCTATGTCTGTCATATCTATCTGTCATCTCTCTCTGTCATCTCTATCTGTCATCTCTGTCTGTCATCTCTCTCTCTCTGTAATCTTTGTCTGTCATCTCTATCTGTCATCTCTCTCTCATTTCTCTCTCTCATCTCAGTCTGTCATCTTTCTCAACTCAGACTGTCATCTCTTTCTCTCTCATCTCTATCTGTCATCACTCTGTTATCTCTCTCTCTCTCTCTCTCTCTCTCTCTCTCTCTCTCTCTCTCTCTCTCTCTCTCATCTCTATCTGTCATCTGTCTGTCATCTCTATCTGTGATCTCTATCTGTCATCTCTCTCTCTCTCTCTCTCTCTCTCTCTCTTCTCTGTCATCTCTCTCTCATCTCAGTCTGTCATTTCTCTCTCATCTCAGTCTGTCATCTCTCTCTCTCTCATATCTATCTCTCATCTCTCTCTCTCATCTCAGTCTTTCATGTCTCTCTCATCCCAGTCTGTCATCTCTCTATCATCTATATCTGTCATCTCTCTCATCTGAGTCTGTCATCTCTCTGTCATCTCAGTCTGTCATCTCTCTCTCTTTCATCTCAGTCTGTCATCTCTCTGTCATCTCAGTCTGTCATCTCTCTGTCATCTCAGTCTGTCATCTCTCTGTCATCTCAGTCTGTCATCTCTCTGTCATCTCAGTCTGTCATCTCTCTGTAATCTCAGTCTGTCATGTCTCTCTCATCTCAGTCTTTCATCTCTCTCTCTCTCATCTCAGTCTGTCATGTCTCTCTCATCTCAGTCTTTCATGTCTTTCTCATCCCAGTCTGTCATCTCTCTATCATCTCAGTCTGTCATCTCTCTCTCTCTCTCTCTCTCTCTCTCATCCCAGTCTGTCATCTCTCTCTCATCCCAGTCTGTCATCTCTCTCTCTCTCATCTCTATCTCTCATCTCTCTCTCTCATCTCAGTCTTTCATGTCTCTCTCATCCCAGTCTGTCATCTCTCTATCATCTATATCTGTCATCTCTCTCATCTGAGTCTGTCATCTCTCTGTCATCTCAGTCTGTCATCTCTCTCTCTTTCATCTCAGTCTGTCATCTCTCTGTCATCTCAGTCTGTCATCTCTCTGTCATCTCAGTCTGTCATCTCTCTGTCATCTCAGTCTGTCATCTCTCTGTCATCTCAGTCTGTCATCTCTCTGTAATCTCAGTCTGTCATGTCTCTCTGATCTCAGTCTTTCATCTCTCTCTCTCATCTCAGTCTGTCATGTCTCTCTCATCTCAGTCTTTCATGTCTTTCTCATCCCAGTCTGTCATCTCTCTATCATCTCAGTCTGTCATCTCTCTCTCTCTCTCTCATCCCAGTCTGTCATCTCTCTCTCATCCCAGTCTGTCATCTCTCTCTCTCATCTCAGTCTGTCATCTCTCTCTCATCTCAGTCTGTCTCTCTCTCATCCCAGTCTGTCATCTCTCTCTTATCCCAGTCTGTCATCTCTCTCATCCCAGTCTGTCATCTCTCTCTTATCCCAGTCTGTCATCTCTCTCTCATCCCAGTCTGTCATCTCTCTCTTATCCCAGTCTGTCATCTCTCTCTCATACCAGTCTGTCATCTCTCTCTCATCCCAGTCATCTCTCTCTCTGATCTCAGTTTGTCATCTCTCTCTCATCTCAGTCTGTGATCTCTCTCATCCCAGTCTGTCATCTCTCTATCATCTCAGTCTGTCATCTCTCTCTCTCATCTCAGTCTGTCATCTCTCTCTCATCTCAGTCTGTCATCTCTCTCTCATCCCAGTCTGTCATCTCTCTCTCTCTCATCTCAGTCTGTCATCTCTCTCTCATCTCTATCTGTCATCTCTCTTCATCTCAGTCTGTCATCTCTCTCTCATCTCTATCTGTCATCTCTCTCATCTCAGTCTGTCATCTCTCTCTCATCCCAGTCTGTCATCTCTCTCTCTCTCATCTCAATCTGTCATCTCTCTCTCATCTCAGTCTGTCATCTCTCTCATCTCAGTCTGTCATCTCTCTCTCATCTCTATCTGTCATCTCTCTCTCTCATCTCTATCTGTCATCTCTCTCTCATCTCAGTCTGTCATCTCTCTCTCATCTCTATCTGTCATCTCTCTCTCATCTCAGTCTTTCATCTCTCACTCATCTCAGTCTGTCATCTCTCTATCATCTCTATCAGTCAGTCATCTCTCTCTCTCTCTCTCTCTCTCTCTCTCTCTCTCTCTCTCTCTCTCATCTCAGTCTTTCATCTCTCTCTCATCTCAGTCTGTCATCTCTCTATCATCTCTATCAGTCATCTCTCTCTCTCATCTCAGTCTGTCATCTCTCTCTCTCATCTATGTCTGTCATCTCTCTCTCTCATCTATGTCTGTCATCTCTCTCTCTCATCTCTGTCTGTCATCTCTCTCTCTCTCATCTCAGTCTGTCATCTCTGTCATCTCTGTCTGTCATCTCTCTCTCTCTCATCACAGTCTGTCATCTCTCTCTCTCTCTCTCTCTCTCTCTCTCTCATCTCTATCTGCCATCTCTCTCTCATCTCAGTCTGTCATCTCTCTCTCTCATCTTAGTCTGTCGTCTCTCTGTCATTTCTGTCTGTCATTTCTTTGTCATTTCTGTTATCTCTCTGTCATCTCTATCTGTCATCTCTCTCTCATCTCCGTCATCTCTCTGTCATCTCTATCTGTCATCTCTGTCTGTCATCTCTATCTCTCATCTCTAAATGGTATCTCCATTTGTCATCTCTTTCTTTCATCTCTATCTGTCATCTCAGTCTGTCATCTCTCTCTCATCTCTGTCATCTCTCTGTTACCTTTCTCATCTCTATCGGTCATCTGTCTGTCATCTCTATCTGTCATCTCTCTGTAATCTCTCTGTCATCTCTATGTGTCATCTCTCTCTCTCTGTCATCTCTGTCTATCATCTCTCTGTCATCACTATCTGTCATTTCTCTGTCATCTCTGTTTGTCATCTGTCTATCATATCTATTTGTCATCTCTCTCTGTCATCTCTATCTGTCATCGGGGTCTGTCATCTCTATATGTCATCTCTCTCTGTCATCTCTATCTGTCATTTCTCTCTCATTTCAGTCTGTCATCTCTCTCTCATTTCAGTATGTCGTCTCTCTGTCATTTCTGTTTGTCATCTCTCTGTCATTTCTGTCATCTCTCTGTCATCTCTATCTGTCATCTCTCTGTCATATGTCTGTCATCTCTATCTGTCATTTCTATCTCTCATCTCAGTCTGTCATCTCTCTGTCACCTCTGTCTGTCATCTCTGTCATCCCTGTCTGTCATCTATGTCTGTCATCTCTACCTGTCTATCAATCGTGACCCACCTTCGAGTCCCTGTTTGCTCTAGTCTAACAGAGGTTCAGTTTGCCTACCAAAGTTCAAGGTTCACATGATGATGATGTTTCCAGGCCTACATAATCACGGGCAGGGATTGTTCCACATTAGGAAAGTTCAAATATCCGTGGATCGATACAGACATCAAACACGTGCAGGTAAACAGTGTCTCTGGCGTGCCAGGGGTCGCTCATCCAGTGGGGGAGGGAAAGGGGGTCGTAGATGGGAGCTGGGGGAATTCTGGGGTACGCCAGGGACCTGAAGTTTTGATGACGTCAGAATGAAAAACTGGAGTTGTTTGTGTTGGGTATATTTAGTTCTCGTTAGCACCGGCTGTTGGTTTGCTGTTTGTCATATCTGTGTCACAGATAACATACCTGTTCTTTCATGTAATTTACGCCTGTGTCTATGGCATTTTCATCTATTTAGGACAGCTTACCTGTGTCTTGGACAGCTTATCCGTGTCTTGGGGCGGTCTATCTTTGTCTTGGACAATTTTGCGTGTGTCTTGGACAATTTACCAGTGTCTTGGACAAAATGCCCGTCTATCAGACATTTACCAGTGTCTTGGACAAAATGCCCGTCTATCAGACATTTACCGGTGTCTTGGACAAAATGCCCGTCTATCAGACATTTACCAGTGTCTTGGACAAAATGCCCGTCTATCAGACATTTACCAGTGTCTTGGACAAAATGCCCGTCTATCAGACATTTACCAGTGTCTTGGACAATTCACTCGTTTCTTGAACAGTTTAGCCGTGGCTTGGACAATTCACTCGTTTCTTGAACAGTTTAGCCGTGGCTTGGACAATTCACTCGTTTCTTGAACAGTTTAGCCGTGGCTTGGACAATTCACTCGTTTCTTGAACAGTTTAGCCGTGGCTTGGACAATTCACTCGTTTCTTGAACAGTTTAGCCGTGGCTTGGACAATTCACCCGACTTTTGGATAATTTTCCAGTCTTTTGGATAATTTTCCCGTTTCTTTGATATTTACCTATGTCTTGGACGCTTTGTCTTGGACAATTTACCTGTTCTGGACGGTTCATCTTTATCTTGGAAAATTTACCCGTCTCTTTGACAATTTACCGGTTTCTTGGACAGTTTACCCGTCTCTGTGACAATTTACCCGTCTTTTGGATAATTTACCCTACTATTGGACAATTTACCCATCTCTTGGACAAAAACACCCGTCTCTTGGACAAAAACAACCGTCTCTATGACAATTTACCCGTAACTTAGACAATTTACCTGTGTCTTGGACGGTTTACCTTTGTCTTAGACAATTTACCCTTGTCTTTGACAATTTACCCTTGTCTTTGACAATTTACCCTTGTCTTTGACAATTTACCCTTGTCTTTGACAATTTACCCGTCTCTTGAAAATGTTACCCGTGTCTTGGGCAATGTACCTGTGTCTTAGACAATTTATCTGTGCCTTGGACAATTTACCTGTATGTTTGGGAGAACTTTGGCAATTCACCTGTATGTTTGGGAGAACTTTGGCAATTCACCTGTATGTTTGGGAGAACTTTGGCAATTCACCTGTATGTTTGGGAAAACTTTGGCAATTCACCTGTATGTTTGGGAGAACTTTGACAATTCATCTGTATGTTTGGGAGAACTTTGACAATTCACCTGTATGTTTGGGAGAACTTGTAGTCCTAGAAATATAATATGTGTGGTTGGTTATTTCTCTTGAATCCTAACCATCGCACCTGTGCTCTTTTGTCACTTCTGGTCAGAGCATACTTGAAAAATCTTGTACCCATTTCCTAGAGGCTGGGTGAACCCCGGGAACCGCCAGGTCTCTAACACCGTCCATGTGCTGCAGCGAGTCGCAGCTTGATTTGAAAGCGAGTCTCCTATCGACTGCGCTAACGACTCCACACAACATAAACACACACGGCTCCACACATCACTAACACACATTTTCTTTACAACACCAGCACACTATCTCCATGCAACTTAACATACACGCTTCAGACAACAGCTACACACACGGCACCACACATCTTCAATACACACGGCACCACACATCTTCAATACACACGGCACCACACATCTTCAATACACACGGCACCACACATCTTCAATACACACGGCACATCTTCAATACACACGGCACCACACATCTTCAATACACACGGCACATCTTTAATACACACGGCTCCACACATCTTCAATACACACGGCACCACACATCTTCAATACACACGGCACATCTTTAATACACACGGCTCCACACATCTTCAATACACACGGCACATCTTTAATACACACGGCACCACACATCTTCAATACACACGGCACCACACATCTTCAATACACACGGCTCCACACATCTTCAATACACACGGCACCACACATCTTCAATACACACGGCTCCACACATCTTCAATACACACGGCACCACACATCTTCAATACACACGGCTCCACACATCTTCAATACACACGGCACCACACATCTTCAATACACACGGCTCCACACATCTTCAATACACACGGCACATCTTTAATACACACGGCACTACACATCTTCAATACACACGGCACATCTTTAATACACACGGCTCCACACATCTTCAATACACACGGCACCACACATCTTCAATACACACGGCTCCAAACATCTTCAATACACACGGCACATCTTCAATACACACGGCTCCACACATCTTCAATACACACGGCACCACACATCTTCAATACACACGGCTCCACACATCTTCAATACACACGGCACCACACATCTTCAATACACACGGCTCCACACATCTTCAATACACACGGCACCACACATCTTCAATACACACGGCTCCACACATCTTCAATACACACGGCACCACACATCATCAATACACACGGCACCACACATCTTCAATACACACGGCACCACACATCTTCAATACACACGGCACCACACATCATCAATACACAGGGCACCACACATCTTCAATACACAGGGCACCACACATCATCAATACACACGGCACCACACATCTTCAATACACACGGCACCACACATCTTCAATACACACGGTACCACACATCATCAATACACAGGGCACCACACATCTTCAATACACAGGGCACCACACATCTTCAATACACACGGCACCACACATCATCAATACCCACAGCACCACACATCATCAATACACAGGGCTCCACACATCATCAATACCCACGGCTCCACACATCATCAAAACCCACGGCACCACACATCATCAATACACAGGGCACCACACATCTTCAATACACAGGGCTCCACACATCATCAATACCCACGGCACCACACATCATCAATACCCACGGCACCACACATCATCAATACACACGGTACCACACATCATCAATACACACGGCACCACACATCTTCAATACACACGGCACCACACATCTTCAGTACACACGGCTCTACACAACATCAATACACACGGCTCCACACATCATCCGTGCACACGGCTCCATTCAACAGCAACACACACAGCTCCACAACACCAACCACACAACAATGACATATATAACCCTCACATGGTTGTAACTACAACTTGACTTTACCAACAATGTCCTAATCTCTAATCCTGGTCGATGACGCCGCGGTACCACCCGAAGCCTGCTGCGCCATCAAACCTGGCCGGGAAACCTTTAATTAGGTCGACGTCTGCTGCCATTGCCCAACAGTTCAATGCTTTTCTCTAAAGTTCAGTCCCCTCAGTTTTATGTGATCATCTCCGGACCTTGTACTAAAACGGTGTCTGTCCAATGTTTGCACCCACAAAATATTGTCCCCGAGAACAAATGATTTGTTTCATGTCCAATCTAACCTGGTGCATGCGATGAGTTGTGTTCGTATGGTGTCATGCAAGTACGGGTGCGAGGGCACCATGGGTAGACTGGGTGGGGTGGGGGTGAGGGGAGGAAGGCCAGTGGAATAACAGACCCAATGCCCTTTAACAAGCATGTCGTAATAGCCGTTCCCCATGTGGGTTTCGGGGCCCGTCATGGAGAAGACAAGAATAGACCCACTGCCTTTCTTTCCAACAAGCATGTCCTAGTAGTTGACTAATTGGGGATATGCTTCGAAATCTGAGTACCTCTGCCTAAGAGACAACGAACCAAGAGTCTGCATACAAATAAGCCAGATATGTGAAACAGATTTGCACGCAGTGTATGCGCGCGTGTGTGTGTGTGTGTGCAGGTGCGAGTATGTGTTCCTACTAAAGAATCGGTTGAAATTATGACCGTGTTTGTCTTGTGCCCATCACTGAGCGTTTCTTGTCTTAGTTTGTGTACGAGTGAATTCATGTGTTGTCTAGTGTGTAGCCAGCGTTTGCTTCCTTCTGTCATAGTTAAATCCCTCGTTGTTTGGTTGTAAAAGCTTTTGTTCCTGCAGCAACGAATTCTCATCTGATCTCTATCACTTGCTTGCTCCAGGAGTTCTTTGTCCCCATGCACACTACTAATCTTCTGACCAGGGGGCCCAAATCGCTTACTCACGCTCAGATCGATACACATAAAGGCACGGGCAGCCGCCATTATCCTCCCCTCCCCCTCTCTTTCCACCTGTCTGGCTCACAGCCGTTGAGAATAGCCAGGGCTCGTCAGGTATGGTCTGGCATAGCGGCTGTAGCGTGCTTGACTGGTTCCAGACCTGTTGGTTGACGGTTTCCGTGTGCGAGTGCATGTGTTTGCCTGCATGTACTGCTCACACAGGTTGTCTACTGCAGCCGCACCAGCTCGTCTTATCAACTTGATCACTGTTTTCCAGCAGACGTGAAACCAGTTGATTGATGCCCTGCTGGGCCAGATCGATTCTTCGACAGGTATGTAGTGATCAAAGTATCAATACTTCGCTTGTTACAGTGTTGGTATCGTTGTGTCAAATGTGGTCAACACTCGCTTGCAAGTTCGGTCTTGTCCGTCAGAGTGTAGGAAGTGTTCCCGCTATAGAGCGCACTTCTGCTCCAGTTGGCGGATGTTGCATACCTAGCTAGTGGGTGGGGTTCGATACCTAACAATCTAGCAAATGATTGCAGGCTATTTGCTCTAGATGTCGCTGCTTTGCCTTGATCGTTGCTGCTGTGTGAAAGGATGACGAACAAACGAGCTGGCTACTCATCCCATTTTATCCTGATCTCATTTTGTCATGTTTTGCTTTTGATCTTAAAAGGAGGAGCTTTCAAGTTGTGTAGTGGGTTACAGCTAGGCTGTGATATCTACGCCCTTCGGCTCAACACATCAGATTCCATCTACACCTTAACTAGTCGCTTTATAGGACATGAGTCCGTCTCCCCATACCCTCACATGTCCCCACAATGGGCACCAGAACCCCCACAATGGGGCCCCAGAACCCCCACAATGGGGCCCCAGAACCCCCACAATAGGGCCCCAGAACCCACACAATAGGGCCCCAGAACCCCCACAATGGGGCCCCAGAACCCCCACAATGGGGCCCCAGAACCCCCACAATAGGGCCCCAGAACCCCCACAATAGGGCTCCAGAACCCACACATTAGGGCCCCAGAACCCACACAATGGGGCCCCAGAACCCACACAATGGGGCCCCAGAACCCCCACAATAGGGCCCCAGAACCCCCACAATAGGGCCCCAGAACCCCCACAATAGGGCCCCAGAACCCCCACAATAGGGCCCCAAAACCCACACAATAGGGCCCCAGAACCCACACAATGGGGCCCCAGAACCCACACAATGGGGCCCCAGAACCCCCACAATAGGACCCCAGAACCCCCACAATAGGGCCCCAGAACCCCCACAATAGGGCCCCAGAACCCAGTTAAGAACATCCTAATGTTAGAAACCAAAGCAAGGAAGATCATGTTTGTTATCGATGTATAGAGGCTTCTTATGCTGTATATTTTATTTTGTGTTTGTGGTAGCCATTGTGTTTCGCTCTATTCTGTAATTCACAAAATGTAACGTTAGTCATCTCTGTCCCCAGCCTCCTGTCTCACACCTATACTGAATGACGTTAGTCGTCATCTCTGTCCCCAGCCTCCTGTCTCATATCTATACTGAATAACGTTAGTCGTCATCTCTGTCCCCAGCCTCCTGTCTCATATCTATACTGAATGACGTTAGTCGTCATCTCTGTCCCCAGCCTCCTGTCTCATACATATACCGAAAACCATTAGTCGTCAACTCTGTCCCCAGCCTCCTGTCTCATACCTATACTGAATAACGTTAGTCGTCATCCAAGTGTACAGCCTTCTGTCCCATACCTATACCAAATAACGTTAGTCGTCATCCAAGTGTACAGCCTCCTGTCTCATGTAAATACTGAGCGGCGTTTTTCCTCATAGTGTCCCCAGCCTCCTGTCTTATGTCCACAACTCCTACTTTTTATATCAGTGGTTTCCTCCGAAGTCGGAGTACATCTGCCGGAGAGGCGGGGAACGAGAACTGCGAACAAATAAGCCAGTAAAACGGACGTACACGCAAAACTCAGGTCAAGGTAAAAGCCAAAAGTCCATTTTGGACGAACAACCGCGACTTACCGCCGGAATTCACAGCCGGTGAACAAGAAGAAGAAGAAGAAGAATACCAGTGGTAACCACATGTTGTCGGTTGGGTGACAAATTTCTGTTTGAGATTTTACTTCGCTTCTAACTGATCTCTCTGCCACGCTGGTTGTTCTCGCTACGACACAGTTCACAATACAAACTGACGTCACGGTACATCTAGGTATCGATTGACCGATTCGCATCAATAGCCGTCCATGTGTCTTTTGATCAGTTAACAGTTCGCCGTCTACTTTCTGATTGTGCTACACTTAACTGATTGCGCTACACTTGACTGATCACGTGATTCTTTGACTGACTGCGCTACACTTGACTGATCACGTGATTCTTTGACTGATTGTGCTACACTTGACTGATCTCTGGATTCTTTGACTGACTGCGCTACACTTGACTGATCTCGTGATTCTTTGACTGATTGTGCTACACTTGACTAATCTCTGGATTCTTTGACTGACTGCGCTACACTTGACTGATCACGTGATTCTTTGACAGATTGTGCTACACTTGACTGATCACTGGATTCTTTGACAGATTGTGCTACACTTGACTGATCACTGGATTCTTTGACTGATTGTGCTACACTTGACTGATCTCTGGATTCTTTGACTGATTGTGTTATACTTGACTGATTGCGCTATACTTGACTGATTGTGCTACACTTGACTGATTGTGCTATACTTGACAGAGTGTGCTACCTTTGACTGATCGCTGGATTCTTTGACTGATTGTGCTACACTTGACTGGTATAACAGATATATCTATCAGTGTTAACTTGGTATCACATATATATCAGTCAGTGTTAACTTTGTATCACATGTATATCTGTCAGTGTTAACTTGGTATAATAGATATATCTGTCAGTGTTAACTTGGTATAACAGATATATCTGTCAGTGTTAACTTGGTATAACAGATATATCTGTGAGTGTTAACTTGGTATAATAGATATATCTGTCAGTGTTAACTTGGTATAACATATATATCTGTGAGTGTTAACTTGGTATAACAGATATATCTGTGAGTGTTAACTTGGTATAATAGATATATTCGTAAGTGGGAGGGATGAAAGAAAGTCAGTGAAGAGGTAATAAAATATAAATAAGATCGGGTTTTCACAAGAAAGGATGTTTTTAATGAAATGGGTGGGGTAGACAATGAGTGTTTGAAGAATTTCTGCCTATTCGAATTTTTTGGTTATATTTCTTCCAGGTCTACCAGATGAGGCCAGCTTTGGTCAACTGTAAAACTTTCTTAGATTCTCTTCTAGCTTTTTTATGTCACATATAGTTGTATGTGTCTATCTTTTCTCCTGATCTTGTAACCCCTGCGGCGCAACCTATTTCATTTTGTGTTTTTCTGTCTACAATTTTCTCAACATTTATCTCAACATAAAACCATTTCCTACTTCCTACAGTAGTCTCATCCTCTTCATGACTGTAGCCAGTGGTAGGGAGTCAATAATGGCCACAAGAAAGAAGGTGTTGATGCCAACATGTGATACGAGCACAAACCACTGTCGTCCGATTTCAACAGATACATTTATCTTTGATCGGGGGAGGGGGGGGAGTGGGGTCTGTCGACCCCGACCTAGAAATGGTTAGGATTTATTTACCTCTGCCAGGTCCCGCCAGGCGACTACCGCGTTATGGGCCCGATCTCGCCATCAACGTCACCCAAATTGGGGCCCCCGGTCCTGATTGGTCGACTTGGTAACCTAATTTTGGCATCGGCACGTGCCGGGACTGCCGGGTCCCACCTTGTCGCGTGCAGGCTGGGCTCCCGTTTCACGGGCCGGGGCGACGAAGACAATGGAAGCGCTGGGGGGAAAAGTTAGTATGGGGACAACTGGAGCGGTAATGGGCACATGGGTAGCGTGGGAAGGGGGTGGTGGCGCGGGCGGGCAGGGGAGAGCGCGTGCTTTCTGCACATCTGCCAGAGTTGAGAAAGAAAGTCCAGGCTGAATGGAGGGGTCGGGGGAGAGGAGAAACGCCAAGGCGACTCTGGTGTACGCGAGCGTTGAGGTTTGAGGAGACTTCTCATGGGAAAACAAAACAGGCTCGAGCGTCGGAGGGATCTTTTGCAGAAGCCGAGTGGTTGACGAGTGATTGGGGAAGGGGGCACACAAAGAACAAGGGATGAGTGGAGGGTGGGACCCGAGCGCTGCACAAATGTAGCTGGGGGGAAGGGGGTGAAACGAGGACGCTGGAGCAGCTAGGGAATAATGGAAACCCAAACAACTTGTCGTGGTGAGCTGCACGCGAGTTCGGCCCAACTCACAGACTTGTCACCCTCCGTCACCTAGCTCTACGGCAGCAGGAGGAGACTTGTCCGCAGCCCCGCGCCGCCAGGGCAACACATAAAGCTACAAGTCAGCTACCCGACCACTATCAGACCTTGAGACCGCACGCGCGAGTATCTCCGAGCTCTGGTCTCACGTGCGAGTTTAGTGCAATCTTGGGATGTTTATATTGGACATTTGTGAGTGAGCAGTGTTACCGTGTGTTTACCAACTTTGATCGTCGTTACCTTTGTCGTAACATCATCTCCAACTGTGTACTGAAGGTAAGAAGGCCGTTATTATCTTGTCGCTAGCATCATTGCTTTCTTTCGCATTGCACACCTTCTTCTCTGTTTTATCATGTCTTCTTTTTTTTTTCATGTCGGTCCGAAAGTATAATTAAACACGTCTACGTTTGCCAGCCTCCGTGATGGTCAACGGTTCAAATCCCCGTTTAGGCGTAGATCGACCAAACCTACTGGGGTACAAATATATCGTCCATGAAATAGAGGTTGTCATAGAAACATAGTCCATAATGATTTGTTGACTATGGCTACAACAAGCGGTTCGGTCACTCTCTAAGCTTGGTCACAGTTCATTGACTGACCTACCTACCATATGGTCACTACAACTGAGACAAGGAAAAGGTCCTTGACTTGTCACGTGATTAACTGGACAACTTCCAGCAGAGTTTTATGTGTGAGCTATCTTCTACACTTGGGTATACATGAACTTCGAGACTCATCTCTCGCTGCTAGAGTTCGTGCGCTGAGCTAAGAGACTTGTATTACCACAGAGAGGAATACGACGGAGACAGATCTTGTGTGCGATAAACATGAGGGCAGTAAATACAGAAGTTGTGAAAAATGTCACACATCCATTTGAGAGAGACAAGAGGAATTTCTGGTCAGATGGTGTTGCCGGGTGGGTGTTTTCTATGTCACATAAAATACTGTGTTACTGTATCAAGGAGTTTGGTTAGCTCTGCTACTGCAACTCAAGGTGTTGGATTAGCACTACAACAACTCAAGGAGTTAAGTTAGCTCTACTACAACAACTCAAGGAGTTTGGTTAGCTCTGCTACTGCAACTCAAGGTGTTGGATTAGCACTACAACAACAACTCAAGGAGTTTAGTTAGCTCTACTACAACAACTCAAAGAGTTAAGTTAGCTCTACTACAACAACTCAAGGAGTTTAGTTAGCTCTACTACAACAACTCAAGGTGTTGGATTAGCTCTACAACAACAACTCAAGGAATTGGGTTAGCTCTACTACAACAACTCAAGGTGTTGGATTAGCTCTACAACAACAACTCAAGGAGTTAGGTTAGCTCTACTACAACAACAGCTGCCACTTTTGATCGCCGCAGCTAAAACTGCTGCTTAAACTCTTGCTTCAACTAAAAGTGTCACAAAAGCTGCTGCTGCTGCTGTTACTTCAACAACTATTATTACTGTTTATAATACTATAGCTATTGCTGTAATCCTAATAGTTGTAGTCGTTGCATATGCAGTAGAAATAATAGTAGCAGTGGTAGTAGTAGCAGCCGAAGTAGCAATACTAATAGTAGTAGTAGTAGTAGTAGTAGTAGTAGTAGTAGTAGTAGTAGTAGTAGTAGTAGTAGTAGTAGTAGTAGTAATAGTAGTAGCAGTAGTAGCAGTAGCAGCAGTAGTAGCAGTAGCAGCATCAGCAGTAGTAGCAGTAGCAGCAGCAGCATCAGCAGTAGTAGCAGTATCAGTAGCAGCATCAGCAGTAGTAGCAGTAGTAGCAGTATTAGTAGCAGTAGTAGCAGTAGTAGTAGCAGTATTAGCAGTAGTAGCAGTAGCAGCATCAGCAGTAGTAGCAGTAGCAGTAGCAGCAGCAGCATCAAAAGTAGTAAAATCAGCAGCAGCATTAGTTGTTGAATCAGCAACCGTGAAAATAGCAGTAGCAGCAGTACTAGTAGCAAAATAAAACAGTAGTGGTAATAGCAGCAGCATCAATAATAGATAAATCAGAACAGATAGTGGCAGTAGTAATAGCAGCAGTAGAACTAACAATAGTAGACGAAGCAGTATAGCAGCAGCAGTAATAGTAAAAGATCAACAATGTTAGATGATATTAACAAGAACAATCAGATGACATTAGGAAGAACAATCAGATGACAATAGGAAGAACAATCAGATGACATTAGGAAGAACAATCAGATGACATTAGGAAGAACAATCAGATGATATTAACAAGAACAATCAGATGACATTAGGAAGAACAATCAGATGACAATAGGAAGAACAATCAGATGACATTAGGAAGAACAATCAGATGACAATAGGAAGAACAATCAGATGACAATAGGGAGAACAATCAGATGACAATAGGAAGAACAATCAGATGACAATAGGAAGAACAATCAGATGACAATAGGAAGAACAATCAGATGACATTAGGAAGAAAAATCAGATGACAATAGGAAGAACAATCAGATGACAATAGGAAGAACAATCAGATGACATTAGGAAGAACAATCAGATGACATTAGGAAGAACAATCAGATGACATTAGGAAGAACAATCAGATGACATTAGGAAGAACAATCAGATGACAATAGGAAGAACAATCAGATGACAATAGGAAGAACAATCAGATGACATTAGGAAGAACAATCAGATGACAATAGGAAGAACAATCAGATGACAATAGGAAGAACAATCAGATGACAATAGGAAGAACAATCAGATGACAATAGGAAGAACAATCAGATGACATTAGGAAGAACAATCAGATGACAATAGGAAGAACAATCAGATGACAATAGGAAGAACAATCAGATGACAATAGGAAGAACAATCAGATGACATTAGGAAGAACAATCAGATGACAATAGGAAGAACAATCAGATGACATTAGGAAGAACAATCAGATGACAATAGGAAGAACAATCAGATGACATTAGGAAGAACGTGGAGGCGTATTCAGATATTGCCAACGACCAGCCTCTTGTCTTGTTTGATCATAATACGTTTTAATATTGCGTTTTAAAAATAGTGCCTATACTATACCTCTCTCTCTCTCTCCCTCCCTCTCTCTCTCTCTCTCTCTCTCTCTCTCTCTCTCCCTCTCTCTCTCTCTCTCTCTCTCTCTCTCTCTCTCTCTCTCTCCCCACTCTCCCACTCTCTCACTCACGCAGAAATTGTATGTATACCCTACACTCAATTCTCCAGTCTCTGAGGTAGGATTTGAATGTTTGACAACCATGTCTTCCCTGTTGTCTGGACTTTTCTCCCATTTCATTTAGTTTGAATTTGTTGTCTCTGTGACCACCCTTTCCCATATTATCTTGTATATTCTCTGTTATCCAGTTCTTTTCCGTTGGCCTCCTTCACCCTCTATCCTCCCCTTCACCCTCTATCCTCCCCTTCACCCTCTATCCTCCCCTTCACCAGTGTTATCTTATTCATCCTCGTTTATCTTCTCCCATAGTATTTATTATATCATATTATCAAATTCTCCCATGTTATCTAATATATCATATCAAATTCTCCCATGTTATATATCATATTATTCAATTCTCCTATTTTATATAAATTATATATTCTGTTATTAGATTGGTGCATGTTATCAGAGATATTCTAATATCTACTTCTCCCAGTTTAGTCTCAGATTTCCCTATTATCTATTTCTTCACGTGTTACTTAATATAACCATTCCCCTGTTGTCAACTTATCACAACAGCCACGCATTCTGCACGCTAATGTTTAAATATGACCAATCTTACCTGCTGGTATTCAGAGCTAGTCATCAAAAAATACAATCACTCCCACTGCTTATTACAAACTCAAACATGCCCGCGCGCTTGAACAATTCAAGAGCGTATGTGCGTGTGCGTTTTATTATTCCTGTAATATTAGTAGCACAGTGAAATGTTTGATTACCACACGCCTCAGACTGGTACTGCAGGAAGTAGATTAGATGCTTGTTCCATGTCCTGTCTCATCCGTTGTGTTGGGGCTTTGGTTGAGCTGGGTCGGTCTCATCCGTTGTGTTGGGGCTCTGGTTGAGCTGGGTCGGTCTCATCCGTTGTGTTGGGGCTCTGGTTGAGCTGGGTCGGGCCATGTCAGCTGCTAGCGGCAGCTCTTTTGTCTGAGTCTGTGGGTGAGCGCCAAACGTTCTCTGGCTGCTTCATGGCGCCCTTGTCACCTGGGCTCTTCACCTGTTATGGAGGCCAGCAAACAATACCGGCCTGCCTAGAAGTGCCTCAAATACGCCTCATCGACAGCCGCAGTGTGACGCAGGAGCCAACTGTTAGCTCAGTCACGTTTGTCTGAAGCACTTCGCCGTTTTTTCTTGGTTACAACAGTAGTGGTTACGTCATTTCTATCGGATTTTACCCGGAAAACTCACTATGCGTTCTATTTGTCATCATATTCAAGTGCCGTCCCCGCAATCTGAGTTAGTGTTCACCATCACATAGGGTCTGCGTCCCATGCCAAAGTGATATGTTCTGTGACTGCTTCCTGCGCCACGTCTGTACGAGGCTGACAAAGTTCCAGCACAAACAGACATTGGGAATCTCGGCAACAGGCCGTGTGGTGAACGCTCTGGCAACATTTTTGAATTAAACATTTAGTCACTCATAAACAAAGGCAATGAATGTCTCACAGACATTCAAGAACACACAAGAACACACAAGAACACACAAAAACACACAAGAACACACAAGAACACACAAGAACACACAAGAACACACAAGAACACAGAAGAACACACATGAACACACAAGAACACACAAGAACACACAAGAACACACATGAACACACAAGAACACACAAGAACACACAAGAACAAAACAGACCAAGAACTATCAGGCTGGCAAGACAGTCACGATACCATCTCAGTGACTAACACACACCGGTTCTTGTTCTTGTTCTTCATGTTCTTCTTGTTCTTCTTGTTCTTCTTGTTCTTCTTGTTCTTTTTCTTCTTCTTCTTCTTCTTCTTCTTCTTCTTCTTCTTCTTCTTCTTCTTCTCCTCCTCCTCCTCCTCCTCCTTTAATCCTGTTCTGTCTTTCAGCGCCAGGTTTTGAAGAGAGATCGGGTGCGCGCATTAGAATGCGCCAAGTAGATGCTTATATTTACGGTCTGTGAAATGCCATCTATCCATGCCTTGCGTGGTTGGCCTCTTGATCTGCTTCCATGATGTCTGATTGACAGGACTTTTTGTGATGCACTATCTGTTGGTATTACTGTCACATGTCCAAGCCATTTGATTGGTTGTCTCTTAATTTATTCGAGTAATTGTCGTCACTATAAACACGTAATTGTTCTTCTTTACAGATTGACTATGTTTACAGCTATGAGCTGCTGGGTGTGAGATCCCACAAGTGGACTCCCAAAACTGGACCATCGACCCCAGTTGCAACAATCTTTATCACCATTAGCGAGAATCCCCAACCCGCAACCACGGCAGCCATCAGCAGCAGCAGCAGCACCATGCCGCGGTCATTTCTCGTCAAGAAATACTTGAAGCAAAAGTATGACGCCGATTTCAAACTTCAACAAACACTCCACAATAGAGACAGTGACCCAGCTGGGGAACCCAGCCTGGAGAGAATGACAGCCAACACTGACCCAGAATCTCAGGACAGCGATCAAGCGGTGACCCCGTTTACCCCAGCTGTGACCCAGTCTCTGCCCATGGATCTCAAGAATGGTAAGGCCAGTTTGGATTGTCACAATGGGTCTATTGTTAGTGTTGTCTGTGTGCCGCGGCGTTGAAAGAAAATAGGTAACGCTTGAAGTGAGGCCGTGTGGCTCTCGACAAACGTTGCCACCAAGAGATCTTCCTCGGAACAACCCCTAAACGTGTCCCAGTTTGTTCTTTGTCATCGTTCTTTCACGCTAAGGTGTCGGTTTAATTAGAACATCTTCACCGCTCTAGTAAAAGTTCAGCTATGTTTCTTTCTGATACAGTCAAACACATTCAGATGTGTTCTTCTGTCTATCAATTCCCATGGAAAACCCTGGTTGTTCGTCCACTTCAAGACTTTAGTCTTGATCCAGAATCTGAATGCTGCGTTAATATCCGTTTTACATGTCTGACTTACTTGTATGCAGACTGTTCGTTCTTCGCCTTTCATGCAAATGCACTGCGACTTTAAAGGAAGCCCAGAATAAGTTGACTCTTACGACATGTTTGTTAGGGAGTTCAGTAGGTCTATTTTTGTTTCCCTCACAGTGAGGTCCCCGAAACCACACTGGGGGCCCCCCGAAACCACACTGGGATACACATATAGGAACGCCGTTTCGGAGATTTCATACAATCAGACCTAATACAAAGAATAATACATAGGTTCTAATTGTAGTTTGATATTGGAAAAGATATCCTCAGTTCATAGGCCTGTGTGTTCCCAGGAGGACCCAGCCTGTGTGTTCCCAGGAGGACCCAGCCTGTGTGTTCCCAGGAGGACCCAGCCTGTGTGTTCCCAGGAGGACCCAGCCTGTGTGTTTCCAGGAGGACCCAGCCTGAGTGTTCCCAGGAGGACCCAGCCTTACACAAGTCACTTCAGGACCTGTTGGGCGTAAAGGTAGCTGATCTAGTACTGACCATATCCTAAACCTATCCGTGCCGAGTCTGTAATCATTTGGCAATAACACCATATACCCACTGAGCCGAGGGAATAAAACCATATACCAACTGAGCCGAGGGAATAATACCATATACCCACTGAGCCGAGGGAATAACACCATATACCCACTGAGGCGAGGGAATAATACCATATACCCACTGAGCCGAGGGAATAACACCATATACCCACTGAGCCGAGGGAATAACACCATATACCCACTGAGCCGAGGGAATAACACCATATACCCACTAAGCCGAGGGAATAACACCATATACCTACTGAGCCTAGGGAATAACACCGTATACCCACTGAGCCTAGGGAATAACATCGTATACCCACTGAGCCGAGGAAATAACACCATATACCCACTGAACCGAGGGAATAACACCATATACCCACTGAGCCGAGGGAATAACACCATATACCCACTGAGCCGAGGGAATAACACCATATACCCACTGAGCCGAGAGAATAACACCATATACACACTGAGCCGAGGGAATAACACCATATACCCACTGAGCCAAGGGAATAACACCATATACCCACTGAGCCGAGGGAATAACACCATATACCCACTGAGCCGAGGGAATAACACCATATACCCACTGAGCTGAGGGAATAACACCATATACCCACTGAGCATAACACCATATACCTACTGAGCCGAGGGAATAACACCATATACCCACTGAGCTGAGGGAATAACACCATATACCCACTGAGCCGAGGGAATAACACCATATACCCACTGAGCTGAGGGAATAACACCATATACCCACTGAGCATAACACCATATACCTACTGAGCCGAGGAAGTAACACCATATACCCACTGAGCATAACACCATATACCCACTGAGCCGAGGGAATAACACCATATACCCACTGAGCATAACACCATATACCCACTGAGCCGAGGAAATAACACCATATACCCACTGACTGTGAAACACATCTGACGTAAATAACTGTAGAAGAAAGAGTCTCACTAGTTGCCATGGAGATCAACAGCGACACGACAAACGCCTGACCCCGGATCATAAACCGCAGGCATGGATTTCTACACTCACCGGTCAGCTAAATATAGAACCCGCAGCTTTGGGTTCCTGGCGTAGACTCCATGGATGGTTGGTCACCTGACGTGAGACCCAGTAGATGCGGGTACTTGAGAGTTGTCGTTGGATTCGAGAATTCATCCAGTTAGGAACTCAAAGCCTTCAAACCTGGCACACACACTCCACTTTCAGCCGATACCATTGGCACAAACAAACAAGGCCACACACACACACACACACACACACACACACACACACACACACACACACACACACACACACACACACACACAGAGAGAGAGAAACCCAAATACTACTAGCAGCTGGTTGAACGTGGTCGACCCCCCCCCCCCTATATTATCTAATAGCACCATCATTGTTGTTGTTGTCCGCATCACGAAGGCTATGGTTGCTATACTAACGTCCATTATGTGGCAAATATGTGTATGCGTATGTCAGTATTAAATCAATTTCTCGTCAGCATCATTTATATAAATACGTCTGGTAGAAAAATCATTAGCAGCCCATAGGGCCAGGGAACTAGCAAGATATCTGAATTCATATCCAATGATTTGCACTCAGAGAAGTAAAAGAAAGTGTTACAGATGAGTCACAGTGGACCTTGGAGAGATGTGGTTAGCAAAGACGGTGGAGATGGTGCTGTGGATAAAAAACAACCGGGTTTTGTAAAGTGTGCATAAATAATATCCTGTCTACAACTGTTTGAGAACAGGAGAGCAATACTGTCTGTGCTGTCAACCCTCCTGAATCCATTTACTTGCAAACACAGTCAGGCCACTTAGTCACAAATACATCTCCAAATACATCTCTCACTCATGTACACAAAGCCCTACTCCCCCCCCCCCCACCCCACACACCGGATGTGTATCGCGCAAGTTGGTCCCTGACCATGTTCCACCGTATCGATCCGGCCCTATACAGACCATGTGACATCCGCTCTGTAGGACAGGCTTGGACAGAAAGCAGCGGCTCCAATCAGACGTCGCTCTACCTGTTGGCCCCTAGCATCGATTTTTCTGCGGCACCGGCCTAGACTCCAGCTACTCAACCACTTGTATAGACGCTAATGGAACCTCCCCTGTCCGCTCCCACTCCGGCACATTAGATCTACGGGATACCTGTGGCGCCACTCCGCGTCTGACAAACTCTCTGAGTCACCGGTGTCTTTGTAAATAGCTCTAATATAATTTTTGTATGAGTGTGGTGAGTGATTTTTTTTAATTACACACATATGAAGAGTTCTCCGCTCTTTATACACGTGTGTTAGTCACATGACACGCAGATTGTCATCTCAGTTTGTGTGCGCCTTGATGAGTCGTTATATGGTTAGCATTCTGACTTACTGATTATGTTGTTCCGGGGTCAGATCCCCGTATGGTGTGCGAGTGTAAACAAGGTGTATAAATATGATGTATAAATGTATGTTGTCTCTTTATCTCAGGGTACATTATCGACATGTCACCCGTTCATAGAGACGATGGCGATGTGGCCCGGCACCCTAACATGGACACGGACTCCGCTGACAGGAAGAACCAGCAGAAGAGAAGTAGCGTCATAGTTACCAACAGCAACCACCCAGCCAATCGCCGCCCCCAGACGACACACACAGACATGGCGGCAAGCGGTAACAGTGGCCCCTTGACCGGCAGGCAGACAGGAAAGTTTGAGGTCTGTTCTGGGGAATTTCTGTTTAATGTTAATGTCCATCAGGACACTGGACCTTCAGTTAAAGACAGGGCACCACAAGGGTATTTGCCCTCCCCACCGCCAGCCCACACACCTGTCCCCAGCCCACTCCCAGCCCACACTTTCAGTCCAGCCCCTGCTCATACATCCACCCAGGTCCATTGTTTGGGTGCTCAGTCTCCTAGTCCAGCTCACATGAAGTTCGCCAGACCACCAATGGGTCGGGATATTCTTCCGGCAGATCACCCAATCAACCACCCTCTCATCCAGCAGCTGATCAACCAGAGACTGCACGTGCCAGAAGACAGCCCTCCCAGCGTTAGCTACCATGGCAACCACCACCACCACAACGACAACGACTCCAATAGCAGCAGTGACTTCGTGCAGCCCGACTACCGTCAGATCGTCTACACATCTGCCAGTCCCCAGCACGAGGACGATCGAGTGTTCTACTTACACGACCCTGGCCATCAACATGACGACATGGAGGAGTCAGTCAGGCACCATTACACGATGATGTCTTCCAGCGACCGGAGACATCTCCACCATTCCAACGTTTCTCTTGACCAACAGCTGTACTCACTTTCTCAGTCACACTCCCTCATCAATCCCGCTCACCTCCCGCCTTCTCCCAGCCCATCTCTGCCATCCTCTTCCCCCACTCTTCAATCAGTGTCCGATGATGACACCCACACACCGCCAACTCCACCTCACTCCATCCCGTCACCATCCCCCCAACACAACAAGGACAGCAACGCTTACACCTATGAAGCCTTTTTGGTCAGCGACGGGCGGTCAAGGAAGCGAGCACTGGAGGGGGAACTGGACAGCAGCAACAGCAAAGTCCGTTACACCTGCAGCGAGTGCGGGAAAGATTACGCCACATCCTCCAACTTGTCCCGCCACAAACAGACGCATCGGTCCCTGGACAGCAAGAGCGCCAAAAAATGTCCCCATTGTGAGAAAGTCTACGTCAGCATGCCAGCCTTGTCTATGCACGTGCTGACCCATGACCTCAGGCACTCATGCGATATCTGCAGTAAGACCTTCAGTCGACCCTGGCTGCTCCAAGGTCACATGAGGTCCCACACTGGAGAGAAGCCCTTCGGTTGCGCCCATTGCGGGAAAGCATTCGCTGACAGGTCCAACCTGCGAGCCCACATGCAGACCCACTCAGCCTTCAAGCACTTTGCCTGCGACAAATGCAACAAAAGCTTCGCTCTCAAGTCCTACCTGAACAAACATCTAGAGTCCGCTTGCGTCAAGGAGTGACCGGAAGCGACGTCACCGCCAGTGCCATCATGACGCCTTGGCTTCCCCTAGTGTTTTCAGGTCCAGGTCATTTTCAGAACAAATTTCATAAAGAAAGTCATTGCCGTCAGAACAAATTTCATAAAGAAAGTCATTGCCGTCAGAAAAAATAACATCTTCATTTGAGAAAACAGAAAACAGTCATCTCTCGTTGACAGCAGAAATCAGAAGAAGAATCTCTTTGCCAAAGAACAGCTGAGAAAGAAATATATGCTTGCCAGAAGAACAAAGTGCAATCCATGGGGAAAAGACCGCTAGAACAAGCTACAGGAAACAACCTGTGAAAGAAGAAGCAGTACAGTTGAAACAGATAGCGAAGAACAGTTTGCATTAGTACACTTGAGAAAAATACCAAAGAATAGTTTGCATGAGCTGAGAAAGATACCAAAGAATGAGTCTGAAAACTACGATGACGGCAAGAAATAACAGCAAACATTAATACCGCTCTACCTGCAGACCACAGACAGTCAATGCTGTCATCGAAGAATCGTGACCAGCTTGTAGCTTGGGACATCACTTCAAGACAAAGACCTAGTGGACAGTGGTCAGATGCCTGACGACAGAAGTAGAAAGTATTTTACAGTAACCCCCTGATGGAAGAAAACAGCTCTGGGTGAGTCAAAAGAGGAGAGACCGACCATCTGGGGATGTGACGTCTGAAAGTTAAGAAACAGCCGTCAGAACTAGCCAATGATGTCCGAGTTTGTAGCGTCACGTGATGTGTTTGACTTTGATACTGTTAAAACGTACATGTCTGTACGGTCTTCAAGGAGATGCCGCCATCTTTCTTTCTCAGGTTTAAGAACGATGATATTGTTGAAGACAGACACGTGATCGAGTCAACGTTTTGCTAGTCTAGAATGTTTTACCCTTGTTGTTGTTACAAGTCTAACCGACTGAATTTATTGCAGATATTGAGTTAACTCAAACATCTGACTTTTAAATTAATATACGCAAACAGCTGACTTTTAAATGAACATGCGCAAACAGCTGACTTTTTACATGTAATTTGGAATGAATTTACTCCTAGCGAATAGATTCATTACACATACTTAGTGATTACTTGTAACAAAGAGAATAATGTGTACTTACTGTCAACTTGTCACATTAGTAACATCATAGCACCTAATATTTTGTTTCAGACAAACTGTACTTAAAACGTTAGTAACTTCATATTAAAACTAATATTTTATTAAAAACAAACTGTACTTAAAACATCTACTTCAGTATGAGACTCTTGGAGCATAGTCTATTGAATTAACTTATCTGAGATCTTGGCCAAAGAATCTGATGCCGGGGGATGATTGACACTGCTAGTATCATGGCACAGAGATACATCAATGGATGTGGCTGACGGTCAGAAAATGCATACATCTTTATATAATGTTGTTATTGTTGGTTATGGCATAAGGTTCACATTCCAGGCAAACACCAATCAACATCATCTTGTTGCATGTGTACAGAGTCTAACACACAGTGTTCAATCTGCATGGTGCTGTTGTCGTATTTCCAAAGTGTACTCAAGCAATTGATTTCATGTTAAATGTTTGATTTCTTGACATGTGTGTGTGTATGTGTGTGTGTGTGTGTGGGGGGGGGGTGTATATTGCAAGTGCTTGTGTGTCTGTCCTGTTTCCTGTACATGTGCAGGAACTAGCAGACACAATATAAAGTATCTTCAGATTCCTAGACCATTTCATTTATACATGTGTTACGTCATAAGAATAGGCAATAAATTGCGTTAGAAACGTAATCAAAAGAGTATTTTATGACTAGTCAAATACGCAGTATGTAAACGATTAAGTAAATAGAATAAAAACAAACCATAAATTATTAAAAAGAACATACAAAAACAGTTATAAGACTGAACATTATTACGCTACAATGCAATCTCACCCACAAAGAGCGATTGTGCAGAATTTGTGCTAGAAAGATGTATACAAAATTGTTTTAAAAAAAAAACCCACGAATGTAACGTTTTGACCAGACAAACACGCGAGTGACCTAAATAAAAGCTTATATTTCAGTAAAACAAGTACGATCTGTGCATTCTGAAGCAGAATTGCGTATTGGAGTTCAACTACGAGCCATTTGAAGTGGCCGTCTAGAGAAACAAGTTTAACTACGAGCCATTTGAAGTGGCCGTCTGGAGAAACAAGTTCAACTACGAGCCATTTGAAGTGGCCGTCTAGAGAAACAAGTTTAACTATTGCCGACGTCAGCTGCTGCAAAACCTCCTAATCTTTAGCCTTACAACGTCGAAAATGATGATGATTGAACTTCGCCGTTGACGTACGCGGCATATTCTGATGACGTCATGCCAAACCCTGGGATTGGATTCCCGCGGATATATAGAAGCAGCAATGGATTTTTGGGTGATATTTGCAGGAATGTACACACATAGGGGCCAATAAAGTGGGATCGATAGAACACGACTTTGTTTGTTCATCGCTCTACGGTATTTAGGGGTGGGTCTCTGGGTCACGAAGAAGATGGTGCAGGGTTCAATAACATCGATCCCTCACCCCCTATAACTAGAATTGTTTGCGCGTGGAGCTAAATTTAGATCATCCTGCACGCGCAGCTGTTATCGTCTCTCACGAAATAAACATGAAATCATCACGGAATGATATCATGAAAGTTTACAGCGTCGTCAGACGCCGGCATACCTAGGAACAAATGTATATATATATATATATATAATAGGAAGTTAAGAATATACCACACACAGTACATGAAAAATTAAAAATACGAAATTCCTTAGATAAAAAAAAAAGGGAACAATCAATACATAGATCGTATTTGGAGGAGGTGAAGTCTGCACGAGCGTTGTTATAGAAAAATATGAAACTATTTTTGTCACAAAATTGCACGTTAATAGCTTGTGCATGGAGCCACACGAGGAATCACCTCTTCGCTCGCTTTTTTTTCCTTTTTTTCCAAAGCTACAATCCATGACAATCATTGAACGATTCTAATAGATCGTTATCGCCATCTGGAGTGTTTTCATAGACTCTTCCCACTTTGTCGAAAATGGGCGATGATGATTATGTGAAATCGTGCCTGAATCTTCATTCATCGTGTTGTGAACTTGTAACATAGATTCGATATGTCTTGATTCTATTATATTTGCAGAGTCTCCTGAATGTACCATGCATTATTTTGTTTATCGTACCACAAATCACGTGCCTCTTGATGCACTTTGAATTGAACTTGTGCTGTTTGTTGTTTTATATCTCTTTCTCGAGAATATATGCATCAATATTTGTTTTCTAATGTAGTAATGAATGTTAATGGGCGAATATTGTTGATGGTTGATGCATGTTGGTCTTTACTATGTAAAACGGAATGTGGCAAATGGTTTGGCCATTTCTGGTCTCGGCTGGGGAAACACACGCTCGACCAGCAAAGATTGTTGTAGCAGTCGGTTATAGTCGGATTTTTTTTAGAAAGATGGTGTGTGTGTGTGTGTGTGTGTGTGTGTGTGTGTGTGTGTGTGTGTGTGTGTGTGGAGGGGCAGGGGCAGAGCAAAAGCAAACAGTCGACAGAAAAACAGGCAAGCAGATAATGAATAGGAAAAAAGAAAAAGAGAGATCAGAGAACCAGAGAAAGAGAGAGAAAGAGAGAGAGAGGGAGAGAGAGAGAGAGAGAGAGAGAGAGAGAGAGAGAGAGAGAGAGAGAGAGAGAGAGAGAGAGAAAGTTTAAACTCTGATTAATTCACACTGTAGCAGCCAAATTATTAACATTCCCAGAAGAAATTCTTCCACTGGGAGAAAAAGTCCTTATATATTTCTGCCACAGCAACGTGAGCATAATTCTCTTGTACATATGGCGAGCGGGGTGGCGAGTCAATAAATATACTTTCACCTAATACATAAAGGAGTATACTATAAAGAGAAAAATAAATTTTTTTTTTTTGGTTGGTTACAGAAAGAATGGTTTTAATTTAATGAAACTGTCCATTTTATACTGTTGATATATGACCTCTCCTGCCTTCTCACTTTGATGCACTCTATATTGTTTACGTCATCATTCCGCATCCCATCATTCCATTGTTATTGTGACGTCATTTCCAGTTACAAATGGCGTCTCTGTACATCATGTTTGCCTATCTCACACAACTCGTCCTTTTCCCGAATGCCTTGAAAAACCTTATTCAAATTTCTACAATTGTTACAGCGAATTTAGATGTTAGAATTACACTTTTTGTTACAAGTGCTTACAATTCTGTCCTTATTTTTCCTGCAATTTTATATTATAACGAGCATTCCATGAACTGAACAGGCGATGACTACTCAATGTGCAGCAGTTGATTTTTACAATATTGAATTAATTTGATGTGTAATTGCTGTTCGTAAATTGCAAATGTACTTACTGCCTTGATGTCCGTTGTTTCAATGTTAATATCATCTTGACACTTGTTGTCAGTGTTGTCTTGTCTTGTTGACCCCAGGTGAATCTAAACATATAAATTTATATAAGAGTTTTTATCACGTTCAGCAAATGTACATTTTAAATATATGCTTGTTGAACAAATGTTCATGCTATTCCTGAATGTTATTACTGACTGGCATTTCAGGATTGGATTGTGTATGTATATTGTTATGCAAAGATTGGAGTCTATATTATCATATATTAACTGACAAATATTTAAATATTAGTAAATATACTGTCTTGGACTGATTGAACTGCGTTTACCGTGTAGGGATTGGAACATACATTCGCAATGAATGATTAGATTTTCTAAATGTCTTAAAGTGTAGAGTGAAGATGCTAACTGTTATGTAATTATACAAACAAGAACGGAGGTCAACTGTGATGTCAACGCGTTGAACACAGGAAGGCCACGTCTGATGTGCAATAACTAATTTATGTCAATGTCACCACAATCATCAAGTGTGCAACCTTATCTCGTCTGCTTGTTAACGTCTGCTGATTCAGGTCGTCAAGACATTGGTAAATAACTGCATTCACCCAGTTTAATTTAGACCGGCATTTTCAGTTAACGACATTACAGTCCAAGAGCTGAGTGGCCCAGCTTGACAAAAAATACTGCGGTTTCTAAAATCTCCCCGAGAAAGAACACTTTGACTGTCACGGAAAGAAGCCTTTAGACCTCAGATTTCACATAAACTGTCATAGCAGTAGTGGACAGCAGGGACAACTCGTTAGCTCAATATTTATTTCAGTTGTTCATATTTCCTTGACTTGGCCATTCATTTTGGTTCCCGCCCGTGCCAGGAGCGTGTTGCGATTGTCTGGCAAAATGATCAATTATAGGATAAAAGCAGCCAAGTTATTTGTGAAGTGAACTGTGTATATATATATTTTTTATTGTTGTTGTTGCTGATATTGATTTATTGTTGTAATGAATTCCGTAAGAAAGCTTTGTATTATATGCATCAAAATTATCATGTGCTCACTGGCAGTTTGTGAAAGCAACATTAAAGCCTAGGGTTTGTGTCGGGAGTTGTGCAATATCACAAATACACCAAATTAATTTATTATGTGCATTGATGAATTTCTTTATATCTGCTTTTTGAAATTTATTCGTACATGTTTCATACATATCCAAATGATGCGTATGTTTTAAAAGATGTTTGATGATGTCTGGGTTATATAATATATTATACTGCTTGTTCATTTGCCATATTTTTGTATGTTTTACCATTTTTGTAATGTGTTATTGTCTTCCTTGTTAAATCACTGATTTACGACCCTTCCAAGCTTGATCGTCTTCTTCTTCTTTTTCTTCTTTTTCTTCTTCTTGTTCTTCTTTTTCTTCTTCTTGTTCTTCTTTCTCTTCTTCTTCTTCTTCTTCTTCTTCTTCTTCTTCTTCTTCTTCTTCTTCTTCTTCTTCTTCTTCTTCTTCTTCTTCTTCTTCTTCTTCTTCTTCTTCTTCGTCTTCTTTCTTCTTCTTCTTCTTCTTCTTCTTCTTCTTCTTCTCTTCTTCTTCTTCTTCTTCTTCTTCTTCTTCTTCTTCTTCTTCTTCTTCTTCTTCTTCTTCTTCTTCTTCTTCTTCTTCTTCTTCTTCTTTCTTCTTCTTCTTTCTTCTTCTTCTTCTTCTTCTTCTTCTTCTTCTTCTTCTTCTTCTTCTTCTTCTTCTTCTTCTTCTTCTTCTTCTTCTTCTTCTTCTTCTTCTTCTTCTTCTTCTTCTTTCTTCTTCTTCTTCTTCTTCTTCTTCTTCTTCTTCTTCTTCTTCTTCTTCTTCTTCTTCTTCTTCTTCTTCTTCTTCTTCTCCTCCTTCTCATTCTCCTCTCATTTTTATTCTCCTCCTCGTTTCATCCTTCTTTTCACCTGGGTTGTCATTTAACTAGGTCATCTATGTGGATTTATGATTTTTCATGAAATTGTTAACATTTTCTTGTCTACAACAAACTTTAATTTCCCATTCTATTGCTTGTAGCAGCTGCGGCCTTGTACTTTTTCTGTCAAATCATCTTTTGACTTGAAAGCTAAAAATAATCATTTGTATGAAATTGTCAATTGCTGTTATGTACATTAAATTTCTGAAATTTACTGTTTTCTCAAAGTAATTAAATGCAATTTCTCTAAAACAGACGTTTATGAAGTATTCACACAGTGCCATGCCGACCGGCACGGAGCAGTCGTATCTCATGTTTTATAAATCCTCGAATCTGCAAATAATTGTTTGTTCCTTTGTTGGTGTCCGGTCACAGCAGACATGGAAGCTATCGTCTGAAATCTCTGAGCTAGGTAGTTCTACCATTTCCGTCTGTTTCCTTGTTCAACTAGTCGAAGCATGTCCAGTCAGGCTCCTGTGCTCGTTCGGCATGTCTATTTCTATATAAGTGCGGAACTGGCTACAAAGAGGCCAGATTTCTTTATCCTGCTTTGGCTAAATGTAAAAACTGGGGTGTGGGGGTGGGGGGGGGGGCATATACTCCTGGGGACAGATCTCAGTTGTGTTTGTTAGTAATTCTGTTGATAGTTAAAGAACATGGCACATGATAGTTTCGAAAACATCGAACATTAGTTGCTGGCTGCTACGTTCAGGCAAAGAGGTTACAACATATCCCAAAATAATCATAAAGGCGCCGTCACAGCGAACATTTGCCTGCCTGCTCTCCCCGCCATCGCCCACCCACCCACAATTACAGGTAAATCGTGAGTTTTAACAGGTGCAAAGCGATACACTACTGTGAGTGTTTGGCGCAACTCACAGCACAATTTGCGCGCTTTCCGCTAGCCCCGTTTGTTGCCGCTTGTTTCCCTTCAGCTGTCCCTCTCGGCCTCCATTAAAATTGTCTCCTTGTTGAAGGACTGCTTCTGGGGTTCGCGTGACGGGGTGGGGTGGGGTTCAGATATAAATCTGCCCTTCCTGGCTGCTCAGGGAGCACTAACAGAACGGCGTGTCTGGTTTCTCGACAAGCAACATCCAGCGAATTCACCGAATGAATAGCTGCTGCTTAACGCTGCCAAATGCTCACAGGGAATACAAATGCTGTGGTGTATGCGTGTATGTTGGCTTGTGTGTGAGAGAGCTGAGAAGGATTGGAGAGAAAGGAGGATGAAAGGGGCGGGACAGTTGGTGTGCGACAACACAAAGAAACCGTTGCCAACACTCGACGGTAACAGTGGACAGGTGCCCTGCGGTGGATACAGCCAATCAGCGGAATGCACAACTACGATAAGTTACCCCTTACGGATGCGGCCCTCGGTTGCGTCTGCTGTCCCACTTGTGCGCGTCCAGGTTTATGATGTTGTCACTCTAGCGGTAATATCGACAGTGAGCAGTCAAGCGAGGCAAAGGGGAGGCTCCGGCAGACCATCAAAGAGTTGATAATAATTAAGCGGAAGGAACAACTGGCAGATTGAGGCAGAAACTATTTTTAGAGTTGTATGATGGAGAGAGTTATTGCAACGAGTGCGACAAAAATACACCAAACAGATTGCACTGTTTTTTTGTGTGTGTGGTACTCTAATGTTGATAAAATTGATGTTTTCAGACCGTCAGTTTGCCATTTTAAGAACGATTAGAGTTGTATTTATGTTTTAAAGTAGCTTCAAAAGCAGGGGAGAGAAGTTATGGCTGTCTTTTCTTTGATGTGCACAACCTCTTGTCTTTTTTTCTGGCATCTGGTACAACAACACCAAAATAATCACACGTGTTCCTGGGATTTCCATCTAAAAAACCTCCTGGTAGGATATCCAACAAATTTATCAATGTACAAAAACTTGTTCTACCAGACAATCAAAACAATTCTCTTAGAAACACCCAGATTGTTAATGTGAAGACAATGGCTGTTCGTGCAATGAAATGAAGGCAATACTATTCTCGTTCAGAAGAAATCTAGCTGTATCTCTTGCCAGCGAGTTCTGTTTCTTCTATGTTACATTTATGACTTTATTCTACATTGTTACATCTATGATTTCATTCTACATTGTTACATCTATGACTTTATTCCACATTGTTACATCTATGACTTCATTCCACATTGTTACATCTATGACTTCATTCCACATTGTTACATCTATGACTTCATTCCACATTGTTACATCTATGACTTCATTCCTCATTGTTACATCTATGACTTCATTCCACATTGTTACATCTATGACTTCATTCCTCATTGTTACATCTATGACTTCATTCCACATTGTTACATCTATGACTTCATTCCACATTGTTACATCTATGACTTCATTCCACATTGTTACATCTATGACTTCATTCCACATTGTTACATCTATGACTTCATTCCACATTGTTACATCTATGACTTCATTCCACATTGTTACATCTATGACTTCATTCCACATTGTTACATCTATGACTTCAATTTACATTGTTACATCTATGACTTCATTCTACATTGTTACACCAATGACTTCATTCCACATTGTTACATCAATGACTTCATTCCACATTGTTACATCTGTGACTTCATTCTACATTGTTACATCTATGACTTCATTCCACATTGTTACATCTATGACTTCATTCTACATTGTTACATCTATGACTTCATTCCACATTGTTACATCTATGACTTCATTCCACATTGTTACATCTATGACTTCATTCCACATTGTTACATTCAATTAATGAGGTATCATCTCCGCGATGAAGGTTGGTTGCAATAGATCTACAGCTCTTCACTTTTAGCTGATTAGTTGTACTCTGCTAAACTGTTGTTTGGCCGTCTCTTGTTGCTATTCTCCCACTTGTATCTCAGTTTACATCTTGCCTACAACTTTCCTTCTGGGATAGGTTTTATTAGAACTTTAAAGCTCTTTAATAGGACCTAAATATTTCACGTTTTATATTGGTTGCTATTTAATTTGTGTTATTTTTCTGTTCCGGTCATGTTCAATAATAGTAACAATTTTTGTCAAAAACCAAAGATGTCTCATCGTTGTCATGTCCTAATGGCTCAAGTTGTTCTAAACAAGTTGCACGAATACAATATATTTTTGATTGTGAATCAAAAATTGTATGTTTTATGAATACTTTTACAAGTTATAGAATTGATGTAGCCACTTTCAAAAGATTGTACAAGCTGGCAACACGGATCGTTATCTCCATGAAATATTTGATTCTTGGCTTCACGTAGGCTGTTAAGAATCTGGCTTCTCTTCTGTCCCACATATGTATATGTGTTGTCATTTTGCTACTGCTGTTGTGGCTCTGCTGTTGATGTAGTAAATGTATTTTATCATGTTTTTTTTTTCCCTTCAATTTTTAATTGTGTTTACAAGAAGTTTCAGACTGTACATAGCTTCGTGCCAGATTTTCTACAATGTAGGCGAAATAACTGTTCTTCCCTCTTCTGTTTGGTTTGCACTTTCGGAGGGGAAGATGAGATCGTGAGCTAGACATGTTTCAGTGTTCATGTTACTGGCAAGTCACTATTTCTGGCCACTTATCTTCAGTGCAAACTGGCAGAGCAGGAATCTGGAGATTGACAACGTAACAAACTGGCAGAGCAGGAATCTGGAGACTGACAACGTAACAAACTGGACTAAGTGTGGGGTCTAACATTTGAAGTTTGAGATTAGAAAGTGCACAGACGTTTGTTGGCACTTTGGTTTCATACACAGTGCCTAAGCAGACAAAACTGGCCACACTCGAGGCTAAGGAGACTCAATAACTAGCCACACTCGAGGCTAAGGAGACAAAACTGGCCACACTCGAGGCTAAGTAGACAAAACTGGCCACACTCGAGGCTAAGGAGACAAAACTGGCCACACTCGGGGCTAAGGAGACCCAATAACTGGCCACACTCAAAGTGTTTCGCAACATCAGAAACACAACCAGGGCTTTGGGCACTGTTGCAGGGCAGAGGTGTGAAGTGGAGATTATAGCAGACACTAGACAACAGAAATATCTAGTTGTGTTTAACGCAGGTTTCAGACCTGTATATTGAAACTTATGGCATTGATTAGCTGAAGAAATGAGACTGCTTTCACACTCGACTTGCAGGCGTGGACGAATTGTTTCTGTTGTCTAGTGTTTGCTGCAAGGCCCATGTTTTTTTTTCCCCCAATGGATCCATGAATTTCCATTCCATAGCCATTTCAAATGACAGTATGCAGAGCCTAACTTCTGGTTTAAATTAATTTGTCTTCTGCTACTTTTCTGGTTAGGTCAAAAAGAGTAGCCCTGTTGACGTTTTTTTTTTCCTATACATTTCTCGAATTGCATGTTTGTCATGGAAGTTATGTCTGTCAGCGCCATCTGCCGACTGAAGGATCTGCTCATTTAACATTTATTTGATAGCTTAGTTGTCAAATGTAAAGTGCTGATTTTTCCCCCACTATGCCTGTTTGAAACGTGCTTGGATTTGTTGTCTGGCATAGACTGTGTGTGTGTTGTTTTTTTAATTTGTGATCGCGGGAAGATGTCACTTACACTGTAATGGAGTCTGTTAGCCCAGTTACCATGTAGCGATGCGGCAGCCATGTTGTGTAAAGGGAGATCACCCAACACATTTCAGTATTATGAATGTTTAAATATATTGTTTTACAAATCCTTGTATCATAGTAGAGAGAGAGAGAGAGAGAGAGAGAGAGAGAGAGAGAGAGAGAGAGAGAGAGAGAGAGAGAGAGAGAGAGAGAGAGAGAGAGAGAGAGGATGTATACTATTTCACGTGGAGGTATGTTTTCTAAGTTTCAAACAAGTACATCATTACAGTTATCAATTTCAAGAAGACTTACCTCTGGAACAGATTGTTTGCACGCTGGGACATTAGGATCACCCATCACACCGAACTACAGCTGGCCTCGTCAACGTTCTGTGCTGTCCCAACATTACTCTACTGTATGGCTATAGTCTGAACAAGGTTTCTGGGCTTTGTACCTGTGTGATTCTCGTCCTTGAGATGTCAATCCTACAGACACCAGTCCCGGAGGGGACATTTATTGCGTTATGACCTGGTTATCTAACAACCCATCATAGCAAACACATTTTTTTTAACAGGCTTGAATGTGAAAACTGAACAACACTACGATTCTTTTTTCAGTCATTCAGCTCTTTTCTACATATGACATACAAAGACATGTTTAAAAAAAAAGTTACAGTCTCCGCAATGTAAACTGGCTACAGTGCATGGGGATATTGCATGGCGGGACCTGTTCTCGTGGACTCTCGCACTGATGTCCGAGAACCAGGAGAACGGTTTAAACAGCACCACCTACCGCCGACATCAAACCCTACTACTCGCAGGACACACGAGTGTTCAACGCATTCACTTACGTGTACGAAAAAAGTCGGCATTAAGAAAGAATGCAGTAACCTGTACATTTCATCAATCAGGCAACTGTGCAGAATGTGCAATGATTCAGTGTGAAAGCTGGGAGTCTCACAAACAAGCGATTCTGACCCTCAAGTGGATCTGTGGCCCAGCAGACTACAACAAGACTCAAGTGCAATATTGTATTATAGAATCGACATTAGCAACATCTATCTCATCCACTTGCCGTGTCTTATTTTCTTATCGCATTTCTGTACTTTTAATTATCTGCAATTTAAAAAAAAAAAGAAAACATATTATCATTGTTTTACTTCAATATTTCAAGTTAAAATAATATATCTAACAATGGAATTTTTCTATGTAACTACAAACAAAGGTTAATTATTATAATAATATATTGATATGCGTATGACAAGGCATATTAAAGATATTTCATTGAAGATGTTTAATGTATTCACTAAAGTAATGAATAATAATATATGTACACATTAATTGCGAAACTATACGTATACGTTTCTGCTCAGCCTTTAGATTATTGACTTTGCAATTGTGTAATTAATATAATGTGGCTCACACGGAACACCATTCTTCAAATGTCACCTTTTGGCTTTGTTTGCCTGCGCTTATCATTCATATTGCCTCTAAATTTATTGTTTCATTTCTGGCCCTTGTTAGGGTTAAGCTTTTTAATACCACCTTGACCATAAGTTTTTTTAATACTTGAAGTAAATATCCACATTAAAACATTTATGCTTGAAAGTGTGTTTTCTTGGGCGCTGTTTCAAGTGTTTGAGTTGTGCTGTGTGTAGTTGTTCCCATTGTTTAAGTTGTGCTGTGTGTAGTTATTCCCAGTGTTTGAGTTGTGCTGTGTGTAGTTATTCCCAGTGTTGAAGTTGTGCTGTGTGTAGTTGTTCCCAGTGTTTGAGTTGTGCTGTGTAGTTGTTTCGATGTTTGAGCTGTGCGATTGTCAGTGTTTCATATGTTTAAACTGTATGTGCTTTTAATGCTCTTGAATTTTACAAATTCACAATGGAAAGTTTTGGAATTATAATCAAGGATCTCAAGTTTACAAAGTTATTTATCTTTGGCGAATAAAAACAGAATGTTTACTGAACATCCATCAGACTTGTCAGGAAAAGCAAAACGGCAGGTTAAGTGGGAACAGCACACACAGAATGGCGTCCATCGATTTTTTTAACCCTATTCTTTCCCTCCGTGGCCAGGCCTTTTGCCTCACACTCTAAAGGTGGCGCGTTTCTTTCGCTGGACGCTGTATTCACCGCTTCTTATTCTTCTTCTTCTTCGAGTTCACTCCGGCGAGAAGTTCCAGTTATACATTCACTTCTAAACTTTAATTTTGGGTACTTAATTTATAACTTACCCCTGACGTCACGACTACGTCACGGGAGACAATCCCAATAAATTCTAGGGTTTTCAGGTTGTAGTTTCTCGCGATTTATCTACAACCAAGTTTAGGGTTAGGGTTAGGGTTAGGGTTAGGGTTAGGGTTAGCATTAGAAGACACTAGATGAACACTAAAAAAAACCCCACAAACAACAGCACACTTGCACCCCTTGAAATAATGGACTGTCAGGTCAGCTGTGGATTTCCCACGGGGATTTCCTGTTTGGGGTACGTTATAAATTAAGAACCTAATTTTGTTACTTAACTTGAGTGTTCTGTGCACTGGAGTGAACACGAGGAGTCATTCAGTTTAATAGTGTAGTTGAAAAAAAATCCAAAGAAATCATCGTTGGTGCTATGGGATTCATGCTTTGTACGACACTTTGGGCAGGTGGCTAGTCGTTCCAGGGAGAGAGAGAGAGAGAGAGAGAGAGAGAGAGAGAGAGAGAGAGAGAGAGAGAGAGTGATCGGCCCTCTGAGATTTAACAGTGCAAAGAAATCACTCCTCTTCCCCCTCACTTGGCTAACCATCCAAGGGAAATCACTGACAAAATAGCAATAAACGAGACAAGAAGGCAGAGTTATGCGCACATAGGAGAACTGAGAGACCCACTCTAGTAGACAAATAACAGATATTTGGTACAGATGTGTACTAGCGGGACATGAATGATGCAAGTATTGAGATAGATTCATGCAACAAAACGTTACGGGCAGCGTTTCGTGGAGGAGGAATCAGGAAGTAAATTGGAAAACGGGCTACATTCTAGCGCCCCCCCCCCTCCCAAATATTTTCTATCCATTGTATTATGTCAAGGCTAGGGGGTACACTGAAAACTGTACACGACTGAAGGGGATCTCCCAGATTTGTACATGTGTGATTCTCGTCCTTGGGTTGTGAATCCTACAGACAGTAACCCGGGGCGGACTGACACTATTTCAACTTCTGCTGTTAGAGACTGGGCCCCGAGATTTTTGTTAAGCCTGCAAAGATTCTCAGACGACAAGTACAGCACAGAGTAAGCACCTTTTCCCACGCCTTTAAGCGTATAGGGCATATAGGACCTATATTTCATAGATCAGTCGGCACAAGATGGGTGATGTGGTCAGCATCATACCGGCCGCCTTTACTTCCCGGGACTGCACCCGGTACCTATTCCAGTCTGGGTCGCGCTGGGAGCCAAGGTCATTTTTGAAAAAAAAGTCAGGCTCCGCCAGGGAGCGAACCCACGAACTTCCGATCAGTGGCGAGCGTCTAGCCGACGGTACAGTGTAACAGAAACAAAATCAGTCTGGAGCTAAGTAGCTACTAGTGTACAACAAATGATATTTAAATAAATGCACACCGTCTGCAGAAGAGCGCAGGCTGTTCTGTCTCACTCTTCGGTGTAGAATACAAATTACAGCAAATACACATGGATCACAATCGACACAAAGACGTTCACTCCCCACGTGCGGTTAGTGGCGTGCAGGTCGTGCTTGTGGTCGCATCTCATCAAGACTCTATGTACTATCAGCAGCCTCTCTAAACCATACATGATCACAAGATAAGGCAGCTGCAATGTTGAATACAGTCTGGAGCTAACTTGAGCACACGACCATCATCGCCCAAGGACATAAAACTGACCACCAAAGATACAACTGTAGCTATGACGATTTGTTTTTTTTTTAGCTACATCGATGAACTATTCATACACTTTGTTTTAAAAACTTTAGTCAAGGGATACTTGCTTAAAGATGAACACTTTATATTTTTACAGCGGGGATCTGTCTTCTCACTGGAAATGGTTCTAATTGCTTCTAGACATGTCGCAGGCCAAATAATGAAGACAAGACCAAGTTTCTCAATGAAATAATTAGTAGAACAAGGTAAAGCAAACGCATAAAAACAAGGAGGAGGAGAAGAAAAAGAAATAGAGGAAGAAGAAGAAGGAGAAGAAGAGGAGGAGGAGGTAGATAAGAAGAATAAGAGGAAAAAAAAGACGGGAGCTTAGACACATGTCTGTGTCGGTGGGGTCCAAGTCGCGGAACATTGTCTGTGATCTCTCTCAGCATGGGAGTTCTTAGCGACAGCCAAAGGAAAATCTTAAGTGCAAGACAAACTAGCATATGACACGACAACATCTAGCATGAGAATGGAGGTGGAGGCGGTAACTGCAGCTCTCTGGTGGCTAGAGAACAAGATGCATACACATGTCGTAATTGTAACAGACTCTGAAAGTATGCTGAAAAAGGTGAGGACAGGAATGCTTCAAGCTGAGTGGCAAGCTTCACTGGGAAGGTCACGGGTGGTGAGCATACTTTGGATCTTTTCTCCAGGCAATGCCGGCGTGGTGGGTAATGAACAGACAGACAGGTTGACTGAATCTGCACCACTGGGTGGTGAATGGATACATGACAAGGTAGATGTGATCAAAGCCCTTTGGGAACAAGCAACGGAATCAGTAGAGAAAGAAGATTATAATGGCCTGGAGAGAATGAGTGTAACCAAAGGGTCTGGCCAGCTCACAACACTCAGAGGAAAGGCAAGACGGACTTTTAACTAGATTGTGACCTGTACCATCAGTATTGGAACTCTGTGTCGGCTGCTGAAGATCAGGACAGAGCATGCATGGGAATGCCTCAAGTGCTGTGAGGTCAATCCTTGACTCAACTCAACTCTCAGCAGCGATCTGCAGTCAGCTGCTGCAAGAGACTGGTAGGTGTAGTACTGTTTCCTGTGTCCTGACTGTAGAAGTTCTGTCAGACACACAGCTTCAGTGCTGGTTTATCAACAAGCGTAATATGGACAGATACAAATATTAACTTTCACATGAAGATCCGACTGTTGAAATCGTAGTGGCACTTAGTCTCTAGTGTGGGCATGTACCTAGTCTCTTGTGTGGGCATACACCTAGTCTCTAGTGTGGGCATGTACCTAGTCTCTTGTGTGGGCATACACCTAGTCTCTAGTGTGGGCGTACACCTAGTCTCTTGTGTGGGCATAAACCTAGTCTCTAGTGTGGGCATACACCTAGTCTCTTGTGTGGGCATACACCTAGTCTCTTGTGTGGACATACACCTAGTCTCTAGTGTGGACATACACCTAATCTCTAGTGTGGACATACACCTAGTCTCTTGTGTGGTCATACACCTAGTCTCTAGTGTGGGCATACACCTAGTCTCTTGTGTGGGCATACACCTAGTCTCTAGTGTGGGCATACACCTAGTCTCTTGTGTGGGCATACACCTAGTCTCTAGTGTGGGCATACACCTAGTCTCTAGTGTGGGCATACACCTAGTCTCTTGTGTGGGCATACACCTAGTCTCTAGTGTGGACATACACCTAATCTCTAGTGTGGACACACACCTAGTCTCTTGTGTGGTCATACACCTAGTCTCTAGTGTGGGCATACACCTAGTCTCTTGTGTGGACATACACCTAGTCTCTTGTGTGGGCATGTACCTAGTCTCTAGTGTGGTCATACACCTAGTCTCTAGTGTGGACATACACCTAGTCTCTAGTGTGGGCATGTACCTAGTCTCTAGTGTGGTCATACACCTAGTCTCTAGTGTGGACATACACCTAGTCTCTAGTGTGGGCATACACCTAGTCTCTAGTGTGGGCATACACCTAGTCTCTTGTGTGGGCATACACCTAGTCTCTAGTGTAGGCATACACCTAGTCTCTAGTGTGGACATACACCTAGTCTATTGTGTGGACATACACCTAGTCTCTAGTGTGGGCATACACCTAGTCTCTAGTGTGGACATACACCTAGTCTCTAGTGTGGTCATTCACCTAGTCTCTTGTGTGGGCATACACCTAATCTCTTGTGTGGTCATTCACCTAGTCTCTTGTGTGGACATACACCTAGTCTCTAGTGTGGACATTCACCTAGTCTCTTGTGTGGTCATTCACCTAGTCTCTAGTGTGGACATACACCTAGTCTCTAGTGTGGGCATACACCTAGTCTCTAGTGTGGTCATTCACCTAGTCTCTAGTGTGGGCATATACCTAGTCTATTGTGTGGGCATATACCTAGTCTCTTGTGTGGACATACACCTAGTCTCTAGTGTGGACATACACCTAGTCTCTAGTGTGGGCATACACCTAGTCTCTTGTGTGGGCATACACCTAGTCTCTTGTGCGGACATACACCTAGTCTCTTGTGTGAGCATACACCTACTCTAGTGTGGGCATACACCTAGTCTCTTGTGTGGACATACACCTAGTCTCTTGTGTGGACATACACCTAATCTCTTGTGTGGACATACACCTAGTCTCTTGTGTGAGCATACACCTAGTCTCTTGTGTGGACATACACATAGTCTCTTGTGTGGGCATACACCTAGTCTCTAGTGTGGGCATACACCTAGTCTCTTGTGTGGACATACACCTAGTCTCTTGTGCGGACATACACCTAGTCTCTTGTGCGGACACACACCTAGTCTCTTGTGTGGACATACACCTAGTCTCTAGTGTGGGCATACACCTAGTCTCTTGTGTGGACACACACCTAGTCTCTAGTGTGGACATACACATAGTCTCTTGTGTGGAAATACACCTAGCAACTCCTCCAGCAACTCCTTCAGCAACTCCTTCAGCAACTCTTCCAGCAACTCCTCCAGCAATTTCTCCAGCAAATCCTTCAGCAACTCCTTCAGCAACTCCTCCAGCAACTCCTTCTGCAACTCATCCAGCAATTCCTTCAGCAACTCCTTCAGCAACTCATTTAGCAAATCCTCCAGCAACTCCTCCAGCAACTCCTTCAGCAACTCATTTAGCAATTCCTCCAGCAACTTCTCCAGCAACTCCTGCAGCAACTCCTGCAGCAACTCCTCCAGCAACTCCTGCAGCAACTCCTCTAGCAACTCCTGCAGCAACTCCTGGAGCAACTCCTTCAGCAACTCCTCCAGCAACTCTTGCAGCAACTCCTCCAGCAACTCCTCCAGCAACTCCCCTAGCAACTCCTGCAGCAACTCCTCCAGCAACTCCTCTAGCAACTCCTGCAGCAACTCCTCTAGCAACTCCTGCAGCAACTCCTCCAGCAACCCCTGCAGCAACTTCTCCAGCATCTTCTCCAGCAACTCCTGCAGCAACTCCTCCAGCAACTCCTCTAGCAACTCCTCCAGCAACTCCCCTAGCAACTCCTGCAGCAACTCCTCCAGCAACTCCTCTAGCAACTCCTGCAGCAACTCCTCCAGCAACCCCTGCAGCAACTTCTCCAGCAACTCCTGCAGCAACTCCTTCAACAACTCAACTCCAGCAACTCCTCTAGCAACTCCTGCAGCAACTTCTCCAGCATCTCCTCCAGCAACTCCTGCAGCAACTCCTCTAGCAACTCCTCCAGCAACTCCTCTAGCAACTCCTCCAGCAACTCCTGCAGCAACTCCTCCAGCAAATCTTCCTTGGCGCATTCTACCCTTTATTTCCCAGTGTAGCACAGATTCTCAACCCACATCAGTTGTATACTTGTCGATGATTGGTTGCACTGTGTGGCATCAGTTTTCTACGTCGGTCGGGTCAGTATTTGGATCTGTCTGTTTTGATCGCATTAACACTACAAGAGTCCTTTTCAAGACTACTCGACGACGAGCAATGATAAGCCATTTTATAAGGCGCACATAAACCTAGACACAATTATAACTTAAAGCTACGCCTTTGGGAATGCAAGCTGAAAGTGACGATTTGTTTTCTCGTAAAGTTAGACAGCAACTCAGACGCCAACATACTCTAGACACCTGAAACACTTGGGTCGCCGCTTATTGAAAGTCTCGTCTAGTACTTTGCTTACTGAAAGGCCGGCTCCGGCAGCACGCGGGCCCGCAAACATTTGGTTATCAGTCAATAATTTAATTACCTATGCGCCTCGTTACCTACCATATATTATTCAACTGGGACACACATTTACAAGAGACATGTGTGAAGTGACGCCAGCCTAACTTCTCGTTTGATACTGAAACATACTGAGTTCATTTCTGCCCCAACAGCTTATTAATGTATCTGATTACTGATCCCTGTTTTGAGGATTACCAGCATAACACACCGGGCACACCTATAGATGCTCCGTCTCCCGTAGTCGTAAATATTAACTGTTCCCTTATCACACTGACCATATACTCGTCGTTCTCTTTCTCTCATACGTCCTTCTTTGCTGGATCTTTTCTTCACACATTCTTACATGTTATTTCATCCAACAATATTTGCATTTACGTATTGCAATCCCCATCAACTTCATTTAGATATTAAATAACAGCGTTGACTAAAGTGTCATTATCTGCCCGCTCCTGTGTAGAAACACCAAGAAGCAACAGTTATAGTATGGTCCATCAGCATCATCAAGTGCCTTACCGACTGGCGTGGACGATCATGCCTCTCTACAACCAAAAATCTTCAACAGGATAAATCAGTTGATGTACTGACAAGCCTCCCTGTGATGAATCTTCTCGCCCAGTCTTCCTCTGTCATTTTAACCACAGATCCTTACAGCAGTCACAGCACGTTCCAGTTTCCTGCTTTTCATAGCATGACCTTTCAGACGTTTATCATCAGTTGTTTTGGAGCCTTCGCCTCGTTCAAGACACCTGAGTTGTCCTTTGGTATCTGGCTGTCCAAGGAATTTTATTTGTTTGTAAAACCGCATCTCCGACGCTTCAAGACAGCAGTACACCTGTTTCTGCAGCAAGACACCAGTACACTTGTGTCTGTAGCAAGACATCAGTACACTTGTGTCTGCAGTAAGACATCAGTACACTTGTTTCTGCAGCAAGACACCAGTACACTTGTTTCTACAGCAAGACACCAGTACACTTGTTTCTGTAGCAAGACACCAGTACACTTTTGTCTGCAGCAAGACATCAGTACACCTGTTTCTGCAGCAAGACATCAGTACACCTGTTTCTGTAGCAAGACACCAGTACACCTGTTTCTGCAGCAAGACATCAGTACACCTGTTTCTGTAGCAAGACACCAGTACACTTGTTTCTGTAGCAAGACACCAGTACACCTGTTTCTGTAGCAAGACACCAGTACACCTGTTTCTGTAGCAAGACACCAGTACGCCTGTTTCTGTAGCAAGGCACCAGTACACTTGTTTCTGCAGCAAGACATCAGTACACCTGTTTCTGTAGCAAGACACCAGTACACTTGTTTCTGCAGCAAGACATCAGTACACCTGTTTCTGTAGCAAGACACCAGTACGCCTGTTTCTGTAGCAAGGCACCAGTACACTTGTTTCTGCAGCAAGACATCAGTACACCTGTTTCTGTAGCAAGACATCCGTACACCTGTTTCTACAGCAAGACACCAGTACACCTGTTTCTGTAGCAAGACACCAGTACACCTGTTTCTGTAGCAAGACATCCGTACACCTGTTTCTGCAGCAAGACATCAGTACACCTGTTTCTACAGCAAGACATCAGTACACTTGTGTCTGTAGCAAGACATCAGTACACCTGTTTCTGTAGCAAGACATCAGTACACCTGTTTCTGTAGCAAGACATCAGTACACCTGTTTCTGCAGCAAGACATCCGTACACCTGTTTCTGCAGCAAGACATCAGTACACCTGTTTCTACAGCAAGACATCAGTACACCTGTTTCTGTAGCAAGACATCAGTACACTAGTGTGTCCTATCTCTTCACTTCTCTCTATAAATGCTTATCGATTCATGTCTGTCCTTCTATAGTTTACAATGTTTAAACGGCCTGGGGAGTTTGCCATGTGTTGACTTGTGTGTGTAACTTAGCAAGAATTCTGGCACCTCTCTGAAACAGGACAACAAAACACTGGTGGGATTTGTCCCACTTTTATGGAAAACAATTTTATTGAATAGAAATGACTGGAACTGTGGATTTCAACAACAAACAACATGGGCTAGAATAAGGCAGTCTATTTGCTAATATCATCAATGGCAAGGGGTCTTAGAAAATACTGCAGCATTAACTGGGAGCAGGCCTGATGGCGACATGCTGTCAACAGATTGTCTATCTCTCCAGGAGCACAGAGGTCAGCTCTAGAGCTTGCTTGTGGATGCGGATGACAAGTTCAGATTTATGTACAGACAAGAGCAAACAAAGATAAGCAGAGGTCCACTCACAGCACAAGAGAATAACAACAGAACACAAAGAGGCTGACATCTGCCTACAGAGTCAGCTAAAAATTATAAATAAATGAATTAACAAACGTTCTTTCAAAGGGTTAAGAATTGGGCACACAGGCCAGTCTTACATTCTGCCCTTCTAGCCTCACAAGACTGTTCAGGTAGCCGCCCACACAACAGAGGCAGAAAACTGCATAATATAGAATCTACATTCCTTGGTGGAAGGATAGGATGTAGGAACAAATCTTGTGTCTGTGAGACTGAAGCATATGTTAGACACTGGTGCGGGCACGTGGTCCAATATTTAGAGGACGAGACGCAAGTATCTGATGACCTCTAAGAGAGCACACAACTGCATGGATGTTTTAGCAACTGGTTTGAAGCAGACATTTGTGAGAGACAAGACAGCACACAACTGCATGGGTGTTATAGCAACTAGTCTGAAGCAGACATTTGTGAGAGACAAGACAGCACACAACTGCATGGGTGTTATAGCAACTAGTCTGAAGCAGACATTTGTAAGAGATAAGACAGCACACAACTGCATGGGTGTTTTAGCAACTGGCTTGAAGCAGACATTTGTGAGAGATAAGACAGCACACAACTGCATGGGTGTTATAGCAACTAGTCTGAAGCAGACATTTGTGAGAGACAAGACAGCACACAACTGCATGGGTGTTATAGCAACTAGCCTGAAGCAGACATTTGTGAGAGATAAGACAGCACACAACTGCATGGATGTTATAGCAACTAGTCTGAAGCAGACATTTGTGAGAGACAAGACAGCACACAACTGCATGGGTGTTATAGCAACTAGTCTGAAGCAGACATTTGTGAGAGACAAGACAGCACACAACTGCATGGGTGTTATAGCAACTAGCCTGAAGCAGACATTTGTGAGAGATAAGACAGCACACAACTGCATGGGTGTTATAGCAACTGGCTTGAAGCAGACATTTGTGAGAGATAAGACAGCACACAACTGCATGGGTGTTATAGCAACTGGCTTGAAGCAGACATTTGTGAGAGATAAGACAGCACACAACTGCATGGGTGTTATAGCAACTAGTCTGAAGCAGACATTTGTAAGAGATAAGACAGCACACAACTGCATGGGTGTTATAGCAACTGGTCTGAAGCAGACATTTGTGAGAGACAAGACAGCACACAACTGCATGGGTGTTATAGCAACTAGCCTGAAGCAGACATTTGTGAGAGATAAGACAGCACACAACTGCATGGGTGTTATAGCAACTAGTCTGAAGCAGACATTTGTGAGAGATAAGACAGCACACAACTGCATGGGTGTTATAGCAACTAGTCTGAAGCAGACATTTGTGAGAGACAAGACAGCACACAACTGCATGGGTGTTATAGCAACTAGCCTGAAGCAGACATTTGTGAGAGATAAGACAGCACACAACTGCATGGATGTTATAGCAACTGGCTTGAAGCAGACATTTGTGAGAGATAAGACAGCACACAACTGCATGGGTGTTATAGCAACTAGTCTGAAGCAGACATTTGTGAGAGATAAGACAGCACACAACTGCATGGGTGTTATAGCAACTAGTCTGAAGCAGACATTTGTGAGAGATAAGACAGCACACAACTGCATGGATGTTATAGCAACTAGTCTGAAGCAGACATTTGTAAGAGATAAGACAGCACACAACTGCATGGGTGTTTTAGCAACTGGCTTGAAGCAGACATTTGTGAGAGATAAGACAGCACACAACTGCATGGATGTTATAGCAACTAGTCTGAAGCAGACATTTGTAAGAGATAAGACAGCACACAACTGCATGGGTGTTTTAGCAACTGGCTTGAAGCAGACATTTGTGAGAGATAAGACAGCACACAACTGCATGGATGTTATAGCAACTAGTCTGAAGCAGACATATGTGAGAGATAAGACAGCACACAACTGCATGGATGTTATAGCAACTAGTCTGAAGCAGACATTTGTAAGAGATAAGAAAAAAAAAAAACTGCATGGGTGTTATAGTAACTAGTCTGAAGCAGACATTTGTGAGAGATAAGACAGCACACAACTGCATGGGTGTTATAGCAACTGGCCTGAAGCAGACACATGTGAGAGATAAGACAGCAAACAACTGCATGGATGTTATAGCAGCTTGCTAGCATCAGATACTACTGTCACAGAAATGTGTCAATGGCCCATATATTCAGTTTAGATGCAGAGGTACCTTGGGTCATAAATGCCTCTAGTCACAAACAAATCGGGCTAGAAACACAATTTCTGAACACATTTTGACTAGACCCATGAACAACGCTTTGGTGCTTGAACTCACAAGCATGGCTTATGATGCCATATTTTCAGCTTATGAACAGCATCACTTGTAGTCAAGAAGAACTCGTTGTTACTTTGTGAACAGATGAAAGTTATGCAGGAAGAGCACTTAGGAGAGGAGGGAGAGAACTCAGGAGAGGAGGGAGAGAACTCAGGAGAGGAGGGAGAGAACTCAGGAGAGGAGGGAGAGAACTCAGGAGAGGAGGGAGAGAACTCAGAAGAGGAGGGAGAGAACTCAGGAGAGGAGGGAGAGAACTCAGGAGAGGAGGGAGAGAACTCAGGAGAGGAGGGAGAGAACTCAGGAGAGGAGGAAGAGCACTCAGGAGAGGAGGGAGAGCACTCAGGAGAGGAGGAAGAGCACTCATGAGAGGAGGAAGAGCACTCATGAGAGGAGGAAGAGCACTCATGAGAGGAGGAAGAGCACTCATGAGAGGAAGAGCACTCATGAGAGGAGGAAGAGCACACAGGAGAGGAGGAAGAGCACTCATGAGAGGAGGAAGAGCACTCATGAGAGGAGGAAGAGCACACAGGAGAGGAGGAAGAGCACTCATGAGAGGAGAAAGAGCACACAGGAGAAGAGGAAGAGCACTCATGAGAGGAGGAAGAGCACACAGGAGAGGAGATAGAGCACTCAAGAGGAGGGAGAGCACTCAGAAGAGGAGGACTGCACTTAGGAGAGAAGGAAGAGCACTAGGAGAGGAAGAGCTCTCAGCAGAGCACTTAGGAGAGGAGGGAGAGCACTTAGGAGAGGAGGGAGAGCACATAGGAGAGGAGGGAGAGCAATCAGGAGAGGAGGGAGAGCACTTAGGAGAGGAGGGAGAGCACTTAGGAGAGGAGGGAGAGCAATCAGGAGAGGAGGGAGAGCACTTAGGAGAGGAGGGAGAGCACTTAGGAGAGGAGGGAGAGCACTTAGGAGAGGATGGAGAGCAATCAGGAGAGGAGGGAGAGCAATCAGGAGAGGATGGAGAGCAATCAGGAGAGGAGGGAGAGCAATCAGGAGAGGAGGGAGAGCAATCAGGAGAGGAGGGAGAGCACTTAGGAGAGGAGGGAGAGCACTTAGGAGAGGAGGGAGAGCAATCAGGAGAGGAGGGAGAGCACTTAGGAGAGGAGGGAGAGCACTTAGGAGAGGAGGGAGAGCACTTAGGAGAGGATGGAGAGCAATCAGGAGAGGAGGGAGAGCAATCAGGAGAGGATGGAGAGCAATCAGGAGAGGAGGGAGAGCAATCAGGAGAGGAGGGAGAGCAATCAGGAGAGGAGGGAGAGCACTTAGGAGATGATGGAGAGCAATCAGGAGAGGAGGGAGAGCACTTAGGAGAGGATGGAGAGCAATCAGGAGAGGAGGGAGAGCACTTAGGAGAGGATGGAGAGCACTTAGGAGATGATGGAGAGCAATCAGGAGAGGAGGGAGAGCAATCAGGAGAGGAGGGAGAGCACTTAGGAGAGGATGGAGAGCAATCAGGAGAGGAGGGAGAGCAATCAGGAGAGGAGGGAGTGCACTTAGGAGAGGATACATAGCAATGAGAAGAGGATGGAGAGCACTTAGGAGAGGATACATAGCAATGAGAAGAGGATGGAGAGCACTTAGGAGAGGATACATAGCAATGAGAAGAGGATGGAGAGCACTTAGGAGAGGATACATAGCAATGAGAAGAGGATGGAGAGCAATCAGGAGAGGAGGGAGAGCAATCAGGAGAGGAGGGAGAGCACTTAGGAGAGGATACATAGCAATGAGAAGAGGATGGAGAGCACTTAGGAGAGGATACATAGCAATGAGAAGAGGATGGAGAGCACTTAGGAGAGCAATCAGGAAAGGGAGAGCACTTAAGAGAGGATGTAGAGCAATCAGGAGTGGAGGGAGATGAGGTGGTACCTGATTCAAGTGCTGAGATTAAAGACTTTTGTTTAGCAAGTAGAGTCAAGTGAATGATTTCATTAACAAGTATCATTTAACAAAACTGACTAGCAGAGTAAGAAACATATTTAATTACAATGTCCCATTTTCAGAAAATGATCCAAAATAGGTCTATGGATAGTTATCCAACAAAGGTCTATGGATAGTTATCCAACAAAGGTCTATGGATAGTTATCCAACAAAGGTCTATGGATAGTTATCCAACAAAGGTCTATGGATAGTTATTCAATAAAGGTCTATGGATAGTTATTCAACAAAGGTCTATGTATAGTTTTTTTGTAAACATGTCAGCTGTCCTGCCAGCAATCAAACCATTTTCTTAGATACAAACAAGAGAAGAAAACACCAGAAATACCAACAGAGTGGACAGATGTTGTTTTGGAATGAAACTTTCCTTGGAAGGAACAGACTTCTTCCATCTCCTGCTCATTCATCTGGCAGTACCAGTAACCATCAACCACAAAGTTAAACTGATACTCTATATGTTATATGAATATGTTTGCCACACACAAATCCACACAAGTTATACGTTTCTGGGGCTGGCAAACTGATTAATTGGATGTGCATACATTTTGACTGAAAAAATTATTTCCGAATGTGAACACCTCGGTTTATAAAACCAGTCAAAGAAAAGAAAATTAAGTTCGTGACCATTGATACTGCTATACAAAAAAAAAAAAAAAACTCATAAAACATACACATGTAAATGTTAACAAAACATACACATGTAAATGTTAACAAAACATACACATGTAAGTGTTAACAAAACATACACATGTGAGTGTTAACAAAACATACACATGTGAGTGTTAACAAAACATACACATGTAAGTGTTAACAAAACATACACATGTAAGTGTTAACAAAACATACACATGTAAGTGTTAACAAAACATACACATGTAAGTGTTAACAAAACATATACACATGTAAGTGTTAACAAAACATACACATGTGAGTGTTAACAAAACATACACATGTATATGTAAATAAAACAAACAGAAGAACTGCTATAACTGCCCTGCTTACACTGTTCTGCAATGATGATGGTGTGTGTGTGTGCATGTGTGCGTGTGTATTTGTGTGTGCATTCATGTGTGTGTGTATGTGTGCATTCATGTGTGTGTGTGTATTTGTGTGTGCATGCATGTGTGTGTGTGTATGTGTGCATGCATGTGTGTGCATGCATGTGTGTGTGTGTGTATGTGTGCATTCATGTGTGTGTGTGTGTATATTTGTGTGTGCATGCATGTGTGTGTATGTGTGTGTGTGTATTTGTGTGTGCATGCATGTGTGTGTGTGTGTATTTGAGTGTGCATGCATGTGTGTGCATGCATGTGTGTGTGTGTATGTGTGCATTCATGTGTGTGTGTGTGTGTATGCATGTGTGTGTGTATGTGTGCATTCATATGTGTGTGTGTGTATGTGTGCATTCATGTGTGTGTGTGTGTGTATGTGTGCATTCATGTGTGTGTGTGTGTATGTGTGCATTCATGTGTGTGTGTGTGTATTTGTGTGTGCATGCATGTGTGTGTATGTGTGCATGCATGTGTGTGTGTGTGTATTTGTGTGTGCATGCATGTGTGTGTGTCATGTGAGCATGAACATGTCGGCCGTATGGCTAGTGCAGTGGCCACCGAAAAGCTGACAACTTCACCAAGGATTGAAACCATAGTGTCCACATACTTTACATAGGTCAAAGCCACACCTGCTGCAGGTTTGGGCATACAGCTCTAGTCCTGTGTGGGTAAGAGTCAGCTTGTGGCGGTGGTATGGTCGATATCAAGCAAGAGACTGTCCACACTGTCTGGTACACATTCATGCAAACAAACCCCTGCACTGACCTCAAACATCAGTTTTTCTGTCTACCAACAAACCTCAACAGAAAGAGCAGACAGCCAAAAAACCCCTGCACTGACCTCAAACATCAGTTTTTCTGTCTACCAACAAACCTCAACAGAAAGAGCAGACAGCCAACAAAACCCTGCACTGACCTCAAACATCAGTTTTTCTGTCTACCAACAAACCTCAACAGAAAGAGCAAACAGCCAACAAAACCCTGCACTGACCTCAAACAGTTTTTCTGTCTACCAACAAACCTCAACAGAAAGAGCAGACAGCCAACAAAACCCTGCACTGACCTCAAATATCAGTTTTTCTGTCTACCAACAAACCTCAACAGAAAGAGCAAACAGCCAACAAAATCCTGCACTGACCTCAAACAGTTTTTCTGTCTACCAACAAACCTCAACAGAAAGAGCAGACAGCCAACAAAACCCTGCACTGACCTCAAACAGTTTTTCTGTCTACCAACAAACCTCAACAGAAAGAGCAGAGAGAGCCAACAAAACCCTGCAGTGACCTCAAACATCACTTTTTTGTGTCTACCAACAAACCTCAACAGAAAGAACAGAGAGAGCCAACAGCATTATTTCACATAGTGTTCAAAGTATCCTCTTCTTTCTAGTGTTGCCAGGTTGTAACTTCAGCAGGAAAGTTCTGGTTATTCACCCACTTCTGAACTTCAGTCGTGTTCCAGAACTTAAAATTTGTGTGCACATCCATTTTCCAGATATGGCTTATTTGTATGCAGACTGCTGGTTTCCTTTAATCTCAGAAGATGCACTCTAGCTTCCAAGGATACCTCCCTAATTAGTCATCTTTTATGGCATGCTAGTTTGGAGAAAGGATGGGGGTGGGTTGGGGGCGGGGGGTCTATTCTTTGTCCTTGTTCAAGATATATCTGAAATAAAAATGATTCTGCAAAAAAAATTAATCAAATAAATAAACATAATTGTCTTCATAGTAGTAAACTCAAACAAAAAACGTCCCGCAAAGATTGCCAGAATCAACTTCCTGTGATCATATCTGTGGTGCTTGAGTCAACAAATTTGACACAAATATTTGTCATTTTGAGAGCAACATTCCTTCCTGTACAGAAATCACACTGTAAGTCTGCAAGCATGCCTTGAAGGCAACAGATTTCTCTCTAAACCACCATGTATGAGTCACGAACCACACAAGTTGGCTGGGGTCAGAGGCGATACTTGTCTATAACCAGAGATCCATGATTACTGTGAAACGTTGATGGTTCAAAGTACTTCCTCACCTGGAAATATTAAATACACACTGTTCACTTTCAGGACACTGGTGCAACATTAGGCACAAACTTGTTCAACAGTAACGTCACATCAGGCATCAAGCAGCATCAAACATTCATTCTTTGAGTCCCTAGGGTTTAGCATCAGAAGCCCAAGGGGTGGTAATGCAATTTTTTTATTTCATAAGTGTAACACATAAATATACCATACTAATTAAATTGCCGCGCAACATACATTTCTCATTTTTCTAAACTATTTCTTTTTTAACAATGTCACAACATAATAATGTTTCAATCATTCGGAGAGGAAGATATAACTGGGCAGAGTCCTTGGTAGCGTAGTTGTCTATTTTGCGTGTTACGTAGGTGATTGGCGATCAATGCCCCCCCCCCCCCCCCCCCCCGGGTGATAAAAAAAATTTTTTTTGCCTTTAACTAAGCGCCTGCCACTTTCTGTTGTAGTTCACAGCTAGGTAGCGATATCTACGTCTTCTTTCCGCTCGATTTGGGGATTTACAGCTAGCCTGCGATAGCGGTGATGAGATGTTGGTCATGTCACGGGTAATCTTCGTTCGCTTTTGAGAGGGTGGTTGGAACGTTGTGTTGTGGTTTACAGCTAGTCTGCGATATCGGACCCAAAATCTTCAGTCTTAGGTAGTATATTTGTATGTATTCTGCCCTTCATGTGGTTGACCGGTGTTCAATTGCCCACTTTTTCTTTTTCCCTCAAGAGGGCTGTTGGCATGTTGTGTTGGGATTTACAGCTAGGCTGCGATATCTGCACCTTTTGCCCAAAGACGTCAGATTTAAGTAAAGTCCCATTTATCCTCCCCGCGACGCTTCACTTGATAATAAACTATTCGTAGATGACAGAAGCTGTTAACTAAGACTGCTTACAGTCCAGTTTATTTTGGGTGGACACGGATGCCAAGGTCATTTAACATTCGTCCCTTCGGAGACGGGAGATGACGGGTGGGGGTTTTTATTTCCGCTATTTGTGAGTATAGAACGGACTATTACTGTGGGTTCCATCACTGGTTAGATGATGGAGTTTTTTTTTTTTTTTTCTTTGTTGGAAGCTCAATTACATTAAACAGTCCGTGGCGACATCATGCGGCGCTAACCCCTCTGGCTACACCGACCTGCACAGACAGTAGTGACTGTTTTTTGTTTTTGTTCTCAAGGTGGTGGTGGTAGTGGTAGCAGTAGTACTGGTACTGGATGGGTGACATGGTAGCTGTTACACTAGCCACTTTTACTTCTCATTACACATTAATGCTATCCATCTGTCTCTGGGTGGACATGGATGCAAAGCTCAGTTCAGTTACAATATTTCGTCAGATGATGACTTTCCCATCCTTCGGCGAGGATGATATGATTACTGGGGGAAGGAGGGGAGGGGGGGTTGATAGCAGACACTGTTAACTGAGAGGCCTTAAAACACAATTTTAAAGTTATCATTTCTGAACTATTTTTATTTTAATAATTTCGCCTAGTGATGATTTTTTTATTCCTTCGGAGTGGGAAATATTATTGAGGGGGGGGGGGGGGTGAGGGGGCGGGGGGGGGGGGGGGGGGTGTGTTATGCCAGACACTGTTAACTAAGAGAGCTTAACACATTATTTTCAAGTTCTCATTTCCTAACTATTTCTATTTTAATAATTTTGCCAAGGATGATTTTTCAATCCTTTGGAGAGGGAGATATGACTGGGTGGAGGGGGGAGGGACGGGGGTTTGAGGGTTATGACAGATACTGTTAGTTGAGAGCTACTTTCTTTCTTTTCCATTTCACCATTCGGGGCCACAGCAACGCGTGGCAGGGCACAGCTAGTTAAAAAAAAAAAAAGTAAAGTAAAGATCTCTTTTCACGCCTTTCGGCGCATCGGGCATATGGGCAGAGCGTCCCATATTTTTACAGACCATCAGCACTCTGTGGGTAATGTGGTCAGCATTACGCAGGCCGTCTTTACTTTCCCAGGACAGCCCGTCCTGGTACCCATTTTAGGCTGGGTCGACCTGCGACGTCCCATACCACGACAAAAATCCACTCAGCCTGCAGTGGGTTTCGATCGCGGTATGCTGGCTCACGAGTCGGACTCGCAACGCCTTAGCCACGGACGCCGCTGCACAGCTAGTTAGACATATATAAATCACTGAAACATGTCTAATAATGGAGATAGTCAATGTTTCATAAATGGTGAAACTATGGGGGTGACATTTTGTTGAGCTTTTTAGTCAAATGTTGTCCAGACTTCTTCGGTCAGTTTCCCTAATGGTTCTTTTCAAATTAGGGAACCTTTTACTTGCGAATCCCGCAACGTAATTTATGCAATTATCTGCAAACGATGCAGCATGGCATACATTGGGGAGACTGGCAGGAAGCTAGCTGATCGTTTCCGGGAACACCTCTCTGATATCGACAAGAAGACACTCAAACCAATCCCTCTTCATTTTAATAGCCCTGACCACAGCGGTAAAGATGCATATCTGTCACAGCATTAAAATCTTGCTCTGGCGATCATACTACCCGCTTCGCTTTGGAAAATCGCCTTATCCACAGCCTTGGCGTTCTTAGTCCAAGAGGTATCAATATCCAACATACCTTCATCTAAATAGTTCTAATCTTATTACATTTTAAATGTTAATTATTTTATTTTATTTCATATTATTACCATATTCTATTTCTTATCAATATCATTTATGTATCATTAACACTTGCATTTCTTTTATTCCCAGTATTGTGACTATATTTTTTAGCCATCGTTTATTTTATTTTATTTCATTTATTCCGCATCACATTTTTTAAACGTCGCTCACGTCACCCCTTAGAGATCTACATACTCTCCATTCCTCTTTTGTGTAGTCCACTTGTGTTTGAAAAAGGCTGCCTGGCCGAAACGTTACGTTGTGTTGTTTTGTGCACGTTTTCCTTTTTCCCATTTTGTTGAGCTTTTTAGTCAAATTTCTCTGGAATTCAATGTTTCATAGTCTATTTGTTTTATATAATATGCTGATAAATAAATGGAGCTAGCCTATATTTCATAGTCTATTTGTTTTATATAATATGCTGATAAATAAATGGAGCTAGCCTATATTTCATAGTCTATTTGTTTTATACAATATGCTGATAAATAAATGGAGTATGCCTTTATTTCAGTCTATTTGTTTTATATAATATGCTGATAAATAAATGGAGCATGGCTATATTTCATAGTCTATTTGTTTTATATACTATATTGATATAATGGAGCTAGTCTATGTTTCATAGTCAATTTGTTTTATATACTATGATATCATACTTCCGGTCAAAATGGACGCTAGGTACAGCCACTGTTTCGAGTCGTGGCAAAGTTTTTGCTTCTGCCAACTATTGAGTGCATAGTGCAACCCTGTGAGCTGCAGATTTCATTAGGAATGTTTTTCGACTGTGACCAACATGGTGTTGTGAATTGTAGATTCAGAAAATGGTGTGTGGCCGGTCGTCACAATATTGGTTGTGCCCTTATGTGATTCAAGATGATCACGTGTGCAACTGCACCACACATTTACCTTGGCAGCTGGGATGCAGCAGTCCAAGAGTGTGTTAGCAATCACATGCCACATGGATGGAGGTTGGTGGGACAGCAGGGACTGACTGAGCAGCAGCAGCTCATCCTTGGAATAGTGCCAGTCTGCAAAATAACATCATCTTTAGCAGCACATCACTGGTGTATGCACACACATGTACTGTGTTGCCACTGGCAAGGCACATCACTGGTGTATGCACATACATGTACTGTGTTGCCACTGGCAAGGCACATCACTGGTGTATGCACATACATGTACTGTCATGCCACTGACAAGGCACATCCCTGGTGTATGCACATACATGTACTGTGTTGCCACTGGCAAGGCACATCACTTGTGTATGCACATACATGTACTGTGTTGCCACTGGCAAGGCACATCACTGGTGTATGGACATACATGTACTGTGTTGCCACTGGCAAGGCACATACATGTACTGTCATGCCACTGGCAAGGCACATCACTGGTGTATGCACATACATGTACTGTGTTGCCACTGGCAAGGCACATACATGTACTGTCATGCCACTGGCAAGGCACATCACTGGTGTATGCACATACATGTACTGTGTTGCCACTGGCAAGGCACATACATGTAGTGTGTTGCCACTGGCAAGGCACATACATGTACTGTGTTGCCACTGGCAAGGCACATCACTGGTGTATGGACATACATGTACTGTCTTGCCACTGGCAAGGCACATCCCTGGTGTATGCACATACATGTACTGTGTTGCCACTGGCAAGGCACATACATGTACTGTGTTGCCACTGGCAAGGCACATCACTGGTGTATGCACATACATGTACTGTGTTGCCACTGGCAAGGCACATCACTGGTGTATGCACATACATGTACTGTGTTGCCACTGGCAAGGCACATCACTGGTGTATGCACATACATGTACTGTCATGCCACTGGCAAGGCACATCACTGGTGTATGCACATACATGTACTGTCATGCGACTGGCAAGGCACATCCCTGGTGTATGCACATACATGTACTGTCATGCCACTGGCAAGGCACATCACTGGTGTATGCACATACATGTACTGTCATGCCACTGGCAAGGCACATCCCTGGTGTATGCACATTCATGTACTGTCATGCCACTGGCAAGGCACATCACTGGTGTATGCACATTCATGTACTGTCATGCCACTGGCAAGGCACATCCCTGGTGTATGCACATTCATGTACTGTCATGCCACTGGCAAGGCACATCCCTGGTGTATGCACATTCATGTACTGTCATGCCACTGGCAAGGCACATCCCTGGTTTATGGGCATACATGTACTGTCATGCCACTGGCAAGGCACATCCCTGGTGTATGGACATACATGTACTGTCATGCCACTGGCAAGGCACATCACTGGTGTATGCACATTCATGTACTGTCATGCCACTGGCAAGGCACATCACTGGTGTATGCACATTCATGTACTGTCATGCCACTGGCAAGGCACATCCCTGGTGTATGGGCATACATGTACTGTCATGCCACTGGCAAGGCACATCCCTGGTGTATGCACATACATGTACTGTGTTGCCACTGGCAAGGCACATCCCTGGTGTATGCACATACATGTACTGTGTTGCCACTGGCAAGGCAGAGGGTCTCTTCTTCTATGTTAGTCTCACAGTTTCATCACTATCATACAGCTGTACTTTCTGCTGCAGAATGGCTGAAATAAATGAGTTAGTTACTGGGCTGACAGAACTCAGTAGTGACTGGGCTGACAGAACTCAGTAGTGACTGGGCTGACAGAACTCAGTAGTGACTGGGCTGACAGAACTCAGTAGTGACTGGGCTGACAGAACTCAGTAGTGACTGGGCTGACAGAACTCAGTAGTGACTGGGCTGACAGAACTCAGTAGTGACTGGGCTGACAGAACTCAGTAGTGACTGGGCTGACAGAACTCAGTAGTGACTGGGCTGACAGAACTCAGTAGTGACTGGGCTGACAGAACTCAGTAGTGACTGGGCTGACAGAACTCAGTAGTGACTGGGCTGACAGAACTCAGTAGTGACTGGGCTGACAGAACTCAGTAGTGACTGGGCTGACAGAACTCAGTAGTGACTGGGGCTGACAGAACTCAGTAGTGACTGGGCTGACAGAACTCAGTAGTGACTGGGCTGACAGAACTCAGTAGTGACTGGGCTGACAGAACTCAGTAGTGACTGGGCTGACAGAACTCAGTAGTGACTGGGCTGACAGAACTCAGTAGTGACTGGGCTGACAGAACTCAGTAGTGACTGGGCTGACAGAACTCAGTAGTGACTGGGCTGACAGAACTCAGTAGTGACTGGGCTGACAGAACTCAGTAGTGACTGGGCTGACAGAACTCAGTAGTGACTGGGCTGACAGAACTCAGTAGTGACTGGGCTGACAGAACTCAGTAGTGACTGGGCTGACAGAACTCAGTAGTGACTGGGCTGACAGAACTCAGTAGTGACTGGGCTGACAGAACTCAGTAGTGACTGGGCTGACAGAACTCAGTAGTGACTGGGCTGACAGAACTCAGTAGTGACTGGGCTGACAGAACTCAGTAGTGACTGGGCTGACAGAACTCAGTAGTGACTGGGCTGACAGAACTCAGTAGTGACTGGGCTGACAGAACTCAGTAGTGACTGGGCTGACAGAACTCAGTAGTGACTGGGCTGACAGAACTCAGTAGTGACTGGGCTGACAGAACTCAGTAGTGACTGGGCTGACAGAACTCAGTAGTGACTGGGCTGACAGAACTCAGTAGTGACTGGGCTGACAGAACTCAGTAGTGACTGGGCTGACAGAACTCAGTAGTGACTGGGCTGACAGAACTCAGTAGTGACTGGGCTGACAGAACTCAGTAGTGACTGGGCTGACAGAACTCAGTAGTGACTGGGCTGACAGAACTCAGTAGTGACTGGGCTGACAGAACTCAGTAGTGACTGGGCTGACAGAACTCAGTAGTGACTGGGCTGACAGAACTCAGTAGTGACTGGGCTGACAGAACTCAGTAGTGACTGGGCTGACAGAACTCAGTAGTGACTGGGCTGACAGAACTCAGTAGTGACTGGGCTGACAGAACTCAGTAGTGACTGGGCTGACAGAACTCAGTAGTGACTGGGCTGACAGAACTCAGTAGTGACTGGGCTGACAGAACTCAGTAGTGACTGGGCTGACAGAACTCAGTAGTGACTGGGCTGACAGAACTCAGTAGTGACTGGGCTGACAGAACTCAGTAGTGACTGGGCTGACAGAACTCAGTAGTGACTGGGCTGACAGAACTCAGTCCCTACCAGCTTGAACACTGTAGCTGTAATGGGTAAGACTCAGCAGCTCAGTTGGTTATTGCTGATGATGCACTAGATGATGATGCTGAAGCCATGGTAGTACAGTGACTAGATGCTTATCTACTGGCTGATGATGCTAAGCCATGGTAGTACAGTGACTAGATGCTTCTCTACTGGCTGATGATGATGAAGCCATGGTAGTACAGTGACTAGATGCTTATCTACTGGCTGATGATGCTAAGCCATGGTAGTACAGTGACTAGATGCTTATCTACTAGATGATGATGCTGAAGCTATGGTAGTACAGTGACTGGATGCTTATCTACTGGCTGATGATGCTGAAGCTATGGTAGTACAGTGACTAGATGCTTATCTACTAGATGATGATGCTGAAGCCATGGTAGTACAGTGACTAGATGCTTATCTACTGGCTGATGATGCTAAGCCATGGTAGTACAGTGACTAGATGCTTATCTACTGGCTGATGATGCTGAAGCCATGGTAGTACAGTGACTGGATGCTTATCTACTGGCTGATGATGCTGAAGCTATGGTAGTACAGTGACTGGATGCTTATCTACTGGCTGATGATGCTGAAGCTATGGTAGTACAGTGACTAGATGCTTATCTACTGGCTGATGATGCTAAGCCATGGTAGTACAGTGACTAGATGCTTATCTATTGGCTGATGATGCTAAGCCATGGTAGTACAGTGACTAGATGCTTATCTATTGGCTGATGATGCTAAGCCATGGTAGTACAGTGACTAGATGCTTATCTACTGGCTGATGATGCTGAAGCCATGGTGGTACAGTGACTAGATGCTTATCTACTGGCTGATGATGCTGAAGCCATGGTGGTACAGTGACTAGATGCTTATCTACTGGCTGATGATGCTGAAGCCATGGTGGTACAGTGACTAGATGCTTATCTACTGGCTGATGATGCTGAAGCCATGGTAGTACAGTGACTAGATGCTTATTGTCAGAGGTCAGGTCGGTTATGGGAAGCACAACAGATGATAGTGAATCATCACGTTTGTACAAGTTGACCTTCAGTACAACTAAGTATGAGAGCGGACAGCTTGACCACGCAATAAACTGGGTCCAGTTAACAGGCCAGATCGAGTTCACTCAGCTGACACGGATTGCTGCGTGTCAAGCCATGAACTCAGGGAGTAATACAAAAGGCTTTGTCCGAGCTGGTTTGAGGGGAGTCGTGTGCTGAGACAGGAGACAAGACGGACACATTCTGACTAGGTAACGTTAGGATTTAGTGACGGTTAGTTGTAATAGGGTATTTGTATTTCGTATCGATGATAGGCTGTGTTTCTATTTAATGTTTAGACTAGACAGTATAGAGTTAATGTTCTTGGTGTAGTAGACATTCCATGCAGTATTTGTTTGAGCAGTAAATCAAGGTGTGACGCGCATTGTAATGGCGATAACACTGCCCGGTCACGCTTAGGTCATACACCTTACGTGTATCGCTGAGTCCCGTTTGGCAATGGACGGCGGATTAATTAGCACTAAGACACTGTTAGCTAAGAGTCGTGTTCCTGATAGATCCATGGGAACTGGCCTGGGTTGATTAGTGATTGTAAAGCTGTCATCGCCAAGGGGGTTTCGGATGGGAACTGCTTAGCTCAGTTGAAGTGTTTAACCTCTTGTTGTAAATTGTCTATTAAAGACTATGTTTGTACTCAGCAGGAGTACTGTCTTAAGTATGTCTGGGTAGTTAAGTCTGTCAGCTGGCCTACCTAGCGAGCCATATAAAATAATTAGAGTAAATAAGGTCCCTGACAGATAATGAGGTCGTTCGTCCTTAGGAGTTGAATCTGGAATAGCGACAGATAATAGATACTGACAATTTATTTATATTATTAGCTGTTGCGAGATTTGTTGCGTTTATAGTCGTCTTTTCACAAAGTTAGCACTAGATTATATAGGTTATTGCACTCTTAAAAGTTAGATTGAACTATTAAATTGATTTCTTAATGTATGATGACGTCGTTGGGATGGCTCCCTTAATTAGTGACAACATGATCGAAATCAGTTCTTAATAGTAGATAGTTAGATCGAGAGTTAATTTATATAGTTGTAGAAGCTAGTTTGTGATCGTTTGTTACATTGTGCTGTTATTGTATCAACTGAATGTCCTTAGAATTAATAACTAATTGTGTTAGGAACATGTGGCGTTTTGACGAGTAGGAAAACCGACAATGACATTGTATGCAAGTAGTTTTGTATAATTGTGTGTGTGCCACGTGCTGAGTGAGTGAAGAAAGTACAAGCTCCAACTGAGGCCTACGTCCTCGGCATCATCATTTGTAATCCTGTTCATCTTACAGTGTCAAGGGGCATAATGGATCCCAGGCTGGAGAACAGATAAGTTGTGTCTTGATTGTGGTGTTGTGCTTTGGTCTTGTTCTCTTGCCCGTGGTGTTCCACAGGGTCGTCTTTGGAACAGCGGTGCCGTACATTGTCTATCATTCTAGTCTATCCTCTTTCATCATTGATATGTGTATATACATTTTGTTGTTGTTGAGTACATTCATCAACATTTCATTTCTAAACTATAGTTAAGAAGTAGATTTCGGAATCCTTGTCTGATACTTACTGTCAATACAATCCAAATTGTTTATCCAAACTGCCATTATACCATTTGGAAATTTAAGTTGTATTATTATACTACATTATTATACATTTTTGTTATTGTAAATTTTTTTTTTTTTTTGATTGTTGTAGTGCGCGTGTTATTTATTAATTTGAAAGCAAGTACACTGTTTTGTGGTAGCACGCATAACATTACAAGATGTCTACCCTAGCTGATTTAATTGAGCTGGCCAGACAGAATGGGTTGACAGGTGAGAAGGCTTTTGAATGGGCTGACAAGAAATATGCTGATCTAGGATGTTGTATATTAATACTCCTTTTAGTCACCTCTTATGCCTTGTTAGGCTGGGCCTTAATTCTACTATTCACTGCTACCTATAAGGAGTCCAGTAATAAAGGGTGTGTTCTATATTATGCCTAGTATCAAAGCTGTCAACTAATATTCTGTGCATCTACACATAACACATGTATGTTCAACAAAAGCACTGTTCTGATTCATGTTTCTGGTGATCGTGTGAGATAGAGAAACATGACTACACTGGCTCATCAACAGGGCTAGCGATGATGATGATGTGTATGTTACAGACTCCACTATATCTGTAGGATTGAGGGCTGGAGTTTATTGACAACCGAACCCATAAACCTGTGCAACAATCATGACCAACCTCTGGCTAACCCTAGCTAAATAACGAGGTCACATTCTAGTATGTTCCCTTACAGACGCACAATTCTAGTACTAGCCCAGCATACCCCACTGTTTTTTTAATGCTTGCAGAGAAGAAGGGAGAGCTCTGCAACAGTCATCATGCAAATAGTCACAGTTCCAACCAACTTCCCAGCTAACCAGTCACTCCACAACTGTTCCAGACCTGTACCAGCGATAATACAAGAACAACCACTGCTGTCCCTTGTGAAACAATTAAAACAGGTTGTAGTTTAGGAAATTCCAAAGGCATACACATGCATTCAATGCATAAGGTAGCAGTTAGAAGCGCCAACATTAAATATTCCTAGAATTACAGTTCATCACTGGCGGAAGCAGTATTTACACAAAATCAACAGTTGCACACACATTACTGCATAAGGAATTAGTTCTGTGGCAACAGGCAACTCACCATTTTCTGAATCTGCAGTTCACAACACAAATCACGCTGGGCAGTTAAAAAACATTCCAAATGAAATCCAAACTCAAAGTGATGTCAGACACAACTCCAGTGTCTCCTTGGATGTCAGAGAGAAGGAGACAACAGAAAAACCATTACCAAGAAAAAGGCAAATATCAACAGTTTTTCAGGAAAACAGTGAAGAAATATTACCCAGCCTGAAATGATGAAGGAGTGGTTTAAAAAACAAAATTGTGTTTGGCATAGTCGAACAGCGTTCAAAATAAAATCGGCAGCTCAGAGTGTCAGGTCTCGCACTCAGCCTAATAGCTTGGCGACGAAACTATATGCGTTCAGTCTACATACAGAGAAAATGCAACAGCAAAAACTTACTACAGAATAATTATGTATGGAAAGCTCACAGCAGTGAGCAGTGAGGCAGGACATGGGAGAAACACTTGAGGACTTTTGTCTAAAAGACAGAGGAACACACAAGAGAGAAACATAAAGGTCACTCACTTGTGTTGCATCTCTTGTGTTGGGGAAAACAGCCAGTAATACATGGGTCACTGGTCACACTGGGACCAACCCCCTGGCTGGACTCTCCTGGAGCAGGCACACTCTGCAGCTTGTCATCCTGTGTGAGATTTCAATGCTTTAACTCTCATTCCTTTGTGATATGGTTTATTATGAAAGAATTCACATCACTGCTCCCAGGACAAACTCACAAATAATCAGTCTCTCTAAGCAGCGGTTTAAAGATGTAGTTGCCAGCTGGTTAGCCATACATAAGACCTGCAGTCATCACAACCTGTTCCATATTAGATTCTCTATTCCAACAGTATAGTCAAGACAACTCATCCAGAGATACACCAACCCATCCTTTACTGGTCCAGTACATCCCCACAATCATCCTCTTCTTTCATACTTACATTCTCTTTTACCACTTTGGGTATTGGGGGAGATAAAGGTACACTTCTGGCTGCTTTGACCATAAACACATCATACTGCTGTAGAGTTTCTCTGATGTCATCTTTCTATTTGTTCTTGGTCTACCTCTTGCTCTACATCCATCTCCTCTTGTAGTATATGCCTTGTATGGTAAAGCATCATAAGGCATTCTTTCCAGCTGGACAAACCATTTGATTTGCTGTCTTTGTATGTAATTTAGAATTGGTTCCATGCTGACATGATCTCGTATGACCTCATACCAGATTTGATCTCGTCCGGTCACTGCTACAGTCTTTCTCAGACACCTCATGTCCATAACTACTAGTTTTCTCTGATGTTTTGTTGTGAGTGACCTAGCCTGGCACCCATAGCAGTTTCAATAATCAGTCAGCTTCTCAGGTAACTGTGGCTAGTGTCATGGGCTGGCTGCTGTTGTTGATTACATTTACTGAAGGGTTGTGTCAACATTATCATGCCACCAGCTTTACAGGATTATATATATGTGTGCCTGTTCTGTGTGTGTGTGCGTGCAGGCATAGGTGTATGTTTGTATGCATTTAAATACAAATATAAGTCTTTTAGTCTAAGAATGTGGGTTATGTGTGTTTGTACTAGGAATCCCAAACATTGCATAACCTCTTCTCTAAGTGTTTACATTTTGTCACAGAACAGTACAGACATCTGGCTTACTCAGCAGCGACCAATTCAGCTGTAAATGTGAACCGTCTGAAATGATTAAAGTGGTGACTTTTCATTGTGGCTGTTGACCTCCTCAAACATTTGCTATGAAAACCTTGTGCCACTGAAAGAGTTCTTACCGGCTGTCAACTGTGGTGACAAGTTCTGCTTGTTTATCCCCTTCTGAGCTTTGTCTTAAATGTTGCATGCACATCCAGTGTACACAACTGCTTATTTGTATGCAGATCATTAGTTCCTTGCGGCTCAGGCAGATGCATTTTAACCTTGGAGGAACTGAAGGAGTTAATACCCACCCAGCTAGATGTACTTCCCAAGACATCTAGTGAATGTGCAGGGTGGCCAGAGTAATGAACAACAGGAGCCAGGTAACAACTAGTGAGAGTATAGCACGATATGCAACTGCACGAGTGAGACAGCTTACCTGGATCACTGGAGGTGACAACTGGAAAGATCAGCGGTAGAAAAGGCAGAGAGAGAATACACAATGCTGGAGGGTCTAAGGCGGTGGCATGCAGCAACAGAGTTCACTGAGAACATCAAGGACCCAGACCTAGGCCCAGACATGAACACTTAGGCCTTCTGCTCAGGCAACCAATAATGGGATGATCTACACAGGACAACATGTGTGATTCAGGAGAGGTCGGAGGGGGAAGGGGAGTGTGGGGGGTTACCATGAGTTAACAGGGGGCCTATAGTTTATGTCGAGAGATCAGGCAAAAGAATGACTGCTGGCACAAACTCAGGACTGGTTTACCTTGCATGCCCCATCGTCATGCACTGATTCAATTCTGACAAGTTTAGCATCCAGTTCTTGTAATAAAATTCGGGAGGCATGCTGAAACAAAGAAAAGCAAGGTGAATCAAATGTTTATTACCATGTCTAAACCCCCCCCCCCCCCGCCCCTGAACACACACACAAACATGCTTCACCGTGATTCCGCTCAACACTCCTGCAGGTACCTGCTAGAGGGCAACTGTGTTGGGTATCAGATGTTATTCTGGGGTGTTCTATCAGTCTGTTTAACACTCAGCAGGTACCTGCTAGAGGGCAACTGTGTTGGGTATCAGATGTTATTCTGGGGTGTTCTATCAGTCTGTTTAACACTCATGCAGGTACCTGCTAGGGGGCAACTGTGTTGGGTATATCAGATGTTATTCTGGGGTGTTCTATCAGTCTGTTTAACACTCAGCAGTGTTTTCCCCTCTACCATGGGATGTAGTGGTAATATCTGATAGTCTCATATAGATCTTCATTTTCTTCTCTAGGATACAGAGGCATCTTACCATTTTGTTCAGGTTTTCCTCTCCTACCTTTAGGTATACAGGTAGCTGATAATAATTTGCCAGGCTTTTCTCCTTTTCCTCCCTAAAAGTGCCTCATGGTTTTAATGTACATTTTTTTTTTTTTTTTTTTGTAATTTGGGAGGACAATACAAGAGATCACTTAACATTGTGAAGTTACATGTTGTAAATAAATGTGTAGAGATTTTCAGGGGACAATACAAAAGATCAATCAACAGTATGAAGTTACATGTTCTAGAAAATGTGTAGAGATATTCTGGGGACAATAAATCTCTCTCATTGTTCTGAATCAAATGTTTCTGTGATATGTGTGTAGATGATTGTGCTTATGGTGAGCACATAATGTGTGCAGTGTTTGTGCTGAGTGGTGTGATCTGTATATGTGGTGAAGGTATGTGCAAGATAACTTTCATGTACATGGAAGCAGAGGAAAACACAATGTGAATACAAGCACTTGAGAAACCAATTATTTATATTTATATACACACACAAACACAGAGGGAGGGAGGGAGGGAGGGGGAGAGAGAGAGAGAGAGAGAGAGAGAGAGAGAGAGAGAGAGAGAGAGAGAGAGAGAGAGAGAGAGAGGGAGAGAGAGATGGAGAGAGAGAGAGAGGAAACAGGTACGGCCATACTACTCACAACCAGCAAGGCTAACTATGACACCACATGCCTACAGAAGTCAGATGTATCGGCTATGAAATAATGAGGACAAGACACTAGACATGCTGGGATGAACAGAGAAGAGAAAGACACCACTACTCACCAGTATAGTCCTGAAGTTGCTGCCAGTCAGCATCAGCTCATCTCCACTGCTGGTCAGCAGCAAGACTTTGGTTGGTCCCAGGGATGGCTCCCGCTGAAAGCTTCAGGAGAGAGGCAACAATCATCTGATCACTGCGAGTTACCATGTGTGACACCTCAGGCGGCTTGCAATCCTATCTAAGAACACTGGTGGCTAGTAGAGATGATGTGTTTACACTGTGTGTTCTAGTTGTTTCTTTTCTTTTCTTATGACTGATTAGGCCCATAAACCTGGATCTATGGTTTCCTGGTCAGACTACAAGTACAGAGACTAGATTTGTTTGTTTTTGTTTTGATTACAATATAAAGAAAATGAGATATAGCGTGCAAAGGGGTTCAAAACATTTCCCATGCAGTTTAAATAAATGTTGAAGCTTCTTTTCTGCGTGTGATGAGATATCATTTGTGATGAGTGGCAAGGTTCAGTAGCTGCCCAACTGTCTAACAGGGTGCTGTGGAAGAGGTTCACTAGCTGCCCAACTGTCTAACAGGGTGCTGTGGAAGAGGTTCACTAGCTGCCCAACTGTCTAACAGGGTGCTGTGGAAGAGGTTCAGTAGCTGCCCAACTGTCTAACAGGGTGCTGTGGAAGAGGTTCAGTAGCTGCCCAACTGTCTAACAGGGTGCTGTGGAAGAGGTTCACTAGCTGCCCAACTGTCTAACAGGGTGCTGTGGAAGAGGTTCACTAGCTGCCCAACTGTCTAACAGGGTGCTGTGGAAGAGGTTCAGTAGCTGCCCAACTGTCTAACAGGGTGCTGTGGAAGAGGTTCACTAGCTGCCCAACTGTCTAACAGGGTGCTGTGGAAGAGGTTCAGTAGCTGCCCAACTGTCTAACAGGGTGCTGTGGAAGAGGTTCACTAGCTGCCCAACTGTCTAACAGGGTGCTGTGGAAGAGGTTCAGTAGCTGCCCAACTGTCTAACAGGGTGCTGTGGAAGAGGTTTAGTAGCTGCCCAACTGTCTAACAGGGTGCTGTGGAAGAGGATCAGAAGCTGCCCAACTGTCTAACAGGGTGCTGTGGAAGAGGTTCAGTAGAAACTGATTCCAAACATCAAGAACATTTGTGTCTGAGTGTGTGCATGCATATGTGTGTGTGCAATGCATATGTGTGTGTGTGCATGTATATGTGTGTGTGTGTGTGAATGCATATGTGTGTGTGTGCAATGCATGTGTGTGTGCGCATGCAAATGTGTGTGCAATGCATATGTGTGTGTGCATGCATATGTGTGTGCAATGCATGTGTGTGTGTGTTCATGCATATGTGTGTGTGCATGCATATGTGTGTGTGCAATGCATGTGTGTGTGTGTTCATGCATATGTGTGTGTGAATGCATATGTGTGTGTGCATGCATATGTGTGTGTGCAATGCATGTGTGTGTGTGCATGCATATGTGTGTGTGCAATGCATGTGCGTGTGTGGGTAGAGAATGATTGCCTGTAATAATTGCTTGTGTTCAGTTCTGTGTGGTGTGGACAAACATCCAACACTAGATAAAGACATGTCACTAATACAAACACATATAAATCTACAAAAAGACTCACCTCTGGTTTATGTCCTGGTCCTGAAAGTAAGTCAAATAAACATCACTCCCCAAGAAATGAACACTGATCATAAAAAACATGAATACTAACTACCATAACAAAATAAATACTGACTACTATTAACAAAATGAATACTGACTACCATTTAAGAAATGAATATTGACTAATATAAAAAAATGAATATTGACTATCATAAAAAAATGAATATTGACAACCATAAAAATAAATGAACACTGACTGCCATAAAAAAAAGGGATACTGACTACCACAGAAAAAATCAAAACTGACTACCATAAAAATTAAAACTGACTACCATAAAAATTAAAACTTACTACCATAAAAATCAAAACTGACTACCATAAAAATCAAAACTGACTACCATAAAAATTAAAACTGACTACCATAAAAATTAAAACTTACTACCATAAAAATTAAAACTGACTACCATAAAAATCAAAACTGACTACCATAAAAATCAAAACTGACTACCATAAAAATTAAAACTGACTACCATAAAAATTAAAATTGACTACCATAAAAATTAAAACTGACTACCATAAAAATTAAAACTGACTATCATAAAAATTAAAACTGACTACCATAAAAATTAAAACTGACTACCATAAAAATTAAAACTGACTACCATAAAAATGAATACTGACTATCACACAAAAGAGAACAACTATGTAGAGCAGGCCATAATGTCAGACTGAAGTGATTTACTGGCATCAACTGTAACCAGCCACCTGTCTCCAGCCACACAAATTAGCAGTTGCAGTTCTAGCCGGGTGCTTATCACACTACTGACCTTATTTATGCCAATGAACCCCAATTTTGTAAAATTGTCACCAACAATCAAGCAAACTGTAACATAACAACAACAAAATTGTCAAAGATACAGATCAGTCTGGTTGCTAAATAACTATTGCTAGTACCACATGAGAGTCCTAACATTAAAATGAATAATATAATCTAGGAACTGACGCAACAAAGGAACTAATATCATCTGGTGAATCCACACATTTTTATGTATTGATAAAGACTGGGTGGGGGATTCATAAACATGATCATATTTGTTACAATAGGAAGTGAATCTCCTTCAGTCCTCATCGTAGCATAGGTCTCCAATCAAAATCATGCCAAACATTTGCCATCTTCGCAATCTACTCCATTTTCTCCTCATAATCATTAATTTGTCTTCAGTTCTCACATATACTAAACAGGGTCATTATTACGTTGAGAAAAATGTCACTGGTAAATCTAGAGATAATAAACATAATTCAAGAAAAAAATCTCCACATAATAAACAACTGATCTGGAAAGATAACACAAATTCCTCTGGAATGAAATTAATAACTGACCTGATTGCTACTGCTGCATGTGCCTGCTGCTGCAATGAGTGTGCTGAACTGAAACCTTCCCGTCTCGGAGGCTGAACTGTCCACACTGACTGTTCCATAACCCTCATCACCGACCTCATACTTGGGCTGGCAGCCGTAGGCATCCAGTGCCATCTGAAAGGACTCACAGTTGGAGTTACCACTGATATTCTTGGATTGCAGGTTTATATCCTGAAAGTGAGTTTCCAATGAAACTGGAAGCTCAGCACTGATAGGAGAACATCTCTGTCTGTCAGCTGGTGCAGATGCGGCAGCAGGTGGTGGTGGCAGGATCAGATCCTGATGCACAGATGCACAATGAAGTTCATCGCTGGAGTTAGCTGGGCTGGAATTTTGAAGACTCAAAGACGTATACTCATGCGTACTACAGTCATGCGGGCCAACAGTGGATGACAGCAGTCGAGAACTCAGTGCAGCAATCTCTTTACAAACTGGCAATCCTTGGATGTCAGGATAAGCTGCTACCTGGGAATAGACAACAGGGCAACACTCAAAATCTCAATAACCTATTTCTCTATTGTAGATGAAACTAGTCATTTAACTCTGAGGATTTAAGGTTTAATGGAATAACTAACAAAACAGCCAAGCAGGACTTTCAAACAGGTCAAATAAAAAAGTGACAGTAAACACTGGGTAATGCCAGATTTTTCAGTATACTCTGGCCAAAATATAAATAGTAAGAGAACATATGATGCAATGATTGGTATTCCTGGGACAAGCCAAACAGACCTCAGCCATTTCTTGTGATTTGAAGAATCTACCACCTGCCAGGGAGTTGACCGTAGCAACAAATTAGGCAGAGTGTTAACAGCTGTCTCAGTGACCATGTGAGTTTAGTTGTGCATGCTCAGCTACTTCAGAGAATGACATCAATGTGGGAATGGTGTGCAACAGTAGTTTGCTTGAACTACAGAAATGTTGCTAGATTGAGAACTGAGGTTCAGTCTGGCTGATCCTGCTGTTACTCTTGACAGCTGTCAGTTGGACCATTTCAGGGAGACTGATATTGAGCATATAAAGTTAAGCTGAGATATTCTATCATGAAGGCTGAGAGATGATATGAAGTAGTTCAGTCACGTAGACGGAAAGATGATGTGAAGTGAAGCTGTCATGTTCTGTCACGTGGACGGAAAGATGATATGAAATGAAGCTGTCATGTTCTGGCACGTAGACAGAAAGATGATATGAAATGAAGCTGTCATGTTCTGTCACGTGGACGGAAAGATGATATGAAGTGAAGCTGTCATGTTCAGCCACGTAGACGGAAAGATGACATTAAGTGAAGCTGTCATGTTCTGTCACGTGGACGGAAAGATGATATGAAGTGAAGCTGTCATGTTCTGGCATGTAGACGGAAAGATGATATGAAGTGAAGCTGTCATGTTCTGTCATGTGGACAGAAAGATGATATGAAATGAAGCTGTCATGTTCTGGCACGTAGACAGAAAGATATTATGAAGTGAAGCTGTCATGTTCTGTCATGTGGACGGAAAGATGATATGAAGTGAAGCTGTCAAGTTCTGGCATGTAGACGGAAAGATGATATGAAGTGAAGCTGTCACGCTGACGGAAAGATGATAAGAAGTGAAGCTGTCATGCTGACGGAAAGATGACATGAAGTGAAGCTGTCATGTTCTGTCATGTAGACGGAAAGATGATATGAAGTGAAGCTGTCAAGTAGACAGAAAGATGATATGAAGTGAAGCTGTCAAGTAGACGGAAAGATGATATGAAGTGAAGCTGTCATGTTCTGTCACGTAGACGGAAAGATGATATGAAGTGAAGCTGTCATGTTCTGTCACGTAGACGGAAAGATGATATGAAGTGAAGCTGTCATGTTCTGTCACGTAGACGGAAAGATGATATGAAGTGAAGCTGTCATGTTCTGTCACGTAGACAGAAAGATGATATAAAGTGAAGCTGTCATGTTCTGTCAAGTAGACAGGTGTACTGGGCACCCATGGCTAGACCTATATTTTATGGACCAAACTACATATGGTGGATTATGTGGTCAATTGATTGTGAAGAAGTCCACAAACTTGTTCTATACTTTGAAAATAAGGCTAATCTTAAGGATACGTGTATTTAATGGTTAAATACGTGTGTTCTAGCATGTTTCAGTGTCTATCATCCCAAGCATCCAACTTTAGCTAGCAGTTGGGCTCTGAGATCAGCCTTCCATTAGAATTATCTACACTTCATGTAAAGACAGGGGTCAGATGTCAACAAAGACAATACTGTCCTGTGGCTGTAAACTTGTGAATGGAGTCACAACACAGCAGTGACCAGCATTCTAACCCTAACCTACCAAACCAGCGGTCAGCATCAGTCTAGCCTCCTGGATGGACCCAGGCTTACTTGAGGACCACCAGTAAGATCAGCCAACTAAACACTGAGACCATAAAGTGCCAACTGGTTTACATAAACAAATCACCCACATGAACCAACAACCCAATCATCTCAAGACATAGAAATAGATTCTGTATATTTTTTAATTACCTCTGAAAGTGGCAGCTAAACTGTACATGATAGTGGCAGCTAAACTGTACATGATAGTGGCAGCTAAACTGTACATGATAGTGGCAGCTAAACTGTATATGATAGTGGCAGCTAAACTGTATATGATAGTGGCAGCTAAACTGTACATGATAGTGGCAGCTAAACTGTATATGATAGTGGCAGCTAAACTGTATATGATAGTGGCAGCTAAACTGTACATGATAGTGGCAGCTAAACTGTACATGATAGTGGCAGCTAAACTGTACATGATAGTGGCAGCTAAATTGTATATGATAGTGGCAGCTAAATTGTATATGATAGTGGCAGCTAAACTGTATATGATAGTGGCAGCTAAACTGTACATGATAGTGGCAGCTAAATTGTATATGATAGTGGCAGCTAAACTGTATATGATAGTGGCAGCTAAACTGTACATGATAGTGGCAGCTAAACTGTACATGATAGTGGCAGCTAAACTGTACATGATAGTGGCAGCTAAACTGTATATGATAGTGGCAGCTAAACTGTATATGATAGTGGCAGCTAAATTGTATATGATAGTGGCAGCTAAATTGTACATCATAGTGGCAGCTAAACTGTACATGATAGTGGCAGCTAAACTGTACATGATAGTGGCAGCTAAACTGTACATGATAGTGGCAGCTAAATTGTACATCATAGTGGCAGCTAAACTTTACATGATAGTGGCAGCTAAATTGTACATCATAGTGGCAGCTAAATTGTACATCATAGTGGCAGCTAAATTGTACATCATAGTGGCAGCTAAACTTTACATGATAGTGGCAGCTAAACTGTACATCATAGTGGCAGCTAAACTTTACATGATAGTGGCAGCTAAATTGTACATGATAGTGGCAGCTAAACTGTACATGATAGTGGCAGCTAAACTGTACATGATAGGGGCAGCTAAACTGTATATGATAGTGGCAGCTAAACTTTACATGATAGTGGCAGCTAAACTGTATATGATAGTGGCAGCTAAACTGTACATGATAGTGGCAGCTAAACTGTACATGATAGGGGCAGCTAAACTGTATATGATAGTGGCAGCTAAACTTTACATGATAGTGGCAGCTAAACTGTATATGATAGTGGCAGCTAAACTGTACATGATAGTGGCAGCTAAACTGTACATGATAGGGGCAGCTAAACTGTATATGATAGTGGCAGCTAAACTGTACATGATAGTGGCAGCTAAACTGTATATGATAGTGGCAGCTAAACTGTACATGATAGTGGCAGCTAAACTGTACATGATAGTGGCAGCTAAACTGTATATGATAGTGGCAGCTAAACTGTATATGATAGTGGCAGCTAAACTGAACATGATAGTGGCAGCTAAACTGTACATGATAGTGGCAGCTAAACTGTATATGATAGTGGCAGCTAAACTGTATATGATAGTGGCAGCTAAACTGTACATGATAGTGGCAGCTAAACTTTACATGATAGGGGCAGCTAAATTGTACATCATAGTGGCAGCTAAACTGTACATGATAGTGGCAGCTAAATTGTACATCATAGTGGCAGCTAAATTGTACATCATAGTGGCAGCTAAATTGTACATCATAGTGGCAGCTAAATTGTACATCATAGTGGCAGCTAAATTGTACATCATAGTGGCAGCTAAACTTTACATGATAGTGGCAGCTAAATTGTACATCATAGTGGCAGCTAAATTGTACATCATAGTGGCAGCTAAATTGTACATCATAGTGGCAGCTAAACTTTACATGATAGTGGCAGCTAAACTGTACATCATAGTGGCAGCTAAACTTTACATGATAGTGGCAGCTAAATTGTACATGATAGTGGCAGCTAAACTGTATATGATAGTGGCAGCTAAACTGTACATGATAGTGGCAGCTAAACTGTACATGATAGGGGCAGCTAAACTGTACATGATAGTGGCAGCTAAACTGTACATGATAGGGGCAGCTAAACTGTACATGATAGGGGCAGCTAAACTGTACATGATAGTGGCAGCTAAACTGTATATGATAGTGGCAGCTAAACTGTACATGATAGTGGCAGCTAAACTGTACATGATAGGGGCAGCTAAACTGTACATGATAGTGGCAGCTAAACTGTATATGATAGTGGCAGCTAAACTGTACATGATAGGGGCAGCTAAACTGTATATGATAGTGGCAGCTAAACTGTATATGATAGTGGCAGCTAAACTGTACATGATAGTGGCAGCTAAACTGTACATGATAGGGGCAGCTAAACTGTATATGATAGTGGCAGCTAAACTGTATATGATAGTGGCAGCTAAACTGTACATAATAGTGGCAGCTAAACTGTACATGATAGTGGCAGCTAAACTTTACATGATAGGGGCAGCTAAACTTTACATGATAGGGGCAGCTAAACTGTACATGATTGGGGCAGCTAAACTGTACATGATAGGGGCAGCTAAACTTTACATGATAGGGGCAGCTAAACTTTACATGATAGGGGCAGATAAACTGTACATGATAGGGGCAGCTAAACTGTACATGATAGGGGCAGATAAACTGTACATGAAAGTGGCAGCTAAACTGTACATGATAGGGGCAGCTAAACTGTACATGATAGGGGCAGATAAACTGTACATGATAGGGGCAGCTAAACTTTACATGAAAGGGGCAGCTAAACTGTACATGATAGGGGCAGCTAAACTGTACATGATAGGGGCAGCTAAACCTTACATGATAGGGGCAGCTAAACTTTACATGATAGGGGCAGCTAAACTGTACATGATAGGGGCAGCTAAACTGTACATGATAGGGGCAGATAAACTGTACATGATAGGGGCAGTTAAACTGTACATGATGGGGGCAGATAAACTTTACATGATAGGGGCAGCTAAACTTTACATGATAGGGGCAGCTAAACTTTACATGATAGGGGCAGCTAAACTGTACATGATAGGGGCAGCTAAACTTTACATGACATTGACAGCTAAACTTTTCAGACAAGGGACAGCTAAACTGTACATGATAGGGGCAGCTAAACTGTACATGATAGGGGCAGCTAAACTGTACATGATAGGGGCAGCTAAACTTTACATGATAGGGGCACCTAAACTTTACATGATAGGGGCACCTAAACTTTACATGATAGGGGCACCTAAACTTTACATGATAGGGGCAGCTAAACTTTACATGATAGGGGCAGCTAAACTTTACATGCTAGGGGCAGCTAAACTTTACATGACAGAAGCAACTAAACTTTACATAACAGCAACAGCTAAAATTTACACGACAACAACAGCTAAACTTTACATGACAACAACAGCTAAACTTTACATGACAGCAGCAGCTAAACTTTACATGACAACAGCAGCTAAACTTTACATGACAACAACAGCTAAACTTTACATGACAGCAGCAGCTAAACTTTACATGACAACAACAGCTAAACTTTACATGACAACAATAGCTAAACTTTACACGACAACAACAGCTAAACTTTACATGACAGCAGCAGCTAAACTTTACATAACAGCTGCAGCTAAACTTTACATGACAACAGCAGCTAAACTTTACATGACAACAACAGCTAAACTTTACATGACAGCAGCAGCTAAACTTTACATGACAACAACAGCTAAACTTTACATGACAGCAGCAGCTAAACTTTACATGACAACAATAGCTAAACTTTACACGACAACAACAGCTAAACTTTACATGACAGCAGCAGCTAAACTTTACATAACAGCAGCAGCTAAACTTTACATGACAGCGACAGCTAAACTTTACACGACAACAACAGCTAAACTTTACATGACAGCGACAGCTAAACTGTAATTGACAGTGACAGATAAACTCTACATGACAGTGACTGCTAAACTTTACATGACAGTGACAGCAAAACTCTACATGACAGTGACAGCTAAACTTTACTTAACAGCGACAGCTAAACTTTACATAACAGCGACAGCTAAACTTTACATAACAGCGACAGCTAAACTTTACATAACAGCGACAGCTAAACTTTACATAACAGCAGCAGCTAAACTTTACATGACAGCAGCAGCTAAACTTTACATGACAGCAGCAGCTAAACTTTACATGACAGCTGGAGCTAAACTGTATATGACAGTGACAGATAAACTCTACATGACAGTGACTGCTAAACTTTACATGACAGTGACAGCAAAACTCTACATGACAGTGACAGCTAAACTTTATATGACAGTGACTGATAAACTTAACATGAGTGACAGCTAAACTGTACATGACAGTTACAGATAAACAACATGAGTGACAGCTAAACTGTACATGACAGTTACAGATAAACAACATGAGTGACAGCTAAACTCTACATGACAGTGACCAATAAACTTTACATGAGTGACAGCTAAACTCTACGTGACAGTGACAGATAAACTTTATAAGAGTGACAGTTGAACTGTATATGACAGTGACAGATAAACTTTACATGAGTGACAGCTAAACTGTACATGAAAGTGAAACCAGCTGTTGTAGTGGCCATTTGGCTGAGAGGTAATCCACAACAGATGCTCTACAATGCAAGCTATGATCTACAGGCTTGGCTGGTCCTAATAACGCTGACTGATAAATGAGAGCCTACAGCTGAGTCTAAGGCTACTACAGCTGGTATCTGTCAAAATAGGTCAGACAGGCAAGCAGACAGTAGAGACATGTTTGTGTGAACTAACAACAGTGACGCCTGGAGGCAGCTTCACAGCAGCCTAGGATCACACTGCTGTAGGGACAGAGTAGGTGTGTCAAGTGAGGAGTATGGTGGTAAATGAGATGATCTGTTAGCAAAATTCTGACAAATTCTCTACAATGTAGCCTAGACATGCACAACCACAGACTGCCCCATATGTTGGGCGGCATTTACCAAACCTGTCATTGCACTTATGCCAACCGCTTCACGCTGAGAAGGGCACTGGTGAGGATACTAGCCTTATCCTAAAACAAGTGAATGCAACTTGAAAACTAAAAATTATGACAGAGTAGACCATTCTCTGAGCCCTGGTTGGCAGCTGGTCTAGGAGGCAAGCTCTGACAGGCTGATAAAAAAGAGCACCGCTTTTCTGATCAGACAAACTACTGCTGCATGCTTTGATCCTAACCTACAGATTTTATCTTTCCTTTGGAGTCAACAAAGCAGCAGATCTAACATCGGTGACCTTGTCACGCACTAGGGCGTCGGTGGATGACTTTGTTGCTGGTCGGGACAGTACTGGGGTTTGTCTCCTTTGATCGCAACAAGACTGCAGGAGTTCCTTTCAGGGCTCTTGTTGGTGGGGACAGTACTGGGGTTTGTCTCCTTTGATCGCACCAAGACTGCAGGAGTTCCTTTCAAGGCTCTTGTTGGTGGGGACAGTACTGGGGTTTGTCTCCTTTGATCGCACCAAGACTGCAGGAGTTCCTTTCAGGGCTCTTGTTGGTCGGGACAGTACTGGGGTTTGTCTCCTTTGATCGCACCAAGACTGCAGCAGTTCCTTTCAGGGCTCTTGTTGGTGGGGACAGTACTGGGGTTTGTCTCCTTTGATCGCACCAAGACTGCAGCAGTTCCTTTCAGGGCTCTTGTTGGTGGGGACAGTACTGGGGTTTGTCTCCTTTGATCGCACCAAGACTGCAGGAGTTTCTTTCAGGGCTCTTGTTGGTGGGGACAGTACTGGGGTTTGTCTCCTTTGATCGCACCAAGACTGCAGCAGTTCCTTTCAGGGCTCTTGTTGGTGGGGACAGTACTGGGGTTTGTCTCCTTTGATCGCACCAAGACTGCAGCAGTTCCTTTCAGGGCTCTTGTTGCTGGTGGGGACAGTACTGGGGTTTGTCTCCTTTGATCGCACCAACACTGCACGAGTTCCTTTCAGGGCTCTTGTTGGTGGGGACAGTACTGGGGTTTGTCTCCTTTGATCGCACCAACACTGCACGAGTTCCTTTCAGGGCTCTTGTTGATGGGGACAGTACTGGGGTTTGTCTCCTTTGATCGCACCAAGACTGCACGAGTTCCTTTAAGGGCTCTTGTTGGTGGGGACAGTACTGGGGTTTGTCTCCTTTGATCGCACCAAGACTGCAGCAGTTCCTTTCAGGGCTCTTGTTGGTGGGGACAGTACTGGGGTTTGTCTCCTTTGATCGCACCAAGACTGCAGCAGTTCCTTTCAGAGCTCTTGTTGCTGGTGGGGACAGTACTGGGGTCTGTCTTCTTTGATCGCACCAACACTGCACGAGTTCCTTTCAGGGCTCTTGTTGATGGGGACAGTACTGGGGTTTGTCTCCTTTGATCGCACCAAGACTGCACGAGTTCCTTTAAGGGCTCTTGTTGGTGGGGACAGTACTGGGGTTTGTCTCCTTTGATCGCACCAACACTGCACGAGTTCCTTTCAGGGCTCTTGTTGATGGGGACAGTACTGGGGTTTGTCTCCTTTGATCGCACCAAGACTGCACGAGTTCCTTTAAGGGCTCTTGTTGGTGGGGACAGTACTGGGGTTTGTCTCCTTTGATCGCACCAAGACTGCAGCAGTTCCTTTCAGGGCTCTTGTTGGTGGGGACAGTACTGGGGTTTGTCTCCTTTGATCGCGCCAAGACTGCACGAGTTCCTTTAAGGGCTCTTGTTGGTGGGGACAGTACTGGGGTTTGTCTCCTTTGATCGCACCAAGACTGCAGCAGTTCCTTTCAGGGCTCTTGTTGGTGGGGACAGTACTGGGGTTTGTCTCCTTTGATCGCACCAAGACTGCAGCAGTTCCTTTAAGGGCTCTTGTTGGTGGGGACAGTACTGGGGTTTGTCTCCTTTGATCGCACCAAGACTGCAGCAGTTCCTTTCAGGGCTCTTGTTGGTGGGGACAGTACTGGGGTCTGTCTCCTTTGATCGCACCAAGACTGCAGCAGTTCCTTTCAGGGCTCTTGTTGGTGTGCAGTGCTAAGCTATTTTGTATGGTGCACATAACCTAGTCACAATTGTAACCGAAAGTTTCTGCTGCTGGGATGCTGGTTAAACTCAAACCATTTGTTTTCAGCAAAGCACATACCAAACTCAACAAAGCTGGCAGAGATCATCCTGCCTGGACAGTACATAGTTTCTACAACACTGTCCAGACTTTCTGCTAACGAGAGGTAGCACTTCATCCCTGACCTTAACTTGTTTCAACATGGACTGTGATGCTCACCCCTCTCTAAAGCAAAGCTGAACACTCTCATCTCCACAGACAGAAAGATGCCAACACAAACATTGTGTCAATGTATCTTATACTCCAGGGTAAAAGTGGCTCCCGAAACACACACTACAGAGAAGCAAGATGACATGTGTCAGCTCATCTTGTGCAAACCATACAGTAAACATGGATCCCCAAACAAAGACTACAGAAAAGCAAGATGAGCTGAATGAGGTCTCCTGTCCATACAGACACAGTGTACTTACTGCATCAACTTCCAGACATCCCAAACTCAGCTTCCTGTCTTTGACCACAATTTCTGGGGCACCATCTGAAAAGTACACATAATATATCTTGACTTCCCTGCCTAGATACTGCGAATCATCATCATTATCATCAAGACCACAGGCAACCACAATCCTTCACATCCTGTGGTTAATGACAGCATTTGCTATTATGCTGAGGTGTTTCCAAACCACAGTCAGACAGCCACGAATTGTCTATCAGTGTTATGCATACAACTGTCATTCATACAACTGTCATCCATACAACTAATATCCATACAACTGTCATCCATACAACTAATATCCATACAACTGTCATCCATACAACTGTCATCCATACAACTAATATCCATACAACTGTCATCCATACAACTAATATCCATACAACTGTCATCCATACAACTAATATCCATACAACTGTCATCCATACAACTGTCATCCATACAACTAATATCCATACAACTGTCATCCATACAACTGTCATCCATACAACTAATATCCATACAACTGTCATCCATACAACTGACATCCATACAACTGTCCATTCATGGTTCCAGTGGTTACATTATATTTTCTTATTTTGGTTCTAGGGTCCTTTCTGAGGGAAAAAGAAGTGACCCAATGTCCACCTATCTGTGTTGTAAAAGGTGACCAATGAAGGGGTGTTTCCTTCTAAGTCAGACTGTATCTGCCAGAGAGGTGAGGAACCAACAGGCTGCATGCAAATAAGCGAGATCTGTAAAATTGATGTGTCCTAATTTGTCACAGCCATTAACTTTTAGATACACTAACTTACAAATACATCAACTTCCAGAGGCACCAACTTACAGTACAATAACTTCCAGAGTCTCTAACAGTACAATAAATTCTAGAGCCACTAACTTACAGTACAATAACTTCCATAGCCACTAACTTACAGTACAATAACTTCCATAGCCACTAACTTACAGTACAATAACTTCTAGAGCCACTAACTTACAGTACAATAACTTCTAGAGCCACTAACTTACAGTACAATAACTTCTAGAGCCACTAACTTACAGTACAACTTCTAGAGCCACTAACTTACAGTACAATAACTTCTAGAGCCACTAACTTACAGTACAATAACTTCTAGAGCCACTAACTTACAGTACAATAACTTCTAGAGCCACTAACTTACAGTACAATAACTTCTAGAGCCACTAACTTACAGTACAATAACTTCTAGAGCCACTAACTTACAGTACAACAAATTCTAGAGCTCCTAACTTACAGAGCCACTAACTTACAGAGCCATTAACTTACAGAGCCACTAACTTACAGTACAACTTCTAGAGCCACTAACTTACAGTACAATAACTTCTAGAGCCACTAACTTACAGTACAATAACTTCTAGAGCCACTAACTTACAGTACAACTTCTAGAGCCACTAACTTACAGTACAATAACTTCTAGAGCCACTAACTTACAGTACAATAACTTCTAGAGCCACTAACTTACAGTACAATAACTTCTAGAGCCACTAACTTACAGTACAATAACTTCTAGAGCCACTAACTTACAGTACAATAACTTCTAGAGCCACTAACTTACAGTACAACAAATTCTAGAGCTCCTAACTTACAGAGCCACTAACTTACAGAGCCATTAACTTACAGAGCCACTAACTTACAAAGCCACTAACTTACAAAGCCACTAACTTACATAGGCACTAACTTACAAAGCCACTAACTTCGACAGCCACTAACTTACAAAGCCACTCACTTCCCAAGCCACTAACTTCCAAAGCCACTAACTTATAGAGCCACTAACTTCCAAAGCCACTAACTTCCAAAGCCACTAACTTCCAAAGCCACTAACTTCCAGAGCCACCAGCTTACAAAACCACTAACTTCCAGAGCCACTAACTTACAAAGCCACTAACTTCCAGAGGTACTAACTTACAAAGCCACTAACTTCCAGAGCCACTAACTTACAAAGCCAGTAACTTCCAGAGCCACTAATTTACAAAGCCACTAACTTCCAGAGCCACTAACTTCCAGAGGTACTAACTTCGAGAGCCACTAACTTACAAAACCACTAACTTCCAGAGGTACTAACTTCCAGAGCCACTAACTTACAAAGCCACTAACTTCCAGAGTCACTAACTTCCAGAGATACTAACTTCCAGAGCCACTAACTTACAAAACCACTAACTTCCAGAGCCACTAACTTACAAAACCACTAACTTCCAGAGCCACTAATTTACAAAGCCACTAACTTCCAGAGCCACTAACTTCCAGAGGTACTAACTTCCAGAGCCACTAACTTACAAAACCACTAACTTCCAGAGCCACTAACTTCCAGAGGTACTAACTTCCAGAGCCACTAACTTACAAAGCCACTAACTTCCAGAGGTACTAACTTCCAGAGCCACTAACTTACAAAACCACTAACTTCCAGAGCCACTAACTTACAAAACCACTAACTTCTAGAGCCACTAACTTACAAAGCCACTAACTTCCAGAGGTACTAACTTCCAGAGCCACCAACTTACAAAACCACTAACTTCCAGAGCCACTAACTTACAAAGCCACTAACTTCCAGAGGTACTAACTTCCAGAGCCACTAACTTACAAAACCACTAACTTCCAGAGCCACTAACTTACAAAACCACTAACTTCCAGAGCCACTAACTTACAAAACCACTAACTTCCAGAGGTACTAACTTCCAGAGCCACTAACTTACAAAACCATTAACTTCCAGAGGTACTAACTTCCAGAGCCACTAACTTACAAAACCACTAACTTCCAGAGGTACTAACTTCCAGAGCCACTAACTTACAAAGCCACTAACTTCCAGAGGTACTAACTTCCAGAGCCATCAACTTACAAAACCACTAACTTCCAGAGCCACTAACTTACAAAACCACTAACTTCCAGAGCCACCAACTTACAAAACCACTAACTTCCAGAGCCACTAACTTACAAAGCCACTAACTTACAAAGCCACTAACTTCCAGAGCCACTAACTTACAAAGCCACTAACTTCCAGAGCCACCAACTTACAAAACCACTAACTTCCAGAGCCACCAACTTACAAAACAACTAACTTCCAGAGCCACCAACTTACAAAACCACTAACTTCCAGAGCCACTAACTTACAAAGCCACTAACTTACAAAGCCACTAACTTCCAGAGCCACTAACTTACAAAACCACTAACTTCCAGAGCCACCAACTTACAAAGCCACTAACTTCCAGAGCCACCAACTTACAAAACCACTAACTTCCAGAGCCACTAACTTACAAAGCCACTAACTTCCAGAGCCACTAACTTCCAGAGCCACTAACTTACAAAGCCACTAACTTCCAGAGCCACTAACTTACAAAGCCACTAACTTCCAGAGGTACTAACTTCCAGAGCCACTAACTTACAAAACCACTAACTTCCAGAGGTACTAACTTCCAGAGCCACCAACTTACAAAGCCACTAACTTCCAGAGCCACCAACTTACAAAACCACTAACTTCCAGAGCCACTAACTTACAAAGCCACTAACTTCCAGAGCCACTAACTTCCAGAGCCACTAACTTACAAAGCCACTAACTTCCAGAGCCACTAACTTACAAAGCCACTAACTTCCAGAGCCACTAACTTACAAAACCACTAACTTCCAGAGGTACTAACTTCCAGAGCCACCAACTTACAAAGCCACTAACTTCCAGAGCCACTAACTTACAAAACCACTAACTTCCAGAGCCACTAACTTACAAAGCCACTAACTTCCAGAGCCACTAACTTCCAGAGCCACTAACTTACAAAGCCACTAACTTCCAGAGCCACTAACTTACAAAGCCACTAACTTACAAAACCACTAACTTCCAGAGCCACTAACTTACAAAGCCACTAACTTACAAAGCCACTAACTTCCAGAGCCACTAACTTCCAGAGCCACTAACTTACAAAGCCACTAACTTCCAGAGCCACTAACTTCCAGAGCCACTAACTTACAAAACCACTAACTTCCAGAGCCACTAACTTACAAAGCCACTAACGTCCAGAGCCACTAACTTACAAAACCACTAACTTCCAGAGCCACTAACTTACAAAGCCACTAACTTCCAGAGCCACTAACTTACAAAGCCACTAACTTCCAGAGGTACTAACTTCCAGAGCCACTAACTTACAAAGCCACTAACTTCTAGAGCCACTAACTTACAAAGCCACTAACTTACAAAGCCACTAACTTACAAAGCCACTAACTTCCAGAGCCACTAACTTACAAAACCACTAACTTCCAGAGGTACTAACTTACAAAGCCACTAACTTCCAGAGGTACTAACTTACAAAGCCACTAACTTACAAAGCCACTAACTTACAAAGCCACTAACTTCCAGAGCCACTAACTTACAAAACCACTAACTTCCAGAGGTACTAACTTACAAAGCCACTAACTTCCAGAGGTACTAACTTACAAAGCCACTAACTTACAAAGCCACTAACTTACAAAGCCACTAACTTCCAGAGCCACTAACTTACAAAACCACTAACTTCCAGAGGTACTAACTTCCAGAGCCACTAACTTACAAAGCCACTAACTTCCAGAGCCACTAACTTACAAAGCCACTAACGTCCAGAGCCACTAACTTACAAAACTGCTAACTTCCAGAGCCACTAACTTACAAAGCCACTAACTTCCAGAGCCACTAACTTACAAAGCCACTAACTTCCAGAGGTACTAACTTCCAGAGCCACTAACTTACAAAGCCACTAACTTCCAGAGCCACTAACTTACAAAGCCACTAACTTCCAGAGCCACTAACTTACAAAGCCACTAACGTCCAGAGCCACTAACTTACAAAGCCACTAACTTCCAGAGCCACTAACTTACAAAGCCACTAACTTCCAGAGCCAATAACTTCTAAAACCAATAATGACCAGAGCCACTAACTTGCAGAGCCAATAACTTGCAGAGCTACTAACTTGCAGAGCCAATAACTTGCAGAGCCACTAACTTTCAGAGCTACTAACTTGCAGAGCCAATAACTTGCAGAGCCACTAACTTTCAGAGCTTCTAACTTGCAAAGCCAATAACTTGCAGATCTACTAACTTTCAGAGCTACTAACTTTCAGAGCTACTAACTTGCAGAGATAATAACTTGCAGAGATAATAACTTGCAGAGCCACTAACTTTCAGAGCCAGTAACGTTTAGAGCCACTAACTTGCAGAGCCACTAACTTGCAGAGCAAATAAATTACAGATACACAGTCTCTACTGGCACTAACTTACAAATACACCAACTTCCACAACGATCACCTTTCAGAGCCTCTTACTTACAAAGCCACTAACTTCCAAAGCCAATAACTTCCAGAACCAATAACGCCCAGAGCCACTAACTTCCAAAGCTACTAACTTGCAGAGCCAATAACTTGCAGAGCCACTAACTTTCAGAGCTACTAACTTGCAGAGCCAATAACTTGCAGAGCCACTAACTTTCTGAGCTACTAACTTGCAGAGCTAATAACTTGCAGAGCCACTAACTTTCAGAGCTACTAACTTGCAGAGCGAATAACTTGCAAAGCCACTAATTTTCAGAGCCAATAATGTTTAGACTAAGCCACTAACTTGCAGAGCCACTAACTTGCAGAGCCACTAACTTGCAGAGCCACTAACTTACAGAGCTACTAACTTGCAGAGCGAATAACTTGCAAAGCCACTAATTTTCAGAGCCAATAATGTTTAGACTAAGCCACTAACTTGCAGAGCCACTAACTTACAGATACACAGTCTCCACTGGCACTAACTTACAAATACACCAACTTCCACAGGCATCACCTTCCAGAGCCACCAACTTCCACAAGCATCACCTTCCAGAGCCACCAACTTCCCAAAAAAATAACCTCTACAACCTCTAACCTACAGACAGACCAACCGCAAGAGCCACTAACATAGATAGTAACTAACTTTCTGAGCCCTTAACTTACAAATGCACTAAGTTTAAGAGCCACTAAGATAGTAACTAACTTTCTGAGCCCTTAAATTACAAACGCACTAAGTTTTAGAGCCACTAACTTACAACAGCTTACAGATATTCTGACCTCCAGATACATCAACCTACAGACCCAATAGTTTACAGATATTCTGACCTCCAGATACATCAACCTACAGACCTAATAGCTTACAGATATACTGACTTTCAGATACATCAATCTACAGACCCAATAACTTACAGATATACTGACTTTCAGATACATCAATCTACAGACCCAATAATTTACAGATATACTAACTTCCAGATACATCAACCTACAGACCCAATAACTTACAGATATACTGACTTCCAGATAATAAATCTACAGACCCAATAACTTACAGATATACTGACCTCCAGATATATCAATCTACAGACCCAATAACTTACAGATATACTGACCTCCAGATACATCAACCTACAGACCCAATAACTTACAGATATACTGACTTCCAGATACAGATACATCAACCTACAGACCCAATAACTTACAGATATACTGACTTCCAGATAATAAATCTACAGACCCAATAACTTACAGATATACTGACTTCCAGATAATAAATCTACAGACCCAATAACTTACAGATATACTGACTTCCAGATATATCAATCTACAGACCCAATAACTTACAGATATACTGACTTCCAGATAATAAATCTACAGACCCAATAACTTACAGATATACTGACCTCCAGATATATCAATCTACAGACCCAATAACTTACAGATATACTGACCTCCAGATATATCAATCTACAGACCCAATAACTTACAGATATACTGACCTCCAGATATATCAATCTACAGACCCAATAACTTACAGATATACTGACCTCCAGATACAGATACATCAACCTACAGACCCAATAACTTACAGATATACTGACTTCCAGATACATCAACCTACAGACCCAATAACTTACAGATATACTGACTTCCAGATAATAAATCTACAGACCCAATAACTTACAGATATACTGACTTCCAGATAATAAATCTACAGACCCAATAACTTACAGATATACTAACCTCCAGATCCATCTACCTACAGACCCAATAACTTACAGATATACTGACTTCCAGATAATAAATCTACAGACCCAATAACTTACAGATATACTGACTTCCAGATCCATCTACCTACAGACCCAATAACTTACAGATATACTGACATCCAGATCCAGATACATCAACCTATAGACTTAAAAGCTTACCAACTTCCAGAGCCAGTAACAGCTGGTACCATCAACTTCCACAGCCACTTACTTACAAATAAACCATGTTGTAGAGCCACTAACCTACAGATAAAACAACTTTTGGAGCCACTAACCTACAGATACAACAACTTTTGGAGCCACTAACCTACAGATACAACTTTTGGAGCCACTAACATACAGATACAACAACTTTTTAAAGCCACTAACCTACAGATACAACTTTTGGAGCCACTAACATACAGATACAACAACTTTTGGAGCCACTAACCTACAGATACAACAACTTTTGGAGCCACTAACCTACAGATACAACACTTTTTAAAGCCACTAACCTACAGATACAACAACTTTTGGAGCCACTAACCTACAGATACAACAACTTTTGGAGCCACTAACCTACAGATACAACAACTTTTGGAGCCACTAACCTACAGATACAACAACTTTTGGAGCCACTAACATACAGATACAACAACTTTTGGAGCCACTAACCTACAGATACAACAACTTTTGGAGCCACTAACCTACAGATACAACAACTTTTGGAGCCACTAACCTACAGATACAACAACTTTTGGAGCCACTAACCTACAGATACAACAACTTTTGGAGCCACTAACATACAGATACAACAACTTTTGGAGCCACTAACCTACAGATACAACAACTTTTGGAGCCACTAACCTACAGATACAACTTTTGGAGCCACTAACATACAGATACAACAACTTTTGGAGCCACTAACATACAGATACAACAACTTTTGGAGCCACTAAAATTAGTTACACCAATTGTTAGAGCCACATATCTACATACACTTACACAACTTCAAGAAGCGGAGAGAAAACAAGAAGCTATTGAGATATTTGAAACAAGTAGAGATTACCTCGGTCAACAGAACCTTCTTGTGCCGACAATGATCTCAAGGGACGAGGTTTCTTGAGCCGGCTCTGTCGGGGAGCTACGGAGCTGGTTCCAATGGCAGCCGTCAGCATCACGTCTCAGGGACTGGTTTCTTGGGGCTCAAAGATAGGACACTGCAGACATCTGCTGAGTGATTCGTTGTGCTAGGCATGTTATTTGCTTCTAGGCTAGTGTTTTGCATGTCTTGTATATAAATCTACCTGATTTTCCTTCTTTCCGTGTTCCCCCAAATCACCCGTAGTTATATTATATTTATAACTTATAACTCTGCTACCCGAAAGATCAGGTGCCAGAAATTACGTTACAACCCGTGGTAAAAAAAAAAAAAAAGTACCCCACCTGATCATATTCAGAAAAGCTGACTAATGCACAGAACACGCAGCAACTGTCACCTTATCCAACAGACGTAACTAACTAAGTTCTGTTGGCGAGTCCTGTCACTAACTGACGACAAACTTTGTGTAGTTTTATGTTCGCAAACAAGATGAAACGCAGATAATTGTCCACAAAACTAAAGTTATTATTAAAAAGACCTATATTCTAAACGCAGAGTATATTTTAGTCAGGTAACATGAAAAGAATGTGGAAGTGAGCAGTTTAAAGAGAGAAAAATAAAAGTGATTGGACTCACAAAGCACGACAACCAAGTTACGTTCAGGCGGACATGGCGGGGACACAGCAGACGTCAGTGGTCGATACCGGGCCAGCAGAGACAATACCTGGTAGTTGATGGGATGATTACTCTACTGCACTACAAATGTCTTATTGGAGCTCACTCTCCCGACTCATCACACCTGCCCACTTGACTTTAATGAGATTTATTGACGATTACAGACATTAGAAGCAAGCAGATATCACAGCAGAGTACAGGACAACAGCTGGCAGTTAATGAGATGATTACATTATTGAAATACCGCTGCCTTACCGGGCCTTACTCAGAATTGTAGATGTACTTTCAATGTATTGACATACGATTACAGAAGCAACAGGAAGAGCTAGATATCATAGGATTGCAGTAGGTAATAACCATCTTGAAAGCTGATAGAATCAAACAGCGATGAGAAGTTATTGCTTCAAGATGGCGAGAATGCCTGTGGACACAAGACTGTCATATAGGTCTATAAGCTTAAAGGGTCCCATACTTTCACTAACGTTTTCTCTGAGAATCTCTCATCATTATGTGCCGCGTCGGTAAGCGTAGGCTGTTTCAACATCTGACATGATCACCAGAATCACGGATCAGGTCAATGTTTCTGTCTCGCCCCATCCATCTGGCCAGACCATCCAGGTATTTATGTCTTTGTCTACATCTTGCTCTCCTTCCATCTATCTTACCTATTGTTACTGAGTGGTCGAGTCCGTTTCTTCTCATAAAGTGTCCAAACGTATTGACTTGTCTACGTTGAATTGTTCTCATAAATTTATAACTTGAATATGTCTCGACGAAGACTGTACGTGTGTTTTCTATCCCTCCATAATATTCCTTGTATTCCTCCCAGAAACCACATCTGTGTCTCGTGCCCATTGTCCATGTTTCACATGTATACAACAACACAGGTTCTACTTCACATCAAGGTGTGCATCTAATCCATCGCGAAAAAGATCAGTGACTATGTGTGATGCAGAAACAACGATCAACATCAGATGGAAGATGCGTGTCGGAAATCAAGAGCAGAATAGGCCAGGCTAAGGCTGCATTTCGCGGAATGAAAAACATCTTGTGCAACAGGTCGCTCTCTTTGGATGTCCGAAAGAAAAAAAGAGTAAAATTCCCTTTTCACGCCTTTCGGCGCATCGGGCATGGGCAGCGTCCCATATATTATAGACCATCAGCACTCTGTGATTAATGTGGTCAGCATTACGCCGGCTGTCTTTACTTTCCCAGGACAACCCATCCTGGTACCCATTTGCTGGGTCGACCTGCGACGTCCCATACCACGACAAACACGACAAAAATCCACGCAGCCTGCAGTGGGTTTCGATCGCGGTATGCTGGCTTACGAGTCGGACTCGCAACGCCTTAGCCACGGACGCTGCTGTCCGAAAGAGAGTACTAAAAGATTATGTAGAACCTAAATTCTGCATGGTAGTAATTCATGGAATGTGAATGCAGAAATTTGAAAGAACTTGGAGGCGACGTAGAGGTGGTTCCTCGGATAACTGTTAAGAATCCCTTGGACTGCCAGAGTAGCTAACGAGGATCGCTTGAAGGAAGTTAACGAAAACCGATCAATATTTACAGCTATAGGGAAAAGACACGCACATTTATTTGGTTACGTGATGGGGAGAGGGAGGAGGCTACGTAGAATATTGTGACGACTGGGATGATCAAGAGTAGAAGAGGGATAGAAAGACTAAGAGAGACGATGACAGATGGATTACCACGGTGGCACATCATCGGTAGAACGGTTCCAGCGGACAAGGGACAAGGATCTGTGGAGTTGTATGAGTGCCTGCGCCAGTCGGCAGGGTAAGTGATGATGATGATGAGAAACATGATTCCCTGCGCGTATCGGCAGCACACATGATGATGACGGCCTTTGTCCCGTATCTGAACGAGCAGTTCTCAGCAATGAAGTCTGTCCCACATACCACACGAGCTCACAGTTCCAGGTAGTCCATAATACATCAAAGATGTGCTCACTCTGCAGTCAAGTTCACGCGCGTGAATGAATAATATATGTAGATCTATCAGTGGAACAACACTGGTTGGCTCTCCAGTGTCATAGTGTGGTAGTAGACTTATATTGTACTAATAGTCTTATTATTTGTAGATGTAATTTCACTTATTTTTTGATGTGCAGCCGTGGAGACGTAAAGCAGTGCAGTCGTGGAGATGTAGCAGCAAGGGACCGTAGCAGTAGCAGTAGTAGTAGCAGCCAGGGACCGTAGCAGCAGCAGTAGTAGTAGTAGTAGTAGTAGTAGTAGTAGTGGTAGTAGTAGTAGTAGTAGTAGTAGCATCCAGGGACTGTAGCAGTAGTAGTATCAGCAGCAGCCAGGGGCTGTAGCAGCAGCAATAGTAGTAGTAGTAGTAGTAGTAGTAGTAGTAGTAGTAGTAGTAGTAGTAGTAGTAGTAGTATCAGCAGCAGCCAAGGACCGTAGCAGTAGTAGTAGTAGTAGTAGTAGTAGTAGTAGTAGTAGTAGTAGTAGTAGTAGTAGTAGTAGTAGTAGTAGTAGTAGTAGTAGTAGTAGTAGTAGTAGTAGTAGTAGTAGTAGTAGTAGTAGTAGTAGTAGTAGTAGTAGTAGCAGCCAGAGACCGTAGCAGCAGTAGTAGTAGTAGTAGTAGTAGTAGTAGTAGTAGTAGTAGTAGTAGTAGTAGTAGTAGTAGTGGTAGTAGTAGTAGTAGTAGTAGTAGTAGTAGTAGTAGCAGCAGCCAGGGACAGTAGCAGTAGTAGTATCAGCAGCAGCCAGGGGCTGTAGCAGCTGTAGTAGTAGTAGTAGCAGCCAGGTACCCTAGCAGTAGTAGTATCAGCAGCAGCCAGGGGCTGTAGCAGCAGCAGCAGTAGTAGTAGTAGTAGTAGTAGTAGTAGTAGTAGTAGTATCAGCAGCAGCCATGGACCGTAGTAGTAGTAGTAGTAGTATCAGCAGCAGCCAGGGGCCGTAGCAGTAGTAGTAGTAGTAGTAGTAGTAGTAGTAGTAGTAGTAGTAGTAGTAGTAGTAGTAGTAGTAGTAGTAGTATCAGCAGCAGCCAGGGACCGTAGCAGTAGTAGCAGTAGTAGTAGTAGAAGTAGTAGTAGTAATAGTAGTAGTAGTAGTAGTATCAGCAGCAGCCAGGGACCGTAGCAGTAGTAGTAGTAGTAGTAGTAATAGTAGTATCAGCAGCAGCCAGGGACCGTAGCAGTAGTAGTAGTCGTAGTAGTAGTAGTAGTAGTAGTAGTAGTAGTAGTATCAGCAGCAGCCAGGGACCGTAGCAGTAGTAGTAGTAGTAGTAGTAGTAGTAGTAGTAGTAGTAGTAGTAGTATAGTAGTAGTAGTAGTAGTAGTAGTAGTAGTAGTATCAGCAGCAGCCAGGGACCGTAGCAGTAGTAGTAGTAGTAGTAGTAGTAGTAGTAGTAGTAGTAGTAGTAGTAGTAATAGTAGTATCAGCAGCAGCCAGGGACCGTAGCAGTAGTAGTAGTAGCAATCAGGGACCGTAGCAGTAGTAGTAGTAGCAATCAGGGACCGTATCAGTAGTAGTAGTAGTAGTAGTAGTAGTAGTCAGAGACCGTATCAGTAGCAGTAGTAGTAGCAGCCAGGGACCGTAGCAGCAGCAGCAGCAGTAGTAGTAGTAGTAGTAGTAGTAGTAGTAGTAGTAGTAGTAGTAGTAGTAGTAGTAGTAGTAGTAGTAGTAGTAGCAGCAGCATCCAGGGACTGTAGCAGTAGTAGTATCAGCAGCAGCCAGGGGCTGTAGCAGCAGCAGCAGCAGCAGCAGCAGTAGTAGTAGTAGTAGTAGTAGTAGTAGTAGTAGTAGTAGTAGTAGTAGTAGTAGTAGTAGTATCAGCAGCAGCCAGGGACCGTAGCAGTAGTAGTAGTAGCAGCCAGAGACCGTAGCAGCAGAAGTAGTAGTAGTAGTAGCAGCAGCCAGGGACAGTAGCAGTAGTAGTATCAGCAGCAGCCAGGGGCTGTAGCAGCTGTAGCAGTAGTAGTAGTAGTAGCAGCCAGGTACCGTAGCAGTAGTAGTATCAGCAGCAGCCAGGGGCTGTAGCAGCAGCAGCAGTAGTAGTAGTAGTAGTAGTAGTAGTAGTAGTTGTTGTTGTGGTAGTAGTAGTAGTATCAGCAGCGATGGACCGTAGTAGTAGTAGTAGTATCAGCAGCAGCCAGGGGCCGTAGCAGTAGTAGTAGTAGTAGTAGTAGTAGTAGTAGTAGTAGTAGTAGTAGTAGTAGTAGTAGTAGTAGTAGTAGTAGTAGTAGTCGTGGTAGTCGTAGTAGCAGCAGCCAGGGACCGTAGCAGCAGCAGCAGCAGCAGTAGTAGCAGTAGTATCAGCAGCAGCAGTAGTAGTAGAAGTAGTAGTATCAGCAGCAGCCAGGGACCGTAGTAGTAGTAGTAGTCAGGGACTGTATCAGTAGTAGTAGTAGTAGTAGTAGTCAGGGACCGTATCAGTAGTAGTAGTAGTCAGGGACCGTATCAGTAGTGGTAGTAGACAGGTACTGTATCAGTAGTAGTAGT
>CAJHNH020007223.1:962095-967095 GCA_905116865.2 Candidula unifasciata
GGCAGAAATATAGTTATGGTGGGAAATATTAGGTACAAGCATATTCTAGACCGAAAGTTGCCAACCGTTGAACTGCCCGCATTTCCCAGAAGAACCACCGACGCTCCAGGAAAATAGCGGAAACATTTACGAAAATAAAGATTAAAAAATATAAACTAGAATATGATAACACTAGCTCCAAAATGATCAATAAACAACGAGAGTTGCAAGAAAATCTCACTTTACGTCTTCTTTTTTTTTCGCTCCTTAAAATGATTTCTAAACAGCGAGAAGCTGTAATGTTGGGTTGACCTAATGGACTCAGCCTCAGACATTCATTTTGAAAATTGCTTCGCAAATGAAAATAGTTCTGTGGCATTGTTCTAGGACATGACATAATGGCTGGAAAGGCAAGTTGCTGTCCTCTTAATCTGTATGTCCCAGACAATTCACACACCCACACACATATGCATATATAAACACACACACGCGCGCGAGCACACACACACACACACACACACACACACACACCTGGAAATTGTCTGGCACTCACGTGAAGATAACTACGAGAAGAAAAAAACTGGCCACTGTTGAGGACTGAACCCTAGACTACAGTCTTGACGAATAGGGGCAACGATCACCACCATCGATCGTCACAGGATATCATTATTGTTCTGTCTAGACGCCATTCCTATAAATACTGTTCTTAGTGCATTTGTGTCTATGGCGAGGCGCAGATGCCGTCTGGAGGTGACAGGTTCAATTCCCGGTACGGTAACTATAGCTTTCGATTTTTATGTTGTCTAGTGTGTTCTTCTATCTTTCTACGTCTTTCTATGAGTGCCGATCAATAAACTTTCTGTTTCTTGATTAATTCATGTCTAGACGACAGAGATGTTGAAGATATAACCCTTTGTCACCGTCCATCAGCTACTTGGATGCTTGTTCTCTAGCTGTGTCTACCTCTTCTACCCATGATCCCTCACAGCGTCATTATGTTCTCTAGCTGTGTCTACCTCTTCTACCCATGATCCCTCACGGCGTCACCATGTTCTCTAGCTGTGTCTACCTCTTCTACCCATGATCCCTCACGGCGTCACCATGTTCTCTAGCTGTGTCTACCACTTCTACCCATGATCCCTCACGGCGTCACCATGTTCTCTAGCTGTGTCTACCTCTTCTACCCATGATTCCTCACGGCGTCACCATGTTCTCTAGCTGTGTCTACCTCTTCTACCCATGATCCCTCACGGCGTCACCATGTTCTCCAGGTCCTGGTTATAGTCATGATTAAAGGCCTACTTACGTAAGTAGTTACTGGTTACTCTGACTATCCATTCGCCGCAGAAGACATATCCTGGCTGACTCAGTTCTTCGCAATTTATTCTTTCACAAAAGAAGATCCACCAACAAAGAAAACAAGCTCTAGGAAAACTTTTTAGTTCCGTCTTTGACCCTCAGTTTACGTGACGTAATAGACTCGATTCGTTTTTCTATGTGTGTGTGTGTGTGTGTCTGTCTTTTGTCTGTGTACCTGTCTGTATTGCTTTCCCAAATCCTCAGTTCATATTACAATCGCTCCTATTATTTGGACAGTAAACTACATTTAAAAAAGCATAATTTATAATATGCAAACATAATAACATGTGCAGATAACAATATTGTCGTACAGTAAGAAATAAATCACATTATAATAACAAACATTTTTCAAGTCCAAAATGTTTGACTTTGCAACAACTGATCCCGTTAAGGACACAATGAATGTACAATGACATTCGACATGACATAAACGTGTACAATTAGGACAATTAATGGCACGTGTTATCATATACATTATGTACAATTAAATGATGATACATGGACAGGTACCGGGGAATGGCTGCGACTGGTTTCTCTCTCTCTCTCTCTCTCTTTCACATGCACACACATACATACAATACAGAGAGAGAGAGAGAGAGAGAGAGAGAGAGAGAGAGAGAGAGACAGAGACAGAGACAGAAAGAGAGGTGTTTGTCATGGTTAGTCACACTATATTGTGTGTATGTGTGTGTGTGAGTGAGTGTGTGTGTGTGTATGTATCATTGGGCTGGGGTGAAAAGACACAACAAACTCACATAGTCGTGTCACAAATAAGAGAGGTGCCACTGTGTGATCTACGAAAACAAAACACCTAAATTAACATAACTTAGCTAAGTTGATCGCCGCAGTGTGTGGGTTTGTGTGTGTGAGAGAGAGAGAGAGAGAGAGAGAGAGAGAGAGAGAGAGAGAGAGAGAGAGAGAGAGAGAGAGAGAGAGAGAGAGAAAGAAAGAGAGAGAGAGAGAAAGAGAGAAAGAGAGAGAGAGAGAGAGAGAGAGAGAGAGAGAGAGAGAGAGAGAGAGAGAGAGAGAGAGAGAGAGAGAGAGAGAGGGGAAGGAGCGGGTGCATAAACAATCCATTTAAAAAAAACGTAGAAAAAAAGGTAACAAAGTCACAGGTTGGTTGTCGTTCTGTCTCGGCTCTAAATTACCATTCCTTGTCATATACTTTATTTGCGTTAGAACTTCCACAGTAGTGAATATTGCCTGATCTCCACAAATGTAACAACATCATCAATCTTTTCAGTAAAAGTAGTTGTAACAGCAACAGCAACAGCAGTAGTCAAGTAGCAATAATAACATCACGAATCTACGTACTGAAAGTCGTTACTACAGCAGTAGGCGCAGTAGTGACATCAGTAGTCTTTACCCCCGTGTGGGTTCCGGGGCCCTGTTATAGGAAAAACAAGAATAGACCCATTGCCCATACAAAAGCATGTCGTAATAGTCGACTAATTGGGAGCTTCCTTCAAAGTCGCCGTGCCTCTGCTTAAGAATCAAGGACCCAACAGTCTGCACACAAATGACTCAGGTCTATCAAACGGATGCACACGCATCACTCAGGTTCTGGAGCAAGACTACGGTCCAGAAGTGGACGAACGACCAGAACTTTGCACCAGAGTTTACAGTTGGTGAACACGAAGAAGATAAATAGTCTTCATAAAAACAGTAGTAGTAGTAATATTAACATCATCAATCTTTATCCTAATTGTAGTTGTAATAGCAGCAGCTGCAGTAATGACAGCAGTAGTCTTGGGAAAAACAGTATTTGAAGTATCAGTAGTAGTAGCAATAATCACGTTGATCTTTCTAGTAATGTTAGTGGGTGGCGCTCGTAGCATACGGGTTGCGAACATCATTTGTTAATCTTGTAATGCCTGGTTCGATTCCAGCAGCAGGCAATATGACAGCAGACTGTTTCATGCTGATTTCGACAAAAGTGTCAAGAGCCAACTGTTCAGTAAGCAATGGCAAACTACAGAACGTAAAACTGCCTAGTGAAAAAACAAACAAAAACAACAACAAACAGCCAACAAATAATGGGGTTAGTTTGTAATGTTCTCTAGAGAATACGCAACAAACCGAATCGTAACTTTTGTACTGGTGAGTGCAGCTGTAGTCATAAAAAATAAGTCTTTTTAGAAATACTAGTCATACCTCGTAGCACACACATATTTCGTCAGATGATGACTTTCCCATCTTTCTTAGCAGATGATATGGTTAGTGTGGGGGGGGGGGGGGTAAGGGGCGTTGATGCCAGACACTGTTAACTGAGAGAGCTAACATTTTCTTTACTATTTCTATTTTAATAATTTCGCCAGGGATGATTTTTCAATCATTCGGAGGGGAAGGTATGACTGGGTCGAGGGGAGAGGAAAGGCGGGGGGCGGGGGGGGGGGTGACAGACACTGTAAGCTGAGAGCTATTTTTCTTTCTTTTCCATTTCACCATTCTGGGCCACAGCAACGCGTAGCCGGGTACGGCTAGGAATAACATAGTTATTGTAGCAATTGAAGTTGTAGTACTACAGTCAGTTAGTTATTGTAGCAAGTGAAGTTGTAGTACTACAGTCAGTTAGTTATTGTAGCAAGTGAAGTTGTAGTACTACAGTCAGTTAGTTATTGTAGTAAGTGAAGTTGTAGTACTAAAGTCAGTTAGTTATTGTAGCAAGTGCAGTTGTAGTACTACAGTCAGTTAGTTATTGTAGCAAGTGAAGTTGTAGTACTACAGTCAGTTAGTTATTGTAGCAAGTGAAGTTGTAGTACTACAGTCAGTTAGTTATTGTAGCAAGTGAAGTTGTAGTACTACAGTCAGTTAGTTATTGTAGCAAGTGAAGTTGTAGTACTACAGTCAGTTAGTTATTGTAGCAAGTGAAGTTGTAGTACTACAGTCAGTTAGTTATTGTAGCAAGTGAAGTTGTAGTACTACAGTCAGTTAGTTATTGTAGCAAGTGAAGTTGTAGTACTACAGTCAGTTAGTTATTGTAGCAAGTGAAGTTGTAGTACTACAGTCAGTTAGTTATTTGCGTATCCTTGACATGGCATTGCAGAACCAACCCCAGCATTTTTGGGCTGCTGTGGTTTTTCTAGTTGAAAGTATACGTCCAGTAGTTTGCCATTGCTTTCTGAAAGGTCAGCCTCTCGATACTACTGTCGAAACCAACGCAAGGCCGACAGCTAGGATCGAATCCGGCACCCCGGCATTACGAAAGTACTACAGTAGCGTGGTAAAACATCATTAATTTTTGTAATACAGTAAAAATGGTTACATTACTAGTGACAGCAGTAGTAGTAACATCAGTAGTTTTGATAGTAATAGCAGTTGTAATATTTGTATTAACAGGACCCGCAGCAATGTTAGCAACGTTAGTAACAAGGGTAGTAGGGGTAACAGTAGTAGAAGTTGTGACTACAGCCGAAGTAGTGGTAGCAAAAACAAGATGATAGTAAAAGAAGAGAGACATCGTGAGAGAGAGAGAGAGAGAGAGAGAGAGAGAGAGAGAGAGAGAGAAGAGAGAGAGAGAGAGAGAGAAAGAGAGAGAGAGAGAGACATCGTGAGAGAACGAACGAATGAACGTTCTTTATTTTCAAAGGGGTCACAAATTGGGCGCGCAGGTCCGTCATACATTCGGCTCTTCCAAACACCAATCTTTCACACTGCAACTG
>CAJHNH020007223.1:974595-989550 GCA_905116865.2 Candidula unifasciata
ACTCAGAACGCCGACTGTCTGTTGCGATATTGTGAAGCATGTTCATTTAGTCAGATAGGAAAGCTACTTGTCAAACTGCTCGTGAGATGACCCTGAAAGCAGCAGTGATCTTCGTGGTCATGCTTGACATAATTACTTAGTAAGCGAGTTTTATTTTTTAAATTTCTGTCCTCATCCTTTGTGCTGAGTGTGCCCGTGCAGCAGTTACAATAGCAGTATGTATTGTTAGAAACATTTTCTAAAGAACAAAAAAAAAAAAAAAAAAAAACTCGCAAACACACACGCGGGTACAGACACGTAAGTTCTGATGCCCCCCCCCCGCCCCCCATACCTCCTACTTACCCAGTATATGCGAAGTTGGCGATCCTGGCCATGACGTCATCACTGAGGGCCCGCTCCTGGCGCGTGTAGTTGTTCTCCCCGAGAGGCAGCCCGAAGAACATCTCGATCTCGTAACCATGGGCAACGCCCAGCCACTGGGGCCAGCTGTTGGTGCTGACCCGGTGTTCGAACGAATACATGTACACATGACCTTTGACCTTGTTACTGTAGAGCTCGGAAAAGTTGACTACCGGGCACTTGAACAGCGTGTCTCCGCTGTGTGGATGTAGACCAGATGATGATGGTGATGAAACAGCGGCAAACAGAAACAGATAGGCGCATGTCAGTGGCAACAAGGAACCCATCATCTCGATACATTAGGGACATGTGAGTGTTCCTGTGCGTGTATTTGGTAGATGGGGCTGACACGACATTTGCAAGGATCTGTCATCATTTTTCCCTGTGTGGGTTTTGGAGCCCCATTGTGGGGGTGGGGGTAGGGGGGGGGGGGTTGTAGAACCACTGCCACCTTACCTAGCATGTGGTAGGAGTCGAATAATTCAGGGTTTCCTTGGAATTCGGAGTGCATCTGCCTGAGCTGCAAGAAACCAACAGTCTGCATACCAATAGGCCACATCCATAGTGCTGATGAGTACGTACAGCTGAAGTTCTACAAGACTACAGTCCGGAGCTGGACGAATAACCAGAACTACCGGAAGTATACCACCGGTGAAGGCAGAGAAAAAGCCGTCATTACTTCTAACTGCAAGAACAATTCTTCGTGCCTAGTTAAGTCAGGGTTGGTCTGTGCTCGCGTGCGCCATCTTGAGTCCCAAACACTCACAAGGGACAGTAATCACTACCAATTCAGTCGTTAACTACCCAGTGAACACGGTACAGGACACGCAGGTTTCTATATATTTCTTTTTGTTTTTTTCCTTCTTCATCTCTTCTTTTTGTACAGCTTCGGGTGTGGAAGGCTCTTCTGCCCGCCTAGACACCTCATGATGTTGTAGAGTTGTCCTGATGTTATCTTTCCGACTTGCTCTTGTTCTACCTTGGGCTCTTTGACCTTCTCCTCCTTTAGTGAATCTTTTGTATGATAAATCACGATCAGGCACTCACTCTCTCTGAGTGGGCAAACCATTTGATTTGCAGTCTTCCTATGCAACTTAAAATTTGTTCTGTGCAGATTTTTTTCTCCTTTGACCTCGTTTCTGATTTGATCTCTTCTGGTCATCTGATTTCCACTGTTATATGTTTACTGTGGGTGACAATATGTCTGGCACTGACAGCATTGAATGACAATGAAAATGTATTGTATGAGACGCTTCTTTGTGTTTCATCCAATTTACCATCTTCGGTGAATGTTGTTTCCAGATATTTAAACACAGGTGCTTGTGCGTGCCCTTGCACTCTACTACTATATGTTAGGTTCTTCTTTTTTCTTCCTTTTCACATTATTTCTGTATTTTCAATGTTGATTCTCATATTATTTGTTTTATATTCTTATAACTCGTTACAGTTTGTTAACATTCCGAGCTGAATCCGCTATTCAGTTCTGGTCGTCAGCAAAGAGTAGTACGTTGATGTTACTAACATTTGAGAATTAAATTTCAGCGATATTAGAACGTTTGATATTTGTTACAGCCAACATTGACTGATTGTTTTATATATATATATATATATATATATATATATATATATATATATATATATATATATATATATATATATATGTGTGTGTGTGTGTGTGTGTGTGTATTGAGAGAGAGAATTTAACTGAGTTAAACCGATTTAAGTTAAAAACCGACAACACAGCACTCGGAACACTCTCATAGCGCTTCGATCCAATCTTCAGCAGCTAATGTCGAGAGCTCTCTTGGAGATAACGGAATAAAAAAAAACTGTGATGGTATTAGAGGCAGAGATCGACAAAACAAAACATGCGTGCCTGTGAGTAGTTACAGGAAATAGTACAAGTAATTGTTACTTTCTTGTAATCAGACACAGACCTTTGTAGACAGATATGGTGAGCAGAACATGGCACCCAATCATGGTGATAAAATGTCACGAATAACACAACAACAACAACAACAACATAAGCAACGATGGATTGTACACACTACAGACCTCATGCCTGATGTCACGAAAAAATAACAACAGCAACGATGTATTGTACACACTACAGATCTCATGTCTGATGTCATGAATAAAGCAACAACAACAACAACAACAACAACAACAACAACAACACAACAGCAACAACAACGTTGGACTGTAAACACTACAGACCACATGCCTGATGCCATGAATAAAGCAACAACAACAGCAACAACAAAAACGATGTATTGTACACACTACAGACCACATGCCTGATGCCATAAATAAAGCAGCAACAACAACAACAACGTTGGACTGTACACACTACAGACCACATGCCTGATGTCATCGGTAGCATCGAGATAGCTCCTGCTCCAGGGAGGGACAGAGTCGTAGTATTCTTTGATGGTCAGTTCTTGGATAAGGTCGGTCCCGAATCGGGGGCCCAATGGCCTGAGTATGTCGCTGACCACTTTGGCGAACTGGCTGTAGGACATGGGCGAGGTGTCCAGCTTGTCGTAGATGTTTGAAAATCCATACAGCAGCCAGTATGTTCCCTCATCCTTGACCACTCCTGATATAATGGAGGTGTTTTTTACCTGCGAAGGCACACAAGTTCACCATTATTCATATAACAGAGGTATTTGTTTTCTCTGAGACACTACTCAACTTCACCATTCTTCATATAACAGAGGTATTTGTTTTATTTGAGACACTACTCAACTTCACCATTCTTCATATAACAGAGGTGTTTGTTTTATCTGAGACATCACTCAACTTTACCATTCATCATATAACAGAGGTGTTTGTTTTATCTGAGACATCACTCAACTTTACCATTCTTCATATAACAGAGGTGTTTGTTTTATCTGAGACATCACTCAACTTTATCATTCATCATATAACAGAGGTATTTGTTTTATCTGAGACACTATTCAGCTTTACCATTCTTCATATAACACAGGTGTTTGTTTTATCTGAGACATCACACAACTTTACCATTCTTCATATAACAGAGGTGTTTGTTTTATCTGAGACACTATTCAACTTTACCATTCTTTATACAACATAGATATCTTTTTGTCTGAGAAAGCACACAACTTTACTATTCTTGATTTTGTGAAGGTATTTATTTTTCTGTGAAAATACTAAATTTTACCATTCTTTATGTCATAGAAGCATTTGTTTCCCTTGAAAAAGCAAACAAATTTACAAATTTTGACATGACAGAGATATGTATTAACATATGATGTACTATATCTATGATTCTTTATACAGCGAAAGTATCTTGTGGTGACGTGGGTAAAATTTGACTTTATAGATATAGAATGGTATGCTTAAACTTAAAGATGCACTCAACTATTTGCACTGCACACGTTGTGGTGTTTCGTGTTCATGCTAAAAGCACTAAACTTTACTTTTCTTTAAGCTTAAAAAAAAAAAAAAAAACAACAACAACAACAACGACCTAATATTGGTATTATTATATTGTATGAACATGAGATAACTGACAGAAAACATTCCATTGCAGTGTAACAGATGAGTGTTCGGAAGGACTGGATGTAAGGCGGCCTGTGTGCCCTATGTGAGACCATTTTAAAGCAAAGTTCGTTTGTTCCTTCTTTAAGCTGGTTTATCTCATTTGATGTTTCTACTCTGCTACCGTTATCCCTTTCTATCCTCGTTTTCTCCGTTTGTGAATGAACATCATTATCCTTAACGACAAAATAAGCCAAAGTTGCTGATGAATTGTGGGAAATACTTTGCACAGGGGAGACAACTATCTAACTTGTGCCCAGACAATGATGTTTAAAGTTAAACTGCGTTATCTACCCTGTAACCTTGGCGACCTAGCCATAAATAGTTGGAGTTAAACAAGATGCTAGAAGAACGGCGCTGGTAGAGCAGTTACACATCGGACCCCAATGTCTAGGACCGGTAAGGGAAGTAAAAGACACCACATCACGCCAAGTAGCGTATCAAACATATAGTGCTAGCTTCGCATTTGAGACCAGCTGTGCGCATTACCCGTCATCGCGTACGGGACGCAATTTTTCGGGGACCCGAATAAAACCTAAGGGTTGAACGGGGTTTTCAAGACCTTTTGCGGTGTAGGCAGGGGGGTCTTTGTGTCAGAAAGGCAAAGGTACTAGCCTCTAGAGATAATAGCCGCAGGCATTGTCTTCCAATTCATTTTCTTGTTCTATTTACACGGTTAAACTCACCGAAGCGCGTGCGCGCGTGGGCGCGTTGTGTGTTTGTGTCTGTGTATTTATGTGTGTAAAAAAAAAAAAAGGGGGGGGGGGGAAGTTGCAAAAATCCTCTGTGTGCTCTTTCGTTGAATAAATTGATCTATATTTCTGTAAGGATGTCTATAGTGGCACCGTTTCCTTTCCCAGTGTTCACTATGTGACTACGGCACGGCTCCCTGGGGCAGTTGATACACTGACCTTCTGGTTACACGGGCATGTCATTTATGGATGTTTACTGGATTGTATAACTGCCTCCAGCCTGTCTTCTTCTCATTTCTTCATTTTAAAATTAGGGGCGGCATGGTCTCGAGGCGTGGTGTCCGCCCTGAGTGCTAGAGGTTCCTGGTTTAATCCCCGGCAAAGACTGGGATTTTTTCACTTGGACTTAGACTTCTAGTAATTCACTCTGGTCTCTGGGTAGTGAGATCCGACGCCCGTGTGTATTGTTGCGCACGTAAAAAATCCCTTAGCAGTTGGAATTTTAAAAGAGTAGCCTTATGGCGCTGCCCGGGCAAAATTTGGAGTCAAAAATCTACCCAAAGTTTTTCTGAATTCTCGCCGGTGCTACAGAACCTGTGCACTGTGCTGAGCTTCTTCGTACTCAAACTTGAATTAGAAGAAGAACGGAGCACTTATGGGTTACTACCTGTGTGCCATGATGTCGATCTGTTGTTGAAACCTCGAACCTCATTTTCGACTGTCTTTCTGGTTGCTCCTGCAGCTATTCTAAGAAATCCCATCTCTCATGATTTTGCGCCAGTTTGTTTTAGGATGGGGTCCATGTTTGACGCTGACATCATCAAGTCGGCCAAAATAGTTCTTCGTTTGGTCGGAGCCGCGACAGATGCCAGCGTGTCATTGAGAGAGATTGTAACGACATTTCTTCCTCTCTGTCAAGGAAATAAGTCCGCGGGGACTGTGTTACCCAATGCTGAGCCTTCCAACCGAAGAATGCAGGTGAGTAATCTTGATGTTTTGAAGTGGTTAATACGTCAAGATATATTTCCACAAAGATTAGAAAAAAGATAGTCAACATTTTTGTGTACATTACAAAAAGGCAATCATGAACAAGTGGCCAGTGGAACGTAAACAGCCACCAACTCAAGCAAGCAACAAACTTTAAGTATCTAGGCAGCATAATATCATCCAATTGAAACAAATAGAAGTCAGATGTGATAAAGCAGAACAAACAGGTAACAATCAAAAATAAAAGAAAACTATTCAATTTTTTGAGTACCAACATTGCGTTACAAGTTCCAACATTGCGTTACAAGTTCCAACATTGCGTTACAAGTTCCAACATTGCGTTACAAGTTCCAACATTGCGTTACAAGTTCCAACATTGCGTTACAAGTTCCAACATTGCGTTACAAGTTCCAACATTGCGTTACAAGTTCCAACATTGCGTTACAAGTTCCAACATTGCGTTACAAGTTCCAACATTGCGTTACAAGTTCCAACATTGCGTTACAAGTTCCAACATTGCGTTACAAATCCCAACATTGCGTTACAAGTTCCAACATTGCGTTACAAGTTCCAACATTGCGTTACAAGTTCCAACATTGCGTTACAAGTTCCAACATTGCGTTACAAGTTCCAACATTGCGTTACAAGTTCCAACATTGCGTTACAAGTTCCAACATTGCGTTACAAGTTCCAACATTGCGTTACAAGTTCCAACATTGCGTTACAAGTTCCAACATTGCGTTACAAATCCCAACATTGCGTTACAAGTTCCAACATTGCGTTACAAGTTCCAACATTGCGTTACAAGTTCCAACATTGCGTTACAAGTTCCAACATTGCGTTACAAGTTCCAACATTGCGTTACAAGTTCCAACAAACGTTGACATTAACATACCAGCATCTACTGAGCACATACGGGTGTTAGTACATGACCTTTGTCATGGCACACACGGGTGTTAGTACATGCCCTTTGTCATGGCACACACGGGTGTTAGTACATGTACTTTGTCATGGCACACACGGGTGTTAGTACATGAACTTTGTCATGGCACACACGGGTGTTAGTACATGACCTTTGTCATGGCACACACGGTGTTAGTATATGACCTTTGTCATGGCACACACGGGTGTTAGTACATGACCCCACCATGGCACACACGGGTGTTAGTACATGACCCGCCCGTGGCACACATGGGTTTTAATACGTGACCTGCCTGTGGCACACACGGGTGTTAGTACATGACCCGACCGTGGCACACACGGGTGTTAGTACATGACCCGACCATGGCACACACGGGTGTTAGTACATGACCCCACCATGGCACACACGGGTGTTAGTACATGACCCCACCATGGCACACACGGGTGTTAGTACATGACCCGACCATGGCACACACAGGTGTTAGTACATGACCCGACCATGGCACACACGGGTGTTAGTACAAGACCTTTGTCATGGCACACACGGGTGTTAGTACACGACCTTTGTCATGGCACACACGAGTGTTAGTACATGACCTTTGTCATGGCACACACGGGTGTTAGTACACGACCTTTGTCATGGCACACACGGGTGTTAGTACATGACCTTTGCTATGGCACACACGGGTGTTAGTACATGACCTTTGCTATGGCACACACGAGTGTTCGTACATGACCTTTGTCATGGCACACACGGGTGTTAGTACATGACCTTTGCTATGGCACACACGGGTGTTAGTACACGACCTTTGCTATGGCACACACGGGTGTTAGTACAAGACCTTTATCATGGCACACACGGGTGTTAGTACACGACCTTTGTCAAGGCACACACGGGTGTTAGTACACGACCTTTGCTATGGCACACACCGGTGTTAGTACACGACCTTTGCTATGGCACACACAGGTGTTAGTACAAGACCTTTGTCATGGCACACACGGGTGTTAGTACACGACCTTTGCTATGGCACACACATGGGTGTTAGTACAAGACCTTTGTCATGGCACACACGGGTGTTAGTACATGACCTTTGCTAAGGCACACACGAGTGTTAGTACATGACCTTTGCTATGGCACACACGGGTGTTAGTACATGACCTTTGTCATGGCACACACGGGTGTTAGTACATGACCTTTGCTATGGCACACACGGGTGTTAGTACAAGACCTTTGTCATGGCACACACGGGTGTTAGTACATGACCTTTGTCATGGCACACACGGGTGTTAGTACATGACCTTTGCTATGGCACACACGGGTGTTAGTACAAGAGCTAATAGTTGCAGCTGAAAATCTGAATATGTAGACAAGAAAATAGTGAGTTTAGTGATGTTGATAATGAGGATGAATTGCGTGGAAGATTTCAATGAGGAAGATGTAGACACCAACCTTGCCTTCAGCCATCAGGTCAGTAGGATGTTTGGGCAGGAAGTGGCCATCCACGACTGGGGCGAACGGCGTGTCGAAGTAGAACTTGGTGAAGTTAAACTGTCTCTCAGTGATGAGTTGTGCACTGACTGTCCTGAGATAGTCGATCGTCTCGGCCATGTCGCGAGCTCGACAGCCCAGCAGACATGCAAGGGTTTGGGTTCGATTCCGTGCTATTTCGGTGTCCTGTGTGACATACATATTGCTGTTGAATTAGTTTTACAGACAGTGCCACCTACAAACTAAAGGAATTTAAGAGGGACAATTAGGCAACTAGTTGACCAAAACATTTTCTTCTTTTTTTTTGCTTGAACTAGATTGTCCACATCTGCAGTGTTGTCTCTAGTATGAACTTCACTGTCTGTTGTATTGCAATCAGTGATTCTTAAAGTTTGGCTTGCACTGGTGTTTCTCTTGGCCACAAGTTTCGCCTAGTTGAGTTGTATTAGGGACAGTCTTGGAGGACGTGATCTGCTGTCTTAGGTGCGAATCTACATGTACACATGGCCAAATTATAAATCGTGTGTACATGTGGCTGCGAAGTCGACTGTGTCCTGTTCTGTGACGTAGAATGATGACTTGATCTGGTCTGTCCATTACTAATACAGTGTGTCGCATCTCTGGGTTGATCCACCCACATTGGACTAAAGCTTACCTGGTAACCATTTTGTACTGCCCCTATTTATCTGTGCTTTAGGGCATTACGGGTGAATGGGGTTTCCCCGATTTGTAGTTGTTAATTCTCCATCTGGAAATGTCAATCCTCCAGAAGGTTCCCAAGCTAGAAATGTCAATCCTGCAGAAGGTTCCCACGCTGGAAATGTCAATCCTCCAGAAGGTTCCCAAGCTGGAAATATCAATCCTCCAGTAGGTTCCTAGGCTGAAAAGGTAAATCCTCCAGAAGGTTCCCAGGCAAAAAAGGTAAATCCTCCAGAAGGTTCCCAGGCTGAAAAGGTAAATCCTCCAGAAGGTTCCCAGGCTAAAAAGGTAAATCTTCCAGAAGGCAGGTTTCCAAAAGGAACACAAATAAAACTAATCAATAAATAAGTAGCGAAGTCTGTGAAAATGACAATTTCTGGCGCTTGGAGGTGTAGTCATGTCGTTCCATTTAGATTTACCCCTAAAAAACACAAGGCTATGTATTGATATGTCTTTCTCATTGTATTCTTGAGTATAGAGGAACATGTCAGCCTTTGTTGTGTTCTTCCCCAGTTCTGTGCTACAGTTTTGTGCAATCACTTGTAGCTAACCGTTCTATGCCAAAACGCTTTATATGCTTGCTTTGTGTCTTCTAGTCTTTCCAACATGTTCTCTCTTCGTATCTCTGTATCTCACTCTCTGTCTATTTATCTATAATTTCATCTACCCACTAACCAATCGATCTACTGACCCATCTGTCTGTCTGACTATCTCTCTGTACGCCTCTGTTCCTGTTTATCAATCAGTAAGTAAGTATACTCTTCGCCTCCTACTTAAGACACAAGATGCTTCCGGTCAAAAGTGAGAATAGACAGTTCACTGTTTTTAGTCGTGCTAAACTTTTGCTTCTTACGGACGTTGGCCATTGCTTTTCCCTCTATATATAGACTGAGAGGATATAGTTTTGTCGTCCAGCTTCTCAACTGAGTGCATAACGCGACACTGTGAGCTGCTCATTTCATTTGGAATGTTTTTCGACTGTGACCACTGTGATTGTGTGAACCGTAGACTGTGACAATTGGGGTTGACCGGCTGCCACAGAATTGGTGGTGCCTGGTGTGATTCAATCTGATCGAATGTGCAACTACTGATCTGTCTGCATTTCTGTTGGTCAGACTGTTTGTGTCAGCACTTTTTCACTGCTGCCTTGTGCTTTTAATACGTGTGTGAGCTACTGGTTTTGCTGAGACTGCAGTCTGTGTCAATGTTTCCACAAGGGACAGTGATGGATACTCTGTGCAAATTTCGTTGGTACAGGAGCGGAACAAATATGGGGGTACCCGTCTGCTGTGAGGCTAAAACTAAGATTACCAGATTACCTCTTTCAACAAACAATTATAGCAATAATAATCCTACAATAATCAGAAAGAGACAATCTCATATCAACAAAAACAGCATGTATCAACCACATAATGCCAACCATACAAAAGAAAACCATTTAACATAAACAACAAAAGACTGCAAATGATGGTTAACACAACAATAACAGTAGGACAACCCTAACCACACAACAGCTACTACACAGTATCAGCACAATTGCCAGACAACATCAACAACACAACATCCACACAATTTAAAAAAAAAACCTAACCACCACACAATATCAACGACACTATATCCAAACAGTAAACCTACACACAACCACCACACATCAACCGAACAACCTCAACCATGCAATATCTACAGAATGACAACCACCACACATCAACCGAACAACCTCAACCATGCAATATCTACAGAATGACAACCACCACACATCAACCGAACAACCTCAACCATGCAATATCTACAGAATGACAACCACCACACAATATCCACACAAAGTAAACCACGCAATATCTAAAGAATAACCACCACTACACAATATCCACCACAATAAAAACTATGAAATACCCACACAACATCAACCACACAACACCAACCACACAACATCAACCACACAATACCCACACAACATCAACCACACAATTGTCTGAACCACCAGACCACACAACAGACCCACCAACCTGAATGCCCCAATAGGCTGTGGGCGAAGCACTCATTAAGATAGCGTATGAAAACAGATGCATGGACAGGGGGGACATGAGATGGTAGCCGACACTGACTGCCCCAGCGCTCTCCCCAAATATGGTGATCCTGGTGGCGTCTCCGCCCATGTTGACAGCATTATCATTCAACCACTGGCAGGGAAATTGAACAGCAATTGTTAGGGTGGCTGGATAACTGCAAGTACGTGCGTAAACCGGACAGACACTACACCAGACTGGCGACTGAGCTTTCATGTGCACTTGTACAAATGTGGTCTAGTTTGGGCAGTGATCTGGATATTGTATATAAAATAGATAATGTCAGAAAGTATGAGAGCCTGGCGCGGTATTTGATGAACAAGCTGGGCACGCACCATCTTTCAAATGTCGCCTGGTTGTGGGCGTCTGGCAAACCACTAATTTTTTTAATTCTGTCTTTCTGTGCGTGAGTATACACGTGGTCTAACGATCACACGATAAGCTTCATATTTCCGCAGACCAATAGACACTCGCTGGGAGATGTGACCCGCCTTTACTTCCCAGAACTTTGCCTGGTAAAGACTGGGTCGAACTGAGAGCTAATCATTATGTAAAATCTGACTGCATGTGAAGTCGAACAATTTGTGCGTTAAGACCTGTTATTTGTGCCGGTCTGGGTATTGATAATATAAAATGTCTTGTTATACACTTGTTAAAAGACTGAAAACAGAGTTCGGTAGTTAAATAAAAAAATAAAAATAAAGTACAATGCAAAAATTGACAAGGAAGGCAGGCGACTCTCGTTCTAAGTGATAGAATCTCTTCTTACTTTCCCAGTGTCATACTAGTAGGCACGCCACTCTTCTCACCACGGTCAAGTAACGTAACATTTTTATTTATTTCATCTAATTGCTTGTGTATTTATGAAGTTTAGTATTTGGTACTGCGAACGCAGTAACTTACCAACTCTCCCCACTGCTAAAACACCCAAGCATCACTATGGCACTAAAACGACAACTGATAAATTGCATGTTTATACCAACCCTCTGCTACCAATGCCAAACCTGGTCCCTAACAAGAGCACAGGAGAAAAAGATCACGACGTGCGAAATGAGATGCTTACGTAAGGCTGCCAATGTCACAAGGAGAGACAGAGTTCGAAACGAGAACATTAGATCAATTGTAGGAACCACACCATGCCTGCAATACATAAAGAAGCAATAAATAAAGTGGTTTGGCCACTTGATGCGAATGCAAACCGACCAACTGCCTCTACGAGCATACAACGAACAGCACTACTGCCCTAGAGCAAGAGGCAGACCGAGAGTACGATGGATAGACAATATATCAGAGATCCTGAGGCAACACGGACTAACAACAACACGTGCAACACACCTGGCCCAGGATAGAAAACTGCGACTCCCCACTACGCTGTGAGGCAATTGTGGACAAGACAAGACAAGACAAGACAAGACAAGACAAGACAAGTATTTGGTAGTAGATACATGATTGTATACAACATCATCCATGTATAAGGTGATAATGATAACAGGCTTTTTTTAAAAATTGGAATGGATTAATTCTCCCTAAATTTTTTATGAGGACATTTGTTTAGTATATGTCCTGTTTGGTATACGTCCTGTTTGGTATACGTAATGTTGTTGCATGGCATAGAGGTGTGTGGGCACATGAACTGATACATGTTGCAGGCGAGCGCAGATTGTGAAGAGGCATGATCGCCCACGCCAGTCGGCAAGGCACCTGATGATGATAAATGTTTGGTATACGTCTTGTTTTGTATACGTCCTGTTTGGAATACGTACTGTTTGGTATACGTCCTATTTGGTATACATACTGTTTGGTATATTTCCTATTTGACTTGCGTAATGTTTGGTATTCGTCATGTCTGGAATATGTACTGTCTGGTATACATACTGTTTGATTTACGTCGTTTGACATATGTAATGTTTCGTATACGTCCTGTTTGGCATTATTTTTGCTTGGTATACATTCTTTTTTTGGTTTACGTCCTGTTTGGCATACGTACTGTTTGGTAAACGTCCAAGGATCAGGAACGGATTAAGTGCGTATGGTCTCGCTCGCGGCCTACCATCCTTTAACTCGCTTGTGTATCTTTTTTACCTCTTACCATCCGATATTCTCTTAACATGCTCCAGCCATTTCAGTATAATGTCCTTGACCAGTCAGCGATTAGTAGTGACTGAAACATTGTAAATTTCACTCTCCATTCCGGGCTGTTTGCATTTTTCGATGAGTCCAAAGATTTCTCAAAAGACTTTAAACATATTTGTAAAAACGCTTCATATTTTTTTAGCTGTGGTCCAGGTTTCAAAGCCATATAAGACAAGCGGTCTTATCAACGTGTTGTACATTATAATCTTGGTTTTACAAGATTGATTTCGACAGATGTAAGACATAGTGTGTATGTGTGTGTGTGCGCGCGTGCGTGTTTATATACATATACCCTCCCACTAGGGTTTCCTCTGTGACCTGACCCCTCGTTGCACAGTTGCCGTCTGTACCACCCATTGTCTTTTGACCTATTTCGTGCACACAATCGAAAAACACAAACAGCAGCTAGCAGTTCATATTACAATGCATCGGTTTACACGAATCTAAAGTTCGAGTTACTGCCTAGTTACCACAACACTCTCCTTATCTGTCTCCATCTTTCTACTTCAATGTATCCTTGCCTTCGACTTGCCATCAAGCCCTGAAACAAATCGTCTGCGAAAAAACAGTTGGCCATTCTGTTTGTAAATATTCGTTGACTGCAAGAACATTAGGAGTGGCAAATATTGGGGCTATCTGTGAGTGCAGGCAGAGACTCTTGTCTAGTGCAAACAGATTGTTCCCCCGGGCACGGATTCTGCAAGGCAAACGCTATCAAATCAAACCAAGGTTGTTCGTAATTTGAACTAGCTAGATCGAGATGGCGCCGCCTTCTAAACACATCGAGGTGTAGTTCACGTACTTGACGTTTTGCTCCAAGTTGGGACCATTAATCATGTGCCGTCTCCGAACTGAAGGCTTGTTGAAATAGACCTACAACACTCTCGGTCTCCAGTCTTGACTTGTATACTTTGTTCAGACCTAAATGAGTTCATCTAATCACAGTATTTTTTCATTAGCAACGATTTCTGCAGCTGGTTCTATTGCTCTTTTCCTTTGATAAGACAGTTTTCTCTTTAGGGCAGCAGACATAGTTGACTAATCACATATTTGACAATGTATTTTCATATTTCTCTGTCATCCCCGACCTCTCCAAAACTTCTTTTTGTTTAAAAGAGATCTGCTCTTCTCTAAATCTACAGTGAATAGTAACAACATGACAGTAACCAGACATCTACTGTCCATGGTTGGTAAGTGAATGGTAACAACATGACAGTAACCAGACATCTACTGTCCTTGGTTGGTAAGTGAATTTTAACAACACGACAGTAACTAGACATCTACTGTCCATGGTTGGAAAGTGAATGGTAACAACATGACAGTAACCAGACGTCTACTGTCCATGGTTGGAAAGTGAATGGTAGCAATATGACAGTAACTAGACATCTACTGTCCATGGTTGGTAAGTGAATGGTAACAACATGACAGTAACTAGACATCTACTGTCCATGGCTGGTAAGTGAATGGTAACAACATGACAGTAACTAGACATCTACAAGGATATGGGGGACTACAGTTGGTAGAAATTGGACATTATGTCATGGACGTCATGCATGCATGCACGCACGAACGCACGTACGCACGCACGCACGCACGCACGCACCCACCCAAAAATAGCCAAATAATAAATAAAATAACCCAACCACCCAATAACCCACCCACCCACCCACCCACCCACACACACACACACACACACATACATACATACATACATACATACATACATACATACATACATACATACATAGACACACACATACATAAATACATACATACATACATACATACATACATACATACATACATACATACATACATACATACATACATACATACATACATACATACATACATACATACATACATACATACATACATTCATACATACATACATACATATATACACACATACCTACCTACATACATGCATAGATGTATACATAACACACACACACACACACACACGAACGCACGCACGCACGCACGGAATCACGCACTGCACACC
>CAJHNH020007224.1:2500-30000 GCA_905116865.2 Candidula unifasciata
TCATTTTTGAAGAAAGAAAAAGTTCGGCTTTGTTAGGACGCGAACCCATGTCCTTAACATCATCAGGTGGGCGTCTAGCCGCCATCGCCACGGCGACTCCAAAAACTATGAGGTGGGAAGTACTAATATAGCGATTCACTAGTACTGAAAATTGTGCAACCTCCTCCGCCCCAACTTTTCTGAAATTTTTGAGTTAAAGGCCTCTTGAGGAGAAAATTCCCCCTTCCCACCACTCCCCATTTCACGACCACCTTTTTTTTTTTCGTTTTTCAGAAGAAAACAAAACCATTTAAGAAAGATGTGTGTGTATGTGTGTGTAAAATAAGAGAAAAATGGAAAGCTAAGGATAAGAACAGAATAAGCCGCATTGAAATAAATGAATCAGCTAGACAACCAGGCACCGTATATCAAGAATAGAGAGCAGATGTAAGATTGTGGTACTCGCATACAAAATATATCAATGGACTTTATAATTACGGTAGATTAGTGGTAATATCTAGAGTGTGCACGTGTGTTTCGGCAAACCCATAATTAGTCGCCTTTTACGACATGCTTGAGAGGTGGTAGTTTGCATTTTTTTTTTTTTCTCGAACAGAGCCCACCTGGGGAGTCTTTGTCTTGATACTTTTCTTCAAATGGATTACATGGATTACACGGATCCATCAGGTTTGGCCATGTTTCGGTGACCTGGCTTCGTTCTTGATACACTCTGTTGGATGTGTATTTTCTACATACTATATAATTGTGCATTTTTTTTTTTTGGCCATTTGTCTCAGAATGATTTAGCCATCCCTATCCATTGAACTTCACTTAAGTTACAGCTTTCAGTTATTCGTCCCCTTCCTCTTTCTCTTCTTCTTCTTCTTCTTAATTGGTTTTGATGATGTTTATATTATGTAACCTGTCAGAATTACATCATTTTTGGCATAGGCTTATTAGTATACTCTTTAAAACGTTCAAGTAATGTCAGTATCAATTAGAAAACATTCCAGCATGTGTAAGTAAGACTTAGATATTGTACACTTTTTTCCCCTCTCTTTTTTTTTCCTTTTCTATATTTCTTAAATTTTAAATTTTGCATTTCTCTTTTTATTATTATTATTATTATTAATACTATTGTTATTGTTATTAACTATGAAATAAGGTAGAAATGAAACATTGTATGAAAGGAGCGGAGTGGAAGGGCAGAATGTTAGACGGGCCTGCGTGCCCAATTCTCAACCCTTTGAAAATAAAGTTTGTTCGTTCGCTCGTTCGTTCGTTCTTCTTCTTCTTCTTCTTCTTCTTCTTCTTCTTCTTCTTCTTCTTCTTCTTCTTCTTCTTCTTCTTCTTCTTCTTCTTTTTCTTCTTCTTCTTCTTCTTCTTCTTCTTCCTCTTCTTCTTCTTCTTCTTCTTCTTCTTCTTCTTCTTCTTCTTCTTCTTCTTCCTCCTCTTCTTCTTCTTCTTCTTCTTCTTCTTCTGCTTCTTTTTCTCCGTCGCTTTCTTCCGTTTCTTCTGAGTTCGCCATTTAAATGACAATTGATATGTTGTGTTGTGGGTAAAAGCCACCTAGCCTTCCTTCCCAACACATACACTTTTAGTCTTCCCTTAATGAATCAGGGAGCCACCGTAGTCTAGCGTCTAGACTCTCGCTTGCAGATCAGAAAGTCGTGGGTTTAGTTCCTGACAAATTTTTTTATTTGAAAAATGACCTTGGCTCCCAGGTCGACCCAGCATTGAGTGGGTACCAGGTACAGTCCTGGGAAGTAAGGACAGCCAGCGTGATGCTGATCACATCACCCTACCAAGTGCCATTGGTCTAAAAATATAACTCTAGCCCAAATACCCAATACGCCTGGAGGGCGTAGAAAAGGGTCCTTTACTTTTTACTTTACTCTTTGAGTCGCCTTTTACAGCAATCTTTTCAGTGAGTCTATTCCTTTTGTCGACTAAAAGGAAATCTCAGGTCCTACAATGGGGAAAAATACAAACAAAACACAACATTTGAAGTCTCCACCCGCACATTTTTTGCCTTTTACCCTGACAGCATCCACCTGTATTAGAAAGTTAATATATTAAATTATGAATCACAACAGTTCGTGAATAGAAAGAATCAAGTCAGTGAAACAGTTATATTTTGATGTAACTTAAGACACCGCTTACCTGGCAGCTACGCGTATTGTTACATAATTAGATAAAGTGGAACTTTTAGAAGCCAGTCATGCGTGGCGTAACCGAGAGACGTGGGCAGAGTGCAAGGTTGTGGAATTGTGACTTGTCAGGCGATCTCGTCAGTTGCAGATTTTGTTCTGCGGGTAAATTCAAAGATATAAATACAGCAAATTGTTCTGTATGTAAATACGCAAATGACACTGTCCCTCTTTCGAACTGTGTAAAGGGAATCAAAAAGGGAACCAAATCTGTCGAAAAGCACAGTGAAGATCAAAACCTATTCTTGAATTTGAAGAAAATGAAAATAATGTCCGCAAACAAAAACTGGCTGTAACCCAAAAAATAACATTAAATGATAAAGAAATTAAAAAATGTCACAAACTTTGAATATCTAGGCTCTATAATAAATAGCAATGGAGACTGACAGAAAATCAAAAGCAAAATGGCCATATCAATGCAAAGATTAAACAGCATTAAGAGTCTATGGTTTTGCACCAGCAACGAAATCAATATTAATTTTTTGAGATCATGCATCTTGCCTGTAGCAACATACAGATGTGAGTCCTGGACTATCTCACAGTTCTTAGGAAAGAAATTAGTGGATTTAAGCTGAAATGCTAATGAAAGATTCTTATAATATCATAGACAAAGAAGAAGAGAAATACTGACCGTTTTAAAAGATCTAACCACCGTGGAAGATTGGCTAATAAACAGCATCTAGTCTCGGAAGCTGAAATATTTTGGTTATATCAAGCGTCATGACGGATTCGGAAAAAGTAATATCAAAAGGAATGATTTGGTTTAATTTTTGCAACGGATCAATATCATTAACATTATGGTAGTAACCCATAAGTGCTCTGTTCTACTTCTAACTCACGCCTGTCCGAAGAATCTCAGCGCAGTGCACGAACTCCGTTGCACCGGCGAAGATCCTGAATACTTTAGGTAGATTTGTAACTTTAAATTTTGCCCGGGTAGTGCCGTTGGGCAACTCTTTTCGATTTCCAACTGCTAATGGATTTTATCACGTGCGCAACAATACAAACAGGCGTCCAATCTTACCACCTAGAGACCAGGGGCTGGTACCAGGAAGAGGACGACCTGCTACACAATGAGGTAGATGTAGAAATAAAAGAATAAAGCAGAGTGTTCTACAGAATATAAAATCTATTCCCTGTGACCTTGGTAGTCTTGTCTATGCATAACCTTCTGTCTCGGGTACTTTCAGTCAACTCTAACACAGATGATCCTCCATGCCGTGATGTCAAACTGCTCAGCATCTTTTCTCTCGGTCACCTTCTGCCTCTCATCCCCTCCAACTTTCCTGCGTTCACGATGTACTCCATTTTTCTCCTTCTCATCGCATGACTAAAGAATGTAGATTGTCTCTTTCTGGTGTGGGCAGTCTCTCTCTCTATATATATATATTTAAAGAGAGAGAGAGAGGTGAGATGTGACTGCAGCCCAGCGTTCTGTGAGGGATACAATATAATGTTTCAGATGTGAAAAGAACGGTGAAAGTCAATAACACTATTAAAGTGATTATTTGTGGCAACTTCTTCTTCAAATTCACCGGCTGTAAACTCAAGCGGAAAGTTCCAGTTGTTCATCCACTTATGTCTTGTTATAGAAGAACTGACTAAATTCTTGGGACATATTTTTATAGGACAGTGGGTCTATTCTACAGTTCCTGCATCCTCAGTCGTAGATTCTACAGAACAACATCTGGGCCCAGTCTTGTCTGCCTATCAAATATGTGACGCCAAACAGTTTAATCCTCACCTGTTCTCAATTGTGGCTTTCGGGAGGTAGTTTTGTTGCCTAATTGTTACTCAGACTTCTTGCTATTCTTTAGTTATTAGTATCTCGCACAAATTATTATTTTTTAAAAAAATACGTAGAACGTGAAAGTAAATCTTCTTCTTCTTCTTCTTCTTCATCTTCTTCGTCCCTTTCTTCTTCTTCTTCTTCTTCTTCTTCTTCTTCTTCTTCTTCTTCTTCTTCTTCTTCTTCTTCTTCTTCTTCTTCTTCTTCTTCTTCTTCTTCTTTTTCTTCCTCTTCCTCTTCTTCTTTTGTTCTACTTTTTCTTCCTCTTCTGCTTCTTCTTCTTCTGCTTCTTCTTCCTCTTCTGCTTCTTCTTCTTCTGCTTCTTCTTCTTCTTCTTCTTCTTCTCTTCTTCTTCTTCTTCTTCTTCTTCTTCTTCTTCTTCTTCTTCTTCTTCTTCTTCTTCTTCTTCTTCTTCTTCTTCCTCTGCTTCTTCTTCTTCTACTACTTCTTCTACTTCTACTTCTTCTTCTCCTTCTTCTTCTTCTTCTTCTTCTTCTTCTTCTTCTTCTTCTTCTTCTTCTTCTTCTTCTTCTTCTTCTTTCTTCTTCTTCTTTTTCTTCTTCTTCTTCTTCTTCTTCTTCTTCTTCTTCCTCTTCTTCTTCTTCTGCTGCTGCTGCTGCTGCTTCTTTCTTCTTCTTCTTATTTTTATTATTATATAATTATTATGCTTCTTATTTTTCTTTTCTTCTTCTTCTTAATCTTCTTCTTTTTCTTCTTCCTTCTTGTTCTTGTTTTTCTTCTTTTTTTTTCTTCTCCTCCTCCTTCTTGTTCTACTTCTTCATATTCTTTTTCTTCTTCTTCTTCTTCTTCTTCTTCTTCTTCTTCTCTTCTTCTTCTTCTTCTTCTTCTTCTTCTTCTTCTTCGTCATTGTAGTCGTCGTCGTCTTTTTATCTTATCTTACACTGCAAAGCATCACAGAGAAGAGTTGATTAAGTTTCGTGTGTGTTTTTTTTTTTTAGTGCGAAACTCGCGTTAATGTTGAGTTGCGTTTCTGTAGTGTCTCTTTTATTCTCTCCATCCTGTCTTTCCTGGTTGGCCTCTTGTCTTGTAGCCTGCTGTGTTCCATTCTGCCCAGACTGTTTGTCTCGTACTGGAAGAGACAAACACTTATCTTCACCCCAGATATTGATGTCACATGTATTGCATGGTTGGTTCAAAACAATAGACTCTGTACCACTATAATGTAAAATCACAACAGACCTACAGAGAGACAGAAACAGAAGAAAAGAAGAAGACACAAACATTTTGATTGCACAATTTATTGCTAGGTATATTTCGCTGTATCTCATTAGGTATATACTGCATTAACAATTGATAAAATAAAGCAAATAAACTAATCCCTTGAAACACAAAATCGACTACATTCAGAAAATTGTCTGAATCACCAGAGTGAACGCAAGGGGAAGAAGATGTCCTTTTGTCTTCATAATTCTGGACTAAAACGGTTTATAGAGGTCGCTTTCACAAATCTCAATATTCTACGTTTGGCTGAAGTGTAAATAATTCAAAATTCATCTTCCTTGTTCATAATTTCTTCAGAATTCAAAATTTGGTACTCAATGGCTAAAGGATATTTTTTTTCCATCTTCGGTACTATGGATATCGCCACCAACTGAACTAGCGAGCCTGGCATATAGGTATATAAACAGGTCAACTAACAGAGAAGATACACACGGACAGAGTGTTACAAACAACATATGACCCCAAACAGATCCACTAGAAACCTAGATAAGTACCATCTACTGAGTATAAGCCTATTATAGTTTATTAGTAATTTATTATAGTCGTGTACCTAATATTCTGTTGTAGTCATTTTCATGGTTAACGTATATGTGTGTGTGTACTGTGTCGTTTTTGTTTGCTGATGAAGGCTAATCTCTGCTACATCCTTTGTTTGTTTACAGTAATTGATTTTGTGAAGCTAGCGTAAACTTTTTTTTTTCTTACCTTTTTTATTCTCTTCCTTATATTTTCCTACCTTTATTTAAACTAGAAAGCAATGAACACTTGGAAACCACACACTGGAGCTGATTTCTACAAGCACACAAAGACATGAAATACTGGAGACAGCGCATATGAAGTCTCCATGGCTTAGTGGGTTTTACGTGTCCTAGTTAAAGACATGAATAGGAGCCCTGTATTGTCCACTACAGCCGGACAGGAGAACCGATCAGTGGCTGGACATAGCCTTTGACGCCTAGGTTTTGTTAGCCGACTAAGGTTACGTCAGAGGTGAGAAGCTAGACAAGTAACAGTATCGAAGTGACCAGCACTTCACCTGCGACCGGTCTTTGGACTCCTGGAATAAAGAAGTGGTCAGGGGACTGGTCAGCTTGAAGACTTGATGTCTTCTTAGTGTGTAGGTATGTGCAGTTAGTAATACTGGTCGTTTAGGCAACGGCTAGTGCTGATAGAAGATAGTTCGTTTTGGAACGAGTACATTTTAACCAGTCTGAAGCTGTGTCTTGGGTTGAACTAGGTTATGACTAACCCCAGGTATGTTTTTAATTTTTTAAGTTCCTATCTAGGGTTCCGGGCGCTCATTTTTTAGGGGGTGGGGGATATATCTGCTGCCCCTGGAAAGCATGTCGTAAGAGGAAACACAATAGGGGTGTTTCCTTCAGTCTGAAGGGTGGCGAGATAATAAGTCTGCATAAAATTAAGGCAGAGCTTAACATGGAAGAGAACGCGAAACTAGAATAAGAAGTCTCTTTTAGGGCCAAGTTAGATGTTATTTTTAGCTCGTTCCATTTAAAACAAATTTTTTTTTTAACTTGTTCTATCGTGAGCTTTAACTACTTTAACTGGTTGTCTTTGAGAAGTTGTTACTTTTACTTGTTCTAATTCCATATTTATTGCTTTAACTCACAATGTTTTTGCCCTAAATCGTTCTATTTGAGATGCTATTATATTATGTCATTCTATTCATAATTTTATTCTAAATCGTTATATTCTGAGATGTATTTACTTTTAATCACTTTTTTCTGAGATGTTGTTACTTCATATCGCTCTATTCTTGGGTTTGGTTACTTTAAATTCTTTCATTGCGAGATGTTATTTTTAAGCGTTATATTCTGAGACTAGGTAGGACAAAGAGGACACAAACAATTGATTGCACAATTTGTTGCCTAGTATATATTGCTGTATCTCGTCAGGTGTATAATTCAGTAGCAATTGATTAAATGAAGCAAATAAATGAATCCTTCGAAACGAAACACAAAAATAACTACATTTTTAAAAAATTTGTTTCATCTGGGTAAACGCAAGGTGAAGAACGTGTCCTTTTGTCTGCATAATTCTGGACTAAAACGGTTTATAGGGGTCGCTTCCACAAATCTCAATAATTTACAGCTGGCTGCAGTGTAGGTGATTCAAAATTCATCTTCCTTGCTTACAATTTTTGCCCATGAGAGAATGCACCCTTGCCGCACCCCCTTTTTGCACTTCGAACCAATCAGATGTTTCACCAGCTGCTCTGATGGCTGCTTGTTGTCATGATAGAATTCTGAATATGGTATTGCCCACCATAATTCTGAATATGGTAAGCAATGGCTAATGGAAAGTTTTTCGACCAGTCATTTGATTCGTTATGGTTGAGTTATTGTTAGTGTTTTGCATTGCTTTTACCACACATAGTGAAATATGTTCAGCAACCAGCTTCTGTCGTCGTTGATTAGTTGTGCCCTCATATGTCGCATTGTATGTGCATTTAAGCTGGTAAATACAATACGATTTGGTGTACGTTGACACTTGTTCTTTTACTGGTGGAGTAGGAATTAGGCTGGTTTTCGCTCTGATAACTGGCATCGCTGCATCAAAATGTTTGACTGACTGCTGTTTCAAGCAAGTCATATAAACGTTGCATAACTTCATCACGTTGATGGAAAAGATAGGTAGGAAGACCTAAAGAGAGGGTATTCAAAAGTCTTTGACTAGGATATAGTCATGATGCATTTGCGTCAAAAAAGTTATTAACAGTTCACAAATCCCAAATTTAGGGACAGACGTTATACGTACAAACAACGCCACCTAGCTTAAAGTTAAAGGAATAGAATAACATACAAAATGAGGTTGTGTTGACAGAAATGCCAGAATTGCTGGTGCTCAGATGTGGCTAAAAGGCGAGGAACCAACTGTCTGCATATAAAATAAGCTTTAACATTGAAACGTAAGTGCTCGTAAAACTCAAGTTCTTGAATTAGATAAAAGTCCAGAAGTGGACGAACAACCATAGCTTTCTATCGGAAATTACAACCCATGAAAGTTGAGAAGAAGGCGTGACGTCACATAAGACACTCCGTGACACAAAACAATGCCACCTACTCGTGTCAGCGAGTAAATTTGTCATGCCACTCGGTTTATCTTCCTTGCTTGTATGTTGAAAGAGTTCAGCCTAATGACATGTGCTGGAAACCTGGGATGGCTGTCTTTCCTCCCATAATCCCCCAGCGAGTGGCGTTCAACCTCACCAGGACCGACACAACGAGCGAGTACCACCTCGTGACACAAAGTACCAACATTCTGATGAGAATCACCTGAGTGCAGTCAGAGAAATACTGTTTAACCGTTAGGCTACACTACGGCCGCCGACAACAGCCATGAATAGGGCTGTGGCATAATCAAAGAGAAATGCGTCCCATATTGGGATCGGAATATGCTTTAAAACTCTCCGCTCCCGCGCCTTTTCCTTCCATCAATCGTGTAATGAGCTTAAGCTGATAAACGCATTGTAAGCGTACCAGTTAACGAGTACACGTTTAATGCTTCCTTTCTCTCACTTGTAGTGCCTCTCTTCTCTCTCTCTCTCTCTCTCTCTCTCTCTCTCTCTCTCTCTCTCTCTCTCTCATCTTTCTCTTCCCCTCTCTCCCTCCCTTCCCCCTCTTTCTCTCCCTCGCTCTCTATCAATCTACAAACCAACCTTCCATCTATCTAATCTCCAACGAAACCTGCTAACTCTAGCACTCTCTGGATTTCAGCTGACCAGATTATCAAGGCTGTGGTTGTCTTTCGGCGATGATTGCATGTACTTTAGTGTTGTATTTCTGCCGTCGTTCGTGACGTTTTCATTGTGTTCTGATTGACCAGTTCCTTGGTCAGTGTTCTAACTTCTAAGATCGTTTCGGTTTCGTTAAATGGCCACCAAAGGGTCTCCGTTGCTAATTGGTCGAGCCATTTGTTTCTTGTATGATATATATACAAGATATACACACACACACATATATATATATATATATATATATATATTCTTCTTCTTTTCTCTACTACAGGAATGACTCGTGCCGTCAGGGCAGGAAGCGATCTCTGCAACGGGCTCTTCTGTAATTCATATCAAGTACTTTCTCCAGTGTCTGTGTTATTTCTGTTGTCCAAATTCTTCGTGGTCGACTTTTGGATCTGTTACCGTTGTATCTGTATAACATTGCACTCTGTGGTGCAGCTCTCTAAAGGCTATATCTCGGAAATGGCGAATTTCTGTTGTGAAGAACCATTTGTTTGTCCTCGATAATTGTTTTTCTTGCTTTCACCCTTATCCGGATAAGAGCAATTTCTGATGAGAAGAACCTTTTCTTGGGGCCCTTGTTGAGATTTTCTTATCAGGTCTACACTATATATTTATATTCTCCCCGACCAGTCCGACATGTATAGTAATATGTAACCTTATCAGTTTTTCCCTACGCCTCCCACCTCTCACGTCACTTCAAAGCTCGTAACGGTGGCGCACCCTGCCCTCCACCAACCCGCCATGTTGCGCCTTGTCTCGTCGTGTTGTTGGACAATCAGATTGGTAGCTTAGATACTGCAGTCAACAATGAAATGAGGAGCAGAAACAAGAGGAGAGGAGGGAGAGTGGGATGTAACGGGAGGCTACAAGAAAATCTATCGCTGTGGTGGACAGGAGGGAGGGGGAGAAGAGTAAGACTTGTCACCGAAAAAATGGAAGGGAGAATAGTAGCAATATGTGAATTATGGTAGGAATGACTATGGTCAATTGAAATTGCAATGTGAGAATTATTAAATTAGTGGCTAGGGAGTGGGACACAGATAGGCATACACACAGATACATGGACAGACAGACAGACAGACAACAGACAGACAGACAGACAGACAGACAGACAGACAGACAGACAGACAGTTAAGTGACAACTTGACTGACGTTCAACCCTACAAGAACCGCGCAACGAGCCATAAACACTTGGTGACATAAAGTGCCACTATTCTGATGAGAATCATCTTGGTACAAGTCCCAGAAACCCCATTCAACCGTTAGGTTATACTAGCCCCCCCCCCCCCCCTCTCTCCCTCCCTTTACCCTTTTAAACCGGGTGGGGCTTTAAAAAACACACACAAATGCGTCTCATAGGGTTTTTTGGGGGCGAGATTAAGTGCAGATTAGAAACTGTTGGTTTGTCTGTTGAGCTTATCCCCAATCAAATGCCAGGGGTGCTATAAAACAAATATATGAGTATATTACTACTATATGCCCATTGCGCAGCTGTTGTAGCAGAAAAACAATAAAATCCTTAATTTTAACTATTAGGAATACTGACCACACTGTACGTGTGGTCTGAAGTCACAATGTGCACGATGATTTAAATATGGCTCACAGGCTGGCGATACAGCTTGGGTTTCCCCCCCCCCCTAACCCCTCCGTTTTACCCGTACCGTAATCATAAAATCAAGGATCTATTTTTGCCAATAACACTGGCGACTGGTGGCCTCGTTGGAAGAAATGATAGCTGTACCGCAGCTTAGTTCTCTCTCAAGCGATCTGCCCCAAGAATGGTGGAGGCATTAGTGTTGTTGTTGGAGGTGGTGGTACTAGTTTTTGGTGGTGGTGGTACTAGTTTTGGTGGTGGTGGTGAAGAAAAAACTGAACTTTTGCAGACTACTACAACATCGTCGGGTTGGTACTGGCAATTGCCCCCAGACCGCAGACGGTACTATTGGGCCAGGGGGCGCAACTCTAACGTTATGTGTCGTCAGTGACCGCGGTAGCAGTACTTGGATGCAGTGGGTGGGGGAGCTGCAAGACCTGGAGGAAGGATCTATCGATCTCATCTTTTTTTCTCTCAACCCTTCTCTCTTTTTGTAATCATTCAGCCTCACTGTTCCTTCTTTGTTTTGTTGGTCAGGACTAGGCCCCGAGTGAGTGCCGGAGCTGTTTTGTCGTTTGTTTGAATTGTTCAGGGCAAATTTCTGGGAACGGGACATGACCGTCGAAGTCGAGAGAAGGTAGGAATTCTGCACATTGAAGATGAATTGTTTTTGTGTTGCTGTGTTTTTATTACACAGGTGTTTTACCTTCTCTTCAGCTATCAAACCGCCCTCCCCCCAATCCTTCCCCCTTCTTTCCGCACCTCCACCATTCTACTCACTCTACAATTTTCCGCTGTTTCTTTTCTATACATCGATGCTTTAATAGATGTCTATTGTAAAGCAGTGATAAGAAAGTTAATTAAATTCTTCTTCTGCTTCTTCTTCGCCTTCTTCTGGTCAGTATAGAAGAAGGGAGTCTGCGATTCCAGTTTGCATGACTAGTGCAGTCGCCCCAAAATGTGCATTTTAGGAATTATCCTCCCCCCCCCCCCCCCCCCCCCCCCCCTCCAACCGATTTTTTTTTTCTTTTTCTGCTTCTTCTGGTTCACCGCTGTAAACTTTGGCAGAAAGTTCTGCTTGTTCATACACTTCTGGACTGCAGTCCTGTCCCACAACCTGAGTGTTGCGTGTGCATCTGTTTTACTTTATCCTTCTTCTTCTTGTTCACCGGCTGTGAATTCCGGCGGTAAGTCGCGGTTGTTCGTCCAAAATGGACTTTTTGCTTTTACCTTGACCTGAGTTTTGCGTGTACATCCGTTTTACTGGCTTATTTGAGAGATTTATATATCTATATATATAAAAATCAATGTTTGTGTGTTTGTTTGGTCTCTATAGACTCGGAAACTACTGAACCGATTTAGCTGAAATTTTCAGGATATGTTTGTTGTGATACCGGATTTTGAACCGTCGTGGTTTGAAATTTAACCTGTCACTGTTAGAGATAGGTGACCACAATTAATGCCAAAATATACGCAACTAATATTTATAACTTTATTGATTTCTAATTATAGCCACGTTAGTAATTGCGCATGCGCCTTATTTACCATTCGCCGGCGGGTTACGTGCAGCCAACGCCTTCTCTAATACTAATACATAGAGTAGGTGGTGGTACAGCAAACAAGACTATCTCTATATTTGCCACAATAACCATATTAAACACGATTTCTATTTTCAGTTTTTTTTTTCAAACAACCTTCGATGGGGGGGGGGGGGGGGGGTGCAATCAAGGACTATCTCGACGCCGGCGCAGACATTGACTGCGTCATTAACTTCATTAGACAGGTGCGATTTCCATTGTCTTTCTTTTCTAAAAACCTTTGATGAGGGAGAGGGTACTAGGTGGATTTAGTTGTGGGGGGGGGGCGTGGGGGGATCAAAGACTATCTCAAATTACGCCACAGCAACGCGTGGCCGGGTACAGCTAGCTAGTATATATATATATATATATATATATATATATATATATATATATATATATATATATATATATATATATATATATATATACATATATATATGTATATATATATATATATATATATTTTTATATGTGTGTGTGTGTGTATTTATATATATATATATTTTATATATATATATATATATATATATATATATATATATATATATATATATGTGTGTGTGTGTGTGTGTGTGTGTGTGTGTCTTTCTCTCTTTCTCTCGCTCGCTCGCTCGCTGCCTCATGCATTACCTACTTATGTAAACACACACACAGAGATACATACGTATTCGACTCCAGTAACTGTCAGATATTAGCTGGCTATCACCACGAACTGTCTATGTTCACTTTGACTCCATAAATAAAACCTGTAATAGCTATAGAATTAGAAAAACACACACAAAAGGGGGTGGGTGTAGAGAATAGACCCACTGCCGCCCTAACAGGCATGCCGCTAGAGGTGACTTACTGGGGGCTTCCTTCAAAGTCGCAATGCATCTGCCTAAGAAGCAAGGAACCAACAGTGTGCATACAAATAAGCAAGATCTGTAAAACGGATGCACACGCAAAACTCAGGTCCCGAAACAAAGTGGAAGTCTAGAAATGAGGTTTACAAAAGCGGTGAACACCAACAAAATATGAATCTTTAAATTGTGTACAAATATTTAAAAAGACATGAGCCATCAGACTAAGTAGCGGAAGTTCATTGAACTGTTCAACCCCGCCTTTGTGTTTGGTCATATCTGATTCCAGGTATGTTCCTTCATCACATTAGTTATTTAAATAATTTGTTCCGTAAAACTAGCTGTAGATTGTTTTGAAAGAGACGTCTAACCTCCTTTCTTTTCTTATGGCTCGACGGAAGAGTCCATTGTTTTTACTTTCATTTGTTACAGTTTATTTTTGTATCCTCCTTGTCCTTCTTCTTTGTTCACCGTCTGTAAGCTCCGGCGGAAAGTCCTGGTTGTTCGTATATTTGGGCTTTGGTTTGTGCCAGGACCTGAGTTTTGCGTGTACATCCGTTTTACTGCCTTATTTATGTGCAATTGCTTGTTCCTTGCCGCTCAGGCAGATGCACTCTTACTTCGAAAAACGTCCCAAGTTAGTCGACTCCTACGACATGCTTGTTGAGAAGGCAGTGAGCATATTCGTATTTTCCCTACAATGGGGTCTTGTAGCCCACACGGGGATCGTTGTATTCAAATGTTATCTTTCTTCTAACAGTTACTTTAAGTGTGTTTAAGTAATTGTGCATATCATACGTGAAGTTTTGTTTGATCAGATGGTTGAATTTAGCTAACCTCCGACAGATCTTGTGAGGAATTCTGGCTGGTCAGTGAACCGAATCTCTGTCAGGAAGCGGCGGCCTTCTAGGCACATGCGCCATGTTTAAATGTCAACAACAATTATTATTGTTATTATTATGATTATATGAAGAATGTCAAACAAATATAATATTTTTGAACTAATCTGTAAACAAATACAAAGTAAAGAGCTTCTATATGTGTTCGATGAGAAAATGGTTGGGGTGGGGTGGGTTTAACTTAGTCCTCTTGCATCTTATCTTCGTGGAACGGAGGCAGGCTTTGCTTGTGCATCCTACACAATATTGGGGGAGGTGTCTTCAGTCCCCCCACCCCCAACAAAAAGGGTGGGGCGATCCTAAAGGTGTCTGAACACCCTCTCTTAACGCCCTTGACTAGTACCCAGGTTTGTGAGACAGGATCAACCACAAAACCGCACTAGTTAATGATTGACGTTCAACCCTACCAATAAATCACACCGAGCGATAAGTACCCGGTGACCCAAAGTACCATTCGAATGAGGATCACCCGGGGACAGGTCCCGGAAACCCCGTTTAACCGTTATGTTATATTAGGACCCCCGACCACAGCCGGGGTGGGGGCTTTAAACAACCCCCCCCCCCTCCCCCAATGCATCTTTGCCCATATTTGGAGGGCGCTTACTTCACTATAACCAACTAGTCAACATCCCCTTTTCCTGAGGAGTAAACACAGATCACATTCTCAGCAGTCAGCGATCCAACCATTAAACCACTTCGGCAAATAAAACAGTATATACGTCTCTTGAAAGCAAGGCCAAGTATTCCTATAGGAAAAGGTCAAATCTCTCGGTGACCCCACTTCCTGCTACTTGTTTCATATGGTCGTATGCACCGGTGGTTTCAAATGTAAGCCTTGAATAGATAAACTCCGGCGTCACTGTTTTGTTACACCGGAAGTGGCGTCAACACTCGATGTGGGTGAACTTATTTGTTGGCTTACTGTAGTTGGTTCTGTCTTGTTCTCGGCAAATCCGTGTTGTGGCAATTAGAAATCAGTAGTTGTAATTTTCATATGGTTTTAGGCTGGTGTACGCGCGCGTGTGTGTGTGTGTGTGTGTGCGTGCGTACGTGTGTGTGTGCTTGCTTGCTTGTGTGTGTCTGTGTGTGCGTGCGTGCGTGCGTGTGTGTGTGTGCTTTTATTTCAGGTTTTATGGGTTTTTTTTTATTTTGTGTTATTGTTGTTGCTTGATAACTGCCTTATATCGTTTGTCATTTAATTGTGCTTCTAATGCCAAAGTTGATATTACTCCTATAGAATAACTATTACTACTTCTAATACAAAAGTTATTATGACTGCTATAGAATAACTATTACTACTACTTTAACCATTGCTATTGCTGCTACTATTATCATTACTATTGCTACATTTACTACTATTATACCACTACTACTATAAGTAAAACGAATTGTACTTTTACCATTACTGCTAGCTGTTACTACTTACTACTAATATTGCTACTACTTTCTTTACTATAACTATTACTGATGTTTTACAGCGTACACTATTACTACAGCTAGTAGGACTACTACAACTATTTATATTACAGTTACTACTATAAGTACTATAACTACTAATATTACTACTATTAGGATGAGTCCTACTTTTGCTGTTGCTAATATTACTGTTATTGCTACTGCTATAGCTATTGTTACTATACTATTAGTACATTAACTACTACTATTACCACTAGTGCTACAAAATTACTGGTAGCAATATAGATGTCATAATAAGTTTCTAGTTTTAAAAAAAGTTAAGGACCCTTTTCCACACCATCAGGCGTATTGGGCATATAGGGCTAGACCTATATTTCATCGACCGATCGGTGAGTGATGTGTTCAACATCACGCAAGTAGCAAGTCTCTGCTCTTACTTGTTTGCTTTTGCCTTCGATGGCTCTATTTTCTTTCTCCAAACTTGAAATTCAGGATCCAGCAAGGGGTTAATGACACTAGCCGGATCCGAAAATCCTGGCTGTGTCCAGGTTCTGAGGGACTTACAAATGATCTTAGTTCCTAGAGCACCGGGTAGAGTCCTGAGAAGTAAAGACGACCGGTATGATGCTGACAACCTCAACCACCGAGTGTTGATTGGTCTGTAAGTCTAGCCTATATGGCTTATATACCACTGACGTAAAAATGTCGTGTTTTTTTACTTTCTCTCTCTCTCTCTTTCTCTCTCTCTCTCTCTCTCTCTCTCTCTCTCTCTCTCTCTCTCTCTCTCTCTCTCTCTCTCTCTCTCTCTGTGTGTGTGTGTGTGTGTGTGTGTGTTATAGCAACAACTATCATCACCAAATTGCAAAGTACCTGGTGAGGAAAAAAACATTGTAAATTAATTGAAACTTTTCCAAGCCTTCGAGCGTATTCGGCATACAGAACTAGACCATTATTTTATAGACCAATCAGCGCTCGGTGGGTGATCTGGTCATCATCACGCCGGCCACCTTTACTTCCTAGGACTATACCTGATACTCATTTTAGGCTGAGACGAGCTGGGAACCAAGGTCATTTTGAAAACAGTCCTTCTCCTTCAGGACATGAACCGACGACCTTTTAAACAGCAGACGAGCTCTAGCTCCTACACCACGGCGGTTGCCCTTATACATGTGCTATTTCTGTTTATAAGTTAAGATTAAGTTAGTTGCGCATCCTTTACAGGACGTTGCAGAACCAACTTTAACAGCCCCTGGCTGTTGTGTGGTTTCTCTAGGCAATTTACATCCAGTAGTTTGCCATTGCTTTCTGGACAGTCGGCTTTCTTGATACCACTGTCGAAACCAACGCAAGGCGCATTGCCCGCAACTGGGATCGAACCTGGCATTCCGGCATTACGAAACGAAGCGTTCGCATCGACTTAGCCACAGAGCCGACTATTTCTGTTTATGACAACATAAAAAAAATTAACTAAGGGACCTTTTCAAATTACTGACGGCGTATCTAGCATATGGTGCCAAAGTCATCGTTTTATTGACCAGTCGGCACTTGATTTTCTCATCATCACGCAGACCGTCTTTACTTCCCTTTATATTTCCTATATTTTAGGCCACATCAAGCTGGAAGACAATGTCAGTTTTATCAAGTAAACAGGATTAGAAGTACAGGAGCATTTGTGATGTGAGTGATGCAGCGGGCCTGTGGTGCTAGACTCGTAATGTTTTAGACCAGCCGGCACTTGGCTGGTAAATCGTCAGAATCTCCCAGCCGCCTTTACTTCCAGCAATATTACCTGCTACCCATTTTAGGCTGGGTTCACTAAGACGCTGGAGTCAATTTTAAAAACAGTCCGACTTTTTACGGATCTTAACGGTCAGTTTTATTTAAAAAAACGCCTTCCTTCTTGTAGATTCGGGAACCCCATTGCGGGGAAAACAAGAATAGAGCTATTGCCTCTCCCACAAGCATGTCGTATGAGTCGACTGATTTGGAGCTTCCTTCGGAGTCGGGGTGCATCTGCCTGAGAGACAAATAAACAACAGCCTGCATACAAGCCAGATCTGTACATCTGGATGTCCAGGCAACAGTCAGGTTCTGTATGCATACAAGCCAGATCTGTAAAACTGGATGTCCACGCAACAGTCAGGTTCTGGAAGTTTCTGGACATCTAGAACTTTTTCCAACGGAGTTTACAGCTGGTGAACGCAATGAAGAATAAAAACCCCTTTCGGCCTATAAGCCATATAGGGCTAGACCTATATTTTATAGACCAATAGGCACAAGATGGTTGATGTGGTCGGCACCACACCGGCCGCCTCTACTTCCCAGGACTGCACCCGGTACCCACTCAAGGCTGGGTCGACCTGGGAGCCAAGGTCATTTTTTTTTAAGTCCGGCTCCACTAGGGAGGGAACCCACGACCTTCCGATCCGAAGAACAAAATAAACTACCCTAAATGATGATCACAACCAGTAATCACGTGTTGTCATGCAAGCTAGCTAGTTACTACGCCACCGCGGCTCGCTGACATTGTAAACAAAGAGAAAACAGCAATTGTTTGGCCCGCACGGTCCGGTATATCCAGATATGGCCCCTGGATTGCCCAAGAACTTGACCCAAAGGTATGTTAAAAGTCCCCAACCTTATGGGAAATTTGGCGCGGGTTACGGTGATTCAGAAGGAGAAAACTGCGATTTAAAAGATCCTAGTCTTAAGCCGTGTATATATTATCAGCCGTTATCAACGAACTCTTGATGTTTCATACTCTTCATAATTGGGACGGAGGGTAATCGGTGAAATTTTACGCGCGTAAGAGGAAGGAAAATAGACCGGATATACAACAGATGGGGGTAGGTGGGCTGTTACCAAAACTGGGTATGTTGTATCTTACTTTGACGTGGTATATATCCAAGTATAAGAATGACCTTGTCATTTCCTCTGACCTCCTCATCTGAGCATTACCTGGCTCGCAGAGTTGGAGATTTGTAGACACTTTCTCGAGTGAATTTGTCAGCCATATTTGTGCAGTTCGATTTGAAAACATACAGTATAATACTTGAATTCGGACTTTTCACACTGTGTCAGTTATAGAAGCAACACTGTCTTGGAAAACTGTAAAAAGAATGGTTTATAATCGCTACTTGTGTCTACTGGAATCGTTACTGGCTTTCTTTAACGAACAGAGGAAATGCAGCTTGTAATTGGTTGCCGTGTCGTTGTGTGAAAACAGTTTCAGTTATCACATTTCGGAGACTCGTAAACAAGTAAGAGAATGTGTGGAAACAAGAAGAAAACCTTAAAAGTGTGTGAGTGGAATGTTTGATGGTATTTACACAGGAATTGTTTTTTTCTATAGACCAGCCTGCAACTCGATAGACGACGTGGTCAGCATCATACCGACTGCCTTTACTTCTCACGAAATTACCTGGTAACTATTTAAGGCAGGGTCGAGAGGGAGAGAAAAAGGCAGAGACTACGTACAAATAAATCGAGACAAATGAAAACTGTCGATTATTATGGAAAGGAATGAATGTAAAACCTGTAGTGTTTTATATTTACAGACTTATTACTTTTTTGGGGTCTGTTTGTTAAACACAGCTATTGTTAGTGTAGTTATATAATTCCACGGGTGTAGTCACCAGTGTGTTTCCGGAGATCTGTATGGATCGTTGCTGGAACTAAAGAGTTTCGAATTTTGTGGGATATTTTTAGCATAAGGACAGGTGCTTGGTGGATAAACTCAGACACATATTATAAAACCGGATGAAATGATGCCGATTGCCTTGTGTTGAAATGCTATTTTTTACGTTGTATAATATTTAAAATACAACTGAATAGTCCCACACTAGAAATTGTCTTTTCGAATGTTCAACCGTTGTCAAGGCTTCTCCGACATTTTTTTTTTTTTTTTTTTTTTGTTCCGAATCATACATTCTTTCATGTTAAAACATTGTTACCTCTTATAATTTGTTACTTTTTTGTAGGTGTTTTCCTGGCAAAAACCATGTAGCCGCTTTTTGTTACCAATTATTTTTTTGTTTTCGTTCATGGTTTAAACAAATGTTTCATGTTTTATATTCCCCGCCCCCAGTAAACAATGCGTACCTAAACAAAACCTGCTAGAATAAAGAGAACCCTGTTACTGCAGTACCGCGGTCATTAAATGGTGTTAGACCAAGAACTGTAAGAACCAATCGGCACGCGATGGATATGCGACCAACATCTCACCGACCGCCTTTCTTTCCAGGACATTTTCCGTTAACCATTTGGGGCTGTTTCGACCTGAAAGCCCTAGCTCATTTCGAGCAATCAGGTGCCGTCTGCGCAAACAAGGCTTTCTACAGAGGATCTCCAATACGTTCTGCCTTTTGTCCTGGTTAAACACTCTTTCAGGCAGTTGTTCGTCCATCTCTCGATGTTGTCCTCCCACTCGTATTGTTGTCTACCTCTCGCTCTCTTGCCCTTGACCTTAAACTTCAGTATGGTCTGTAAAAGCCTATTGTGTCTTGTATTGTCGCCAAAACATTTCACTTTGTCTCTCTCTTTTTTTTTTTTTTTTTTTAATTTAATTCAGTAATTCTCTTGTTAGTCGTAATTTTTTCAGAACCCCGTAGCTCAGTTATACAAATTTGAACTCAATACTCCCCGTGTGGGTTCCGGAGCCCTATTATGGGGAAAACATAAATAGACCCTCTGCCTACCTAAATAGCATGTCGTAAAAGTCAATTAATTGGGAAGCTTCTTTCGAAGTCGAAGTGTATCTGCACGAGAGGCAAAGAACCAGCAGTCTGCATACAAATGAATCAGATGTAAAACTGATGCAAACGCAACACTCAGGTTCTGGAACAGGGCTGCAGTCCAAAAGTGGATGAACAACCAAAACTTTCCGCCAGAGTTTACAGCTGGTGAACGCGAAGAAGAACCCAATGCACACCGGGTCTGCAGTCAAACATCTACCCCTGCCTTACCACAGACCCCTGAACGTAACTAGTACACAGGATTACAACAATCTACAATTGTCACAAGTCGTTCCATTTCCTAGCATAGGTTATCAATCCCACAACTCTTATCTAGGCAGACCCCAGCAAAACTGTTAGTCGCTGAGCAGATTAGTACTTTCATTCTTACACGTAGTTATGGTTGTGCCAGGACACTCTGGGGTAAGAGTGAATGAAGAGTGAATGAAGAGTGAATGAACGAGCCGACTGGCTTGCTTGCTAAGCCACTTTACAGGACAAGCAGTGGACCGAACCGATGTTCTCAGATCTCTCAAGGAGGCAGGACTAGTAGATGATTCAGGAGATCACGGTGAATCGGCACTATTAAAAAGACTACAAGAACTTCAGGTCAAAAGAGGTATTTTTGAAAGACATACACACTATACAGGTAGCCAATGAAAAGTAGTACATTAACATAAAACTGATGTTATCAGTCGCCAAATGCTGAGGGATATACTGAAGATGGGATCTGAGCGCTTATGTAGTTGTCCGATGTTCAATGAAGATGATCGGTCGATTAACTAACAGTTAGGCACTTATTGGTTGCGCATGTTAATCCTTAGGAACAAAATAGATTAACGTATTGGTATTTATTAAAACCATAATCAAGCAGGATTCAGACCGAATCGGTCATGCATCGACCATATATTCACACTCAGAACCATCGTAGAAGAGTCAGTAGAGTTTCAATCCCAACTCATCATCAACTTTGTTGATTTTCAGAAGGCCTTTGACAGCATACACCGCCCTACACTCTGGAAGCTACTCACAATCTATGGTTTCCAAGATAAATATGTCAATATTATAAAGGCCTTCTACACCGATTCCCGCTGCCTTGTTAGAACGGAATCTGGTAACTCTGATTGGTTCCCAGTAGAAACAGGCGTGAAACAAGGATGTGTCTTGTCACCGATGCTTTTCGGAATAGCACTCGATTGGGTCATGCGCAAATGCACACAGGACACACATCTAGGCATCAAATGGGTCGACAAAGTTCTCGAAGATCTTGACTTTGCTGACGACCTAGCACTCCTGAGCACAACACATCTAGAAGCTCAGGAAAAAAATGGACCGCCTCCAGAATATTTCAAGCCAAATCGGCCTTCAGGTCAACGCAGCCAAAACGAAAAATCATCGATCTTACCAACGAGTCGAAAGACATCAAACTAAAGGATATTGTTCTTGAAAAAATCACCAGCTTCACATACTTAGGGAGCAAGATAACCTCTGCGGGAGATACAACATCAGAAATAACGACTCGAATCGCGTTAGCATCAAGTGCCTTTAACAAACTGTCAAACATTTGGAAGACAAGATCACTCAGCAACAACACGAAACTTAAGGTCTTCAATTCCTGTGTGATCCCAGTGCTAACTTATGGTTGTGAGAGTTGGAAATCATAAGTATCAATTGATAAGAAACTAGTCGCTTTCGAGAATAGATGCCTCCGAAAGCTATTGAATGTTCACTGGTCGGACTTTAGGTCCAATACATCTATAAGACAGGAAACAAAACAAAAATATGTGTCTGATTTTATTAGAAAGCGTCGCTGGAATTACATCGGTCACGTACTCAGAATGGACATACAGAGACTTCCCCACCAAGCCTTCATATGGTCACCAGAGGGTAAAAGAAAACAGGGAAGACCAAAAGAAACTCTCCGTAGAACCATCACAAGGGAGAGCTCAACCATAGGTCTCAGTCGCACTCAAGACCTACATCAAGTGGCAAAGAACCGACAGACGTGGAAAGCTATGACCTCTGCCCTATGCGCCATCTTTGGCACAAGAGGAATAACTAACTAATTTATTAAAACTGGCTATCACCCAAAAATAACAATAAATGATGAAGAAATTGAAAATGTCACAAACTTTGAATATCTAGGCTCTAAAATAAACAACAATTGAGACTGTTCGACAGAAATTAAAAGGAGGATGGCCATAGCAATGCAAAGATTGAACAGCCTTAAAAGTCTATGGTTAAGCACCAGCAAGGAGTTAAAAATTAGAATTTTGAGAGCATGCATCTTCCCTGTGGCTACATACGGATGTGAGTCGTGGACTAAATCTCAGTCCTTAAGAAAGAGAATATGAGCTTTTGAGCTGAAATGCTATTGAATGATTCTCAGAATATCTTGGACAAAGAAGATGAGAAATATTGACATCTTAAAAGATCTGAACATCAAGGAAGATTGGCTAATAAACAGCATGCTTTCTCGAAAGCTGAAATATTTTGATCACATCAAGCGCCACGACGGATTGGAAAAAAATTATAGCAGAAGGTATGGTACCAAGAAGGAGGGGCAGGGGCCGACCGACACGAAGATGGGCACAGGATATAAGTGACTCCTTGAGTGTGAAAGTGCATGAAGCGAGAGAACTGGCGAGAGACCGAGTTTCTTTCAGGCAGACTGTGATGAGAGCGACGTTCTGCAAAGACCTGCTACATAATGATGATGATTTATGTAGCCATTTCTAACCGTAGGCTTTTGCAAGAAGAAAACCATATAACCGAAAGAAAATTATCATTTCATGGAGAGCAAAAAAAGGAATACGTTTAAGAACTATATAGCGCCCATACTGTTGTTTGCAAGTGAATCTTGAACAGTGAGCAGAGAATCTGGGGGGGGGGGGGGGGGGAGTATTTACGTGTGGTTTCTAAGCAAAATGCGAACGATATCGAGAGTACACCTTAAAAAGGTAGATCTCTTCGAGCCAGACAAACGTCGTAGACCAGTGTTTCCTAGCGTAGAAGCCACGCCACACAAGAGGGACCAAAAGGGGGGGGGGCGGGGAGGGGGGGGGCTGTTTGATTGTTTGGAGGGAGAGGGGCAGTGTGATTGGTAATAGGGGCTGTTCGAAGATGGTTCAAGTTTCTAGTGTTTAAGTTACATAGGGGCATAAGAATTTTAGAAAGGCTTAGGTTGGGTATGGAACAAACAAGGTCGAGAAAAACTGTTTATGGAAATGGACGTACACAATCAGCCTTATTTTAGACATTGTATTACAATGAACAGACTTAATAACTTGATTACAAGTTAGTTGCGTGTGCTTTACAGAACTTTGCAGAACCAAACACAGCTTTCTTTAGCTACTGTGGCTTCTCTAGGAAAATTTACGTTCAGTAGTGTACCATTTCTGTAAAAAACAACGCATGATGAATTGCTGCCAAATCGCCCGCAGCTGGAATCAAACCGGCACCACGACACTACAAAGCGAGTTCGCTACTCCTAAGCCACTGACGCCTACGCATAACTTGGTTTCAACGGGCAAACTGGATGGCGAAGGAAAAAGGGAGAGGCAAAGAGACACATACCTTGATGGCTGAGGGCAAATGGTATGGGCGAAGCAAGAGCTTAGACATGATCCTAGGTTCTGATAAGACTGTGAGATGATGAACCCGAACAGTGTACTTTTACTGGCATGGCACATAATGATGAACGAACGAAAGAAACTGTATTTTTCCAGGCTTACAAACTGAACACGCCGGCCTGTCTTACATTTGACCCTTCCAGACATTCAACTTTCACACACTTGAGAGCAACGTTCTGTAAAGGACCGACTGATTGATCATGATAATGCAAGGATGATACAATAGTCCGCAATGATTGCACTCAGTCAGTGTGCTATAAATTAGTAGCGGTTGCAATACTTCGAAGTAAAAGTTAAAATGGTATAGGAACCATTTTCACGCCTCTAGGAGTATAGGGCATATAGGGCTAGACCTATTTTTTATAGACCAATCGGCACAAGATGTGCGATGTGGTCAGCATCACGCCGACCGCCTTTACTTCTCGGGACTGCACCTGGTACCCATTCAAGCCTGGGTCGACCTGGAAGCCAAGGTCATTTTTTTAAAAGTCTGGCACCTCCAGGAAGCGAACCCACGACCTTCCTGATCAGCGACGAGAGTCATACTTCGAAACAGTATGGAAATATTATTTGCTAGATGATCTCCCCCACCCCCACCCCCCACCCCGAAAAAAGGGAGGGAGTACAGGGGCCTTATTTTGTGGGAAACCTTATTCTTCTTTCTTTGTATTCACCAGTTGTAAACTCCAGCGGAAGTTTCTGCTATTGGTCCACTTATTTACGTTGTTTTTGTTGTAGGAACTTCAGTTGTGTAAGCAGGTCTGGCTTATTTGTATGCAGAACGTTGTTTCTTCGCCTCTCTGACAGACACAGGTACTCCGACTTGAAAATAGTATGTGTGGACTTGAATTTTCTTATTGTCATGGCAATCTAAAACACCCACTAACTAATAAATTGTGTAAAGGACCCTTTTCCACGCCTTTAGGCATATAAGGCAAGACCTATATTTTATAGACTAACTGGCACTTGATAGATAATGTAGTCAGCATCACGCCGGCCGCCTTTACTTCTAGGAATTTACCTGGTACTCATTTTAAGGCTGGGTCGACCTGGGAGCCAGGGTCATTTTTGAAAAAAAAGGGGGGGGGGGGATTGAAGGCAGGATCTGAAACCGTCCAATCCACCGAAGAGCGACTAGGCGCCGCACCACACCGGCTCCCTGGTAGACTGTGTAAACTGTGTGTATGTTTGGTAAACGTATTTAATTACAAGCATTTGGCATTTGTCTGGTGCTTTCAGCTAACATAATTTAACTTTCTCAACTTCATATGATCTCTCTAGTTTTTACACTAATGTTCTGTGTGCGCATTGTCTTCTTCTTCTTCTTCTTCCTCCTCCTCCTCTTCTTCTTCTTCTTCTTTTTCTTCTTCTTTTTCTTCTTCTTCTTTTTCTTCTTCTTCTACTACTACTACTACTACTACTACTACTACTACTACTACTACTACTACTACTACTACTACTACTACTATTACTACTACTACTACTACTACTACTACTACTACTACTACTGCTGCTGCTGCTATCTCTTTTTCTTCTTTTTCTTTCTCCTCTTCTTCTTCTTCTACTACTACTATTTCTACTACTACCACTACGACTGTTACTACTACTACCACTACTACTACTACTACTACTACTACTACTACTACTACTACTACTACTACTACTACTACTACTACTGCTATTACTACTACTGCTGCTATCTCTTTGTCTTCTTTTTCTTCCTCTTCTTCATCTTCTTATTCTTCTTCTTCTCCTCCTCCTTCTTCTACTGCTAGTACTATACTACTACTACTACTACTACTACTACTACTACTACTACTACTACTACTACTACTACTACTACTACTACTACTACTACTATTACTACTACTATTACTACTATTATTGCTATTACTACTACTACTACTACTACTACTACTACTACTACTACTACTACTACTACTACTACTACTACTACTACTACTACTGCTACTGCTACTACTACTTCTTCGTCTTCTTCTTCTTCTACTACTGCTACTGCTGCTATTGCTGCTGCTGCTACTACTACTTCTACCACCACCACCACCACCACCACTGCTACTACTACTACTACTACTACTACTAATACTACTACTACTATTACTACTACTACTACTTCTTCTTCTTCTTCTTCTTACTGTTCACCGTCTGTGAACTCCAGTGGAGAGTTCAGGTTGTTCGTCCACTTTTAGATTTTAGTCTTGCTCCAGAACTTGAGTTTTGCGAGCACATCCGTTTGATAGATTTTGTTTTTTTTTTAAACAGACTAATCTCTTCGATGCGCTGCGACTACAAATAAATTTACTTATTTGATTCCTACCTGTTTTTTTTTTTTTTTATGTTATAATATTAAACTCTCTGGCCCAAGCATTGATTACTTTCCGTAATAACTTCTTTAAATGAGAAGATGGTCAAATAACAACTTATTACAATGAGATGTGGTAAAGTAACAACGTCTTAGAATGAAATATAGTAAATTACCAACTTCTTGGAATCACATTAGGTAACGTAACAACTTCTTAGAATTAAATATTAGAAAGCAACAATTTATTTAGAATGAAACAAGTTAAACTAACACTTGCCAGATTTTGATTTTTTTTTTCTTTTCTTTCTTTTTTATTCACCCCAAACAGACAGTCCAGTATTTCAGGGGGTAGTAGATAGGCTGCATGCAGTCGTGGGACCTAGGTGGGTTGAGCCTAGGTCCAGTCCAGATGTTGGGGTAGTTAAAAGCACCACAAAGACGGGAAACCCGATCTTACCACCCATTGTGACTGCAAACCCCCCCCCCCCCTCTTTTTTTCCCTCACCCTCGAGAACTAAGTCACCAAGTGACTCTCGGAATTAACATAGAGATGCTGGTGGAAAGAAAACAGGGCAAATGATATATTTCAACTATATTACAAGATATAAAGCTCTTTTTTAAAAACACGTACTGGAGAGAAACTATGGTTTGGTTTACGGTTTAAACAACGAATCAACATCATGGCACAAGGGTAGTAACATATAAGTACTCCGTTCTACTTCTAACTCAAGCCCGAGTCTGAATAATCTCAGCGTTGGGCACGAACTCTGTATCACCTGGAGAGAAACGCTGAAGGCAAGCGAGCAAGGTTCAAACAGTGGACGTGCAGTGCTGTCTAATGGTCTATGCCTCTTGAGCGAAAGACAGGGTCTTTTGTAGACCCAATGCAGCTAACCTTTATTGTTAAGACGGCGCCTATCTGATTGATTAATTGATTGATTCCAAGTACCACGTTTCGGTTGGCAGTCAAAAGGAACAAATCGCAGATACCCCATTCTACCGTGCAAGTTCAATATGTCTGAATTTTCCGTCTCCACGTCTATCTCGTTCCCGGCGATATCTCTAGAGATCTGCACAAATGCGTAAAATATATTATTATTTTACCTATTTGCATTTCTTTGATCTCTTTCACTGGTGTATACTAAACAGTATTTTATTGATCTGTTTATTGTTAGCTGCAATATTAATATGTTGTCCATTATCATGGATCTACTACTGTCGTGTCGAAGATAAAGTATATACATAAAAGAGGGCTGGAAAGGAAGAGAGGTGTATATATGTGTGTGGGTATGTATATATATATATATATATATTTATATATATGTGTATATATAATATATATATATATAGAGAGAGAGAGAGAGAGAGAGAGAGAGAGAGAGAGAGATGAATATAGATACAGGATACTGAGAGGCAGAAAAAAAGAGTGAAAAGGTAATAAAAAAGAGGCAGAGACAGATAGGAGATGGATACAGTGGTCATAGCAATGATAGACAGAAAA
>CAJHNH020007224.1:37500-97500 GCA_905116865.2 Candidula unifasciata
AATAGACAAACTGCTCCCTTAATAACATGTAAGAGTTTTCTAATTAGGGTGTTCCCTTAAAAGTCGGACTGCATGTGTTTGTGAGGTGGGGAACCATCAGTTTGCATACAGGTGAATCAGATCTGTGAAACGGATGTGCCTGCAAGTTGTTCTGGGACAAGCCCGCAGTCCAGAAGTGGACGAACAACCTTATATTTTCGTCGAAGTTCACAACGGGTGAGCGCTAAAAAGAAGTCTCCAGGAAAAGTCGAGAGCGGAATGAAATGGAGGAGTCGCGGTAGCGCAGACGCTCGAATCCACACCGGAGCGAACACTTAAAGTTAACTTAAGCTCCACTGCCAAATCGAAGCTACAACCTTCTGGGCGTCAAGAAAACAGCTTCACCACATGACCACAGCGTTACCCACACCTAGCCAAGTAATCCGCCCCCCCCCCCTTTTTTTTTTTTTTCAAACCACACACACACACGCACGCACACACACACACGCACACACTTAAGCTAACCTTAGTGTGTCATAATTGTCATTACTGCCTGTATCAACCATTTCTGTGATATTGTCGGTGGAAAAGACAGAGAGGGAGGGTGGGGTCTCTGTTTCTTTTTCTTTTTAATGTCTATGCAGTGTGGCGTTGGTAGTTATGTCTATCCACAACCTTCTGTCTCGTGTACTTTCAGTCAACTCTGACACAGATGATCCTCCATGCCATGATTTCATACCGTCCAGCATCTCTTTTCTCGGTCTTCCTCTGCTTGCCCAACTTTCCCCTATCACGGTGCACTCCAGTTTTCCCCTTCTCACCACATGACCAAAGAATGTAGATTGTGTCTCTGTTTAAATAAACCTAAAAGCTTACATCGAAACAAATATATGATGGGAAATGCAGGTGGCCCATGTGGCGTTGACGGCGTCACTTATCGAGTACCTAAAACATCCGGCTAGGTAGCCTGTTCAGATGACAATTCTTCTTCTAATTCTTCTTCTGTAGCTACGTACTGTCTTTCAGCGTCAGGTTTTGAAGAGGCATCGGGTGCGAGACTTGGTATGGGCTGCGTAGATGTTATATTTCATCTATCCATCACTTTCGTGGTCGACCTCTAGGCGTGCTTCATTTGTGTTTTAGTGCCGAGGCTCTCTGTGGTGCACTCTCTGGTGATATTCTCGACACATGTCCGAACCATTTGATCTGTTGTCTCTTGAGATGCCGTGCCGCGAGGTCTCAGGCTAACGGGGCACTGGCAGGACCCGTGGGATGGCATCAGTTTGGGTAAATACTCCCCTAAACTGCGACAGGTCTAGCAAGTTGGCAGTGGATCAAATTTCACTTGACGAAACAATAGGAAGAGATACGACAATGATTCATTATAAATCGAAAGTTATAGCTGAGATACCGGAAGTCAAAGCTGTCGCCTATGTAAGGGTATCTAGTAAGTCATGCGCCCAGGTGCACTTTCCCTGCGGCGGTGCGTGTCATTGTCTTCCGGCGTAGGGCTCCTTCCATCTGTCGTACAGGTGTTTGAAGGATCAACATCATTGCACAAAGTGCTCAAACTCTCTGGCTTCATCGTCGTTTGTTTGAGTGACGTAATTTACATTGTGCCTGTTTACAGCATAGCTGCGATATTTGCGCCTTTCGGCAGACACATCCGGCTTCATCGGGCATTTGTTCACTTGGTTATCCTTTCCGGGCACAAAGTACGAAATTCCGTAGTTCCATCGTCGGTGCCTAAAGATCTAGATTGACCTGTACTCGTGAACCGAAGAACGAAGTGCGAAATCGAACTTGCGACTTTCAGAGCATGAAGGAAACCGCTTCATTACGTCACCACGGTGTTGTCCTCACCCACTGAATACCCAACCCCCTTTCCACACACGAATGCACATATACACGCACACACACTTACACACACAAATACGTACCTATACACACACATACTATCACCACCCCACATATTCACGTCAAGAAAAAGACCACGGAAGCGTAGGTGACCCGGACCTGAGCACAGGTCGATATTCACTGGCTTTGGTTGTGCTACCACCTCTACGTTCTCAATGAATACATTTTGCATAAACATAACTCAACAGAAAATCCATCAGTTATGCATACTCGCCATGTGCCGTTTTTCCCTTGCCATCAATCTTTGTTTCATTCTACACTCTCATTGTTTCGGACTATACTCACCCTCCCACCCTTCCCCCAGCCCCTCTCAGTAATCTCTGGTTAGTTTTATAAACTAGGAAAAGATAAAACGAAAAAAAAGGGGGGGGGGGGGGGGGGGGGGGGGATTCCTCCCGCATAAACGGCATATCTGAAAGCTGATTTGATAACCAGTCGGACAATGGTGCTTTGGTTTTTCCCTCCTTTGTGTTTATTTGTTATTAATTTTATCGATTTTAATCATTGTGCTTAATTATTTACTGCCTACACTGATTAGACAGAAAGAAGACAAACTGTGTTCAAAGTGCATTAGTCTGAATATATGATCAGGCCGGTCTACTACAGCTGAAACCAGCGGTTCTCCGACTGTCAGGGAAGGAGCGTTGTGACTTGTGTAAGAAGGGAGGAACTGAAACTGTCAGTCATATCTTTTATCTATTTCTCAGAGAATTTTTCATCTATCTATCTATCTATCTATCTATCTATCTATCTATCTATCTATCTATCTATCTATCTATCTATCTATCTATCTATCTATCTATCTATCTATCTATCTATCTATCTATCTATCTATCTATCTATCTATCTATCTATCTATCTATCTATCTATCTATCTATCTATCTATCTATCTATCTATCTATCTATCTATCTATCTATCTATCTATCTATCTATCTATCTATCTATCTATCTATCTATCTATCTATCTATCTATCTATCTATCTATCTATCTATCTATCTATCTATCTATCTATCTATCTATCTATCTATCTATCTATATCTATCTATCTGTCTATCTGTCTATCTATCTATCTATCTATCTATCTATCTATCTATCTATCTATCTGTCTGTCTGTCTGTCTGTCTGTCTGTCTGTCTGTCTGTCTGTCTGTCTGTCTGTCTGTCTGTCTGTCTGTCTGTCTGTCTGTCTGTCTCTCTGTCGTCTGCGTGAGTGATGGGTTTGTGTGTGTGTCTGCATTTGTTTCTATGGCTGTGTCTGTGTGTGTATATATCTGTATATTTGTATGTGTGTGGAATGTGCGTGTCTGTGTGGGTATGTAGGTATGTATGTGGGTGAATGGGGTGTGTTAATGTGTGTGGGAAGGTATGGGGTGTGTTTAAGTCAGTGGGTGGGTGTGTGTGTGTATGCATGCATTTTATCACCCATGCTTTTGTGCTTTTTTTCCCCCTTTTTTTTATATTCTCAATATGCATATTATCATTTGAATATAACATGCTTATTGATAAAATACAGCTGCAGTGTGAAAGACGGGTGTTTGGAAGGGCCGAATGTAAGACGGGCCTGCGTGCCCAATTTGTGACCCTTTAAAAATAAAGTTTGTTCTATCTATCTATCTATTTATCTATCTATCTATCTATCTATCTATCTATCTATCTATCTATATCTATCTATCTATCTATCTATCTATCTATCTATCTATCTATCTATCTATCTATCTATCTATCTATCTATCTGTCTGTCTGTCTGTCTGTCTGTCTGTCTATCTGTCTGTCTGTCTGTCTGTATCTGTTCGTCTATCCGGCTACCTATCCATCTAGTTAGCTAACTACCTGTTTATCTATCGGTCTGTCTTTGGCTCTCTGTCTTTTTATCTGTCTGTCTCTGTCTCTCTATCCTGTTGCTATCGTTCTCATTTTCTCTGCAATCTGTCCGTCTTTCCTTTCATTCAGTGATGTGTGTCCCATTTTGCCTGTAAGTCCTTGCCAAAGAGCAGTGTGGCAATCCTTGCAGTAACGTCTGACTTACTCAAAAATACAACAATACTACAGTACTGCTACTGGAACGTGCTAGTGCATGCGTTACTAAAAGAACTATACGTTTTCGTCACGGCCGGAAACGACTTCAGGAAAACAGCACGGACACTCCGTTTAGTGGCACACCTATGTCTCTGTACTTTAAGATCTGCTCACCTGTTGAGTGGGATTTTCTAATGCCGTCTTTATGGTTATGGGGGTGCGTGCCTTAGTCTTAATTACAATTGTATTTGTTTTACTGCATTTATTGGTTGGTTTGTTGGTTGTTATGTAAATAAGTCATATCTGTTGAACAGATGTGCATACAAAACTGAAATTCAGAAGTCGTCGAATAATCAGAACTTTCCACCGTGGTTTAGTCTGTAAAAGCTAAGAAGAAGAATAAGAATGACTTAATACAGTATTTATTACTATTCATCCTCCCTCTGGCCTTATTCTCTCCCCCACCCCACTCCCCGCCTCGTGCCTCCAGCTCACAGTCTCCGTAAAAGTCATCTACAACCACACAAACGATACCCAGACACACACAGGCACGATCAGGTATGGCTTCTATTGTCTCAACACCAGGAGAATGACCTTGTCTGTCTCCTCAATAACATCGACTTTTCACCAGCGGCGTCGGGATCTCGGGGACTCACCTACCTTGAAATTCCCCCCTCCCCCACTACACCCACCCACCCCCACCATTGATCCCACCCCTGCTTTCTAGGTTAGTTGTGTATCCTTTACAGGACTTTGCAGAACCAACCCTATCAGCCCCTGGCTGTTGTGTGGTTTCACTAGGCAAATTTACGTCCAGTAGTTCGCCATTGCCTCCGGACGGTCGGCTCTCTGATACCACTGTCGAAACAAACTCAAGGCGCATGGCCCGCAGCTGGGATCAAACCCGGTACCCCGGCATTACGAAGCGTTCGCATCGACTTAGCCACAGAGCCGACACCCCTGCTTTCACTAGCCGACACCCCTGCTTTCACTCGTGGAAAATTTGTAAGACTGCAAAAGATTGGCACCTTTCCGTCTTTCCAGACGATAGTGTTATACTAATCTATGAGGAGTCATATGACCTGGCAATGGCGAGTGTGACTAGCAAGACCCGCCCGCGTCAAGAAAAGTCTTCCACAACTATAGCATGGGATTCAGGACCAGTGTTTCAACATTTTTAGTGAGTTTCTTCTCAGACTCCCAGCTCTCATCCTTTCTGCAATCATTTCTTCCGTCATTCTCATTCCCTTCCTGGTGTGCCCCCTCCATACAGCGCAGCCCACCTCACTATCTGTATCCTTCATGGTCTCGCTTGCACACATCTTTATATCGTAGTAGAAGACCGTTTTGAAAACTTCTACTTCTTTAATTCCCTATAGAAGATGGATACGTCGCCCCTGAACACACACACACGGTCTCTGTTTTAGTATTTCTTTAAATATTGCTTGTGTTTGTTTTGCGTTCATCTACTGCAAAACCCGGCGGTTGGTATGCATGTCTAGTGTCTGACGGTGTTCAAGGATCTGAGTTCTGAGTGTGTACCCATTTTACAGATATGTCCTAATTGTAATGGCCTTACGTGCTGATGCACTCCGACTTCTAGTGAATCCCACAATTGGTCGACACCTACGATATACTTGTTAGGGAGGCGGTAGGTCCATTCTTATTGGGGGTTCCATCACATTGAAGCCCCAGAACAGTGGTGGTTTGTTGCAATGTCCTTATTGTGTCTAATTGTTGTTGCTGATTACTTACTATAGCCATCTTCTGTTATGAGTTTACTTTCGTCTCGTCTTGACATTCCGATCTTTATATTTCATATTATATGTGTCGTGCGTCCGGCTGTGTTAATGCATATCTGTCTTTGCTCATTGTATATATATATATATATATATATATATATATATATATATATATATATATATATATATATATATATATATATTTGAATGTATGTATACTCATGTTTCTGTGTACGTCCATAAATCAGTGAGTAATATCTACATATATCTACACACATCGGAGACCGGGTCGCCCATTGGCTCGCCGGTAGACGACTTATTCGTCGTTAAAGGATTTAGGTCTGCCAGCTTTGATTGCATCAACACTGCATCCGTCCTTTTCATGTCTCTTAGTGGCGTGCAGTGCTAAACCATTTTATATGGTGCACATAACCTGGTCACAGTTATAACCTAAAACGTGACGATATTAAAAAAAATTTTAAAGCTAAACACCTACCTACCTTTCTGTCTGTCACACAGCTTTTAGTGGGTCTTCCTATGCGTTTGTCTGACTATCAACCTGTCTGTTTATCTGTCTGCCAGCCTATCTGCCTATTTGTCTCTCTGTTTTGTTTCTTTTACGCTTATTAATATAGATAAGTAAATGCCTTTCGTTCAAAACTATGTAATCTTTTTACACTCAAAACCCCTATTTGCATCAACGATCCCTAGTGACTTTTATTTTCTTTAACTTAAATCTGTTTTCATTTGCTTTCAGACCCCAGATATCACCTCAGCTACTGTCTGTGAACCCAGCCCTGGCGCCACTGGTGAGTTCTTTATGCTCTGTATATTTCGTGTTTTGTGTTCTTATCTTACGTCAATTTTTCTTCTTCTTCTTCTTCTTCTTCTTCTTCTTCTTCTTCTTCTTCTTCTTCTTCTTCTTCTATCTTCTTCTACTGTTATCTTCTTCTTTTTCTTCTTTTTTCTTCTTCTTCTTCTTTTTCTTCTTCTTCTTCTTCTTCTTCTTCTTCTTCTTCTTTATTTTCTTCTTTTTCTTCTTCTTCTTCTCATTCTGTTTATATTCTTTCTCTCCTTCCTCCTCCTTCTCACCCTCTTTCTCTTCAGCTTCTTCTCTTTCCTTCTTCATATTCTAACTCTTTCTGCTTCTTCTAGATATCTGAATATATTTCGAATTTATCTATATTTTTATGTGTTTTATGATATATGCACCATCTGGAGTATTGATGCACTGTTTATATTAATCTTCAATTGATAGCTTTGTTTTTATTAGATCGGGTATTTTATTTAAATCAGGTGTAAATGTATTTAGCTTCCTTGCCTATGGTTCCTGTGGTCAAGTTTTTAAATCCCTATCCAGGCTGGATTTTAAAGTTCACCTGGACTACCACGTTGACCAGCCAAGTGATCCACAAAGTGAAAGGGGGCCGATGGTCTTTTAATCATGGGACAAATACCATGGGCTCAATATGCATCAAGACAAGGACACTGGTCTCTTGGAATCAGCACTTTATCTCAATGAAATTTGTCTGTCATTTTTAATGTTATTCCTTCGTCATCTGTAAAGGCGGCCGGCGTGATATTGACCACATCTCTCACCGAGTGCTGATTGGTCAATAAAATATAGGTCCAGCCCTATATGCCTAATATGTTTGAAGACGTGGAAAAGGGTTCTTTGCTTTCTTACTTATCAGTATATGTGGTCTAGGCGTTGCGAACTCCCTTTGTAATGCCAGGGTGCCGGGTTTAATCCCAGCTGCAGGCGATTAGGCAGCAGACCGTATTGCTTTGGTTTCGACAGTGGTATCGAGAGCTGACCGTTGTGTGGGCAATGGCAAACTACTCAACGTAAACTTGCCTAGAAAAATCATAACAGCCGAAACAGCCAGGCGTTGGTTCTGCAACGTCATTGTAAAGGGACACGCAATGAACTTTTAATTTACTTATCAATGTCATCTATTGTAACTAGGCATGAATTTTGAATTTCTTGTGAATTTACAATGAGCTATTAAATATTTATTATGTTATAATAGCCGTTTTTATTAGGTTCACCCTAACCATCACCTTCATCATCAATTTCTTCTTCTTCTTCAGCATTCAGAGCCCTTGAGGTTCTTTGCTGTAGATATCACCCGCCTTCACTCATCTCTCTGGTTGGCCTTCACTTTCCGGTTGGTGGCACCAAGTGTTTGCAGGTCCGTATGGACGTTATCTCTCCATCGTCTTCTTGGTCTGCCTCGTGGTCTACGACCAATCATCACCCCTGTGTATACAGTTTTTACCTCTCTGTCATCTGACATTCTTTCAATATGCCCCAGCCATTTCAACCTGTTAGCTTTCTTGATGCCAATGATCAATGGTAATTTAAACAGATTATGAATTTCGTAGTTGTTTCTTACTCTCTATTCCCCGATGTTTGCATCTTTGATGGGTCCAAAGATTCGTCGTAATACTCTGTTTTCGAAAACCTTTATCATCAATGCTTTTATTATTATCACAGTTCTTAAGATCGTTTGTATGTACATACTACTGTTCATCCAAAATGCTTTCTTTCTGTGTTAACAGTAATGCGTTACATCAGCTGTTGCCATCACCGTAACTATCACTATTAGAACGACTACTATTACTATTAAAACTACCATCATCACTACTGCATCATCACCACTACCATCCTCACTACTACATCCTCACCACTACCATCTTTACCACTACCATCCTCACTACTACAACTACTATCACTATTAACAACACTGCGACTAAAGCAACTACAAACAGTAGTGTTCCTAATACTGTTACCACCAGTACCACTACTACCACCACTACTGCTGTTGCTATTTTTGCTGCTACCACTACTATTGCGCGCTGCTGCTGCTGCTGCTTCCTCCACTACTTCTAAAACTACTAACACTAATAATACAACACTACCACCACCACAACTAATATTATTATTATTATTATTATTATTATTATTATATGCTAAGCAACTACAAACAGTAGTGCTCTTAATACTGTTACCACCAGTACCACTACTACCACCACTACTGCTGTTGCTATTTTTGCTGCTACCACTAGTATTGCCGCTGCTGCTGCTGCTGCTTCCTCCACTACTTCTAAAACTACTAACACTAATAACAACACTACCACCACCACAACTAATATTATTATTATTATTATTATATGCTCAGCAACTACAAACAGTAGTGCTCTTAATACTGTTACCACCAGTACCACTACTACCACCACTACTGCTGTTGCTATTTTTGCTACTACCACTACTATTACCGCTGCTGCTGCTTCCTCCACTACTTCTAAAACTACTAACACTAATAATAACACTACCACCACCACATCTCTTGACAGCCTCATGTCACGTGAGCTACCTGTCATGTTAATACTAACATCCAACATCTGCTCTGTTGGCTAGCTTCTGCCACTTTTGCCTGAGATTTCTCTCTGTGACGACTGTTTCCCCTTCACTTGACGACGGAGGAGGGATAGGGTGAGAGGGAGGAAGAAGAAGAAGAAGAAGAAGAAGAAGAAGAGAAAAAGAAGAAGAAGAAGAAGAAGAAGAAGAAGAAGGAAAGAAGGAAGAAGAAGAATGAAGAAGAAGAAGAAGAAGAAGAAGAGAATAGTAAAAGAAGAAGAAGAAGTAAGAAAGAGAAGAAGAAAAAGAAGAAGAAGAAGAAGAAGAAGAAGAAGAAGAAGAAGAAGAAGAAGAGAAGAAGAAAGAAGAAGAGAAGAAGATGAAGAAGAAGAAGAAGAAGAAGAAGAAGAAGAAGAAGAAGAAGAAGAAGAAGAAGAAGAAAAAGAAGAAGAAGAAGAAGAATTTTTATCTTTCATTTACATACAGCAGTATTAACAAACTACATACAAGAGGTCACATCTTTCTCTGACCGTGCATGGACGTGTGCTCCTGTGTTTACCCATGTTCGATCTGTGTGCCCTTCAATGAGCAAAGATGACGTCGCTTGAAACATCTACTAGAAAGCAGCTTTCAATAACTGCAGACATTCCCTTAAGGACTCCCAGTCCCCGTATAGGGGAAAACAATTGATAGACCAACTGCCCTTTAACAGGCATGTCGTAAAATGCGACCATTTAAGTCAGTGGTTCCCAAACTTCTTAATACCGCGATCCTTTAATACAGTTCCTGTGTTGTAGCGGCCCCCAACCCTAAAGTTATTTTAGTTGCTACTTAATAACTTCAGTGAATATGTATTTTCCGATGGTCTTAGGCGACTATTGTGAAAGGGTCATTCGACCCGAAAAAAAAACGGTCGCGATCCAGAAGTTGAGAATCACTGATTTAAGTGTTTAAATGTTTGTAGTCATATGTTTTGGACGGAAAGGCCAGGCTATTTAGCCTACTGTCAATTATAAAGCAGAGTGCCAGCTAACATTTTCATACGAGTACGAAGCAATTCACAAGCGTTAATGAGTTTCTATTTACATGACTAACTCTTCTCTTGTCCTTGTTCCTTACATGACTGACTCTTCTCTTGTCCTTGTTCCTTACATGACTGACTCTTCTCTTGTCCTTGTTCCTTACATGACTGACTCTTCTCTTGTCCTTGTTCCTTACATGACTGACTCTTCTCTTGTCCTTGTTCCTTACATGACTGACTCTTCTCTTGTCCTTGTTCCTTACATGACTGACTCTTCTCTTGTCCTTGTTCCTCACATGACTGACTCTTCTCTTGTCCTTGTTTCTTACATGACTGACTCTTCTCTTGTCCTTGTTCCTTACATGACTGACTCTTCTCTTGTCCTTGTTCCTTACATGACTGACTCTTCTCTTGTCCTTGTTCCTTACATGACTGACTCTTCTCTTGTCCTTGTTTCTTAAATCATCATGCAATGGGTCCTTAACAAAACTCGTCTCTCATCTCGGTCTGCCTGAAAGAACCTCTGTCTTCTCGCCAGCTTTCCCACCTCATGTGCTTTCATATTTAAGGAGTCAACAGGAGTAAAAGTAAAGGACCCTTTTCCACGCCTTTCAGACGTATTGAGTATATAAAACTAGACCTATATTGTAAACACCAAACGGCACTTGATAGTTGATGTGGTCAGCATCAAGCCGACTTCAACCTTTAACAGAGGAAGCTACTTATGCATACGGCAGAAACACACTTAAGAGTCATTTCAGTAGACTCTTGCCTAACGGCCCACAAGTCTTGGGGTTGAATCCACACTTCTTCTCCTTAGAGTCCATGCCCTTGTGGCGTTGGCAGTCATGTCCATCCACAACCTTCTGTACTGTCTGTCAACTCTGACATAGATGATCTTCAATGCCATGTCAAACTGTACAGCATATGTTCTTTCTGTCTCCCCTTGCCTCTGCTTCTCTCCACCCAGTGGCCAGATTTTAAAAAAAAAATTAATTTATGGCTTCCTGGTCGGCTTGCCCTAAAACTAACACCAGGTATTGTCGTGGGAAGTAAAGGCAGTCATCATGATGTTGGTCGCATCACGTGTCAATGACCCTTTAGTCTAAACAAATATTGACCCAACGCTGGGTGCCCGATGCGTCAGTGTCGTTAACAAGGTCCTTACTTACATATTCATAACAGCCTCGTGCCGTATAAGTCACTCTATTTTTAAACAGTCACCCATTTTTTCTTTCTATTTAATCTCTTTTACTGCCCCCCCCCCTCCCCGCCTTCCTCCCCCCCTCCCCCTAGTCGTCCTCCTCAGTTCATCCCAACCATATTTATCACCCCAACTCCGCCCCTACCTCCTTGTAGCCCCTATTCCACCGGGTTGAAAATACCCCTTTATTTCCCTATTCTCCTGCCTATATAATCGAATTTGACACCAAGTGCGCGTGAGTACTATAGAAGCGACGGAGTCAGTGCTTAGTCTGTGAGTCACCGTGAGCGCACTGGTAGGCCGGCAGTGGAGGCAGGGCCCGGACAAGGCTGGGGGGAAAGAGCGTCGACGATCAGGCAAGTTTTACAGTCGGCTAAGTCCCTTTTCCTTTGGCTTGATTGACGTCCTTTTTTCCTTTCCTGGTTGCTGGGCCTAATGTGAAGATGGTATTGTAATCTGTGTAGTTATTCCTGATTGTTAATTTAGCAGCTGTTGTGATTCTAGTGGTGATGATGTGTGGGTATAGTGTGTTGTGTAGTGGTAAAAACACAGTGAGAACTACTTGTTGTAGCATAAAGTAGTGTAACTGTGTTGTCGCATCAAATAGGGTAAATGTAATGTAGCATAAAGTAGTAAAACAGTGCTTTTGTAGCGTAAAGTAATGTAAGTGTATTTAAAATGAAACAGTGTAACTTTGTTGAGCATAATTATGTAACTGTGTTCTAATTAAAAGTAATCAAACTGTGTTGTAGCATAAAGTAGTGTAACTGTGTTCTAGTATAAAGTAATCAAACTGTCTTAAAGTATAAAGTAATGTAAATGTACAGTAGCATAAAGTAGCATAAATAATTATTAATTAGGGCAATCTAACAGGATGTGAAAGGAAGTAGCCCAACTGTTTGTTGGTGAATAAATTGTAAATGAAAAAAAAATGTTGTATTTAATTATTGTAATTGTAGTTATAACAATCCCAGTCATCCTTTTAAATATGGGTGCTAAATAATTTCCAGAAATGTTCTAGAGTTTGTCTGGTAAGTAGAGGCAATGAAGAATGTAACTGGCCACCACACTTGGTAGTTGTGGCCTACAATCCTAGACTTAGAATGTGTGAAGATCTGCCTACAATCCTAGACTCTAGAATGTATGAAGATCTGCCTATAATCCTAGACTCTAAAATGTATGAAGATCTGCCTACAATCCTAGACTCTAGAATGTATGAAGATCTGCCTATAATCATAAACTCTAGAATGTATGAAGATCTGCCTATAATCCTAAACTCTAAAATGTATGAAGATCTGCCTATAATCCTAAACTCTAGAATGTATGAAGATCTGCCTATAATCCTAAACTCTAGAATGTATGAAGATCCGCCTACAATCCTACTCTAAAATATGAAGATCTGTCTACAATCCTAGAATGTATGAAGATCTGCCTACAATCCTGACTCTAAAAGTATCTGCCTACAATCCTAGACTCTAGAATGTATGAAGATCTGTCTACAATCCTAGACTCTAGACTGTATGAAGATCTGCCTACAATCCTAGACTCTAGACTGTATGAAGATCTGCCTATAATCCTAGACTCTAGAATGTATGAAGATCCACCTACAATCCTAAACTCTAGAATGTATGAAGATCCGACAGTTCACGTCCGAATGTCAGTAGATGATTTGGGTAGGTAAGTGCTTTGCTGAGGAGAAAATCGTCACGTTCAACCAGCATCGCCGAAGGGGGAGCTTTAGGTTATAATTGTGACTAAGATATCTGCGCTATATAAAATGGCTTAGCATTGCACGCCACCAAGAGACCTGAAGAATGATTCAGGCAGTGCTGAAGCGTTCAAAGGTGACAGGCCCAATTGCTGTCTGAACGGCTACGAAGTCGTCCACCGGCAAGCCAATTGGCGACCCAGTCGCCGATGTATATGATTTAGCATTGTCTTTACCTTGTAAATAACTCCCTGTTGTAGAATCCATTTTTATTGTCATTGGTAATGTTGCGGAACCCATTGTTATTGTTATTGGTAATGTTGTTGAACCCATTGTTATTGTTATTGGTAATGTTGTTGAACCCGTTGTTATTGTAATTGGTATTGTTGTTGAAAGAGTAAAGAGCCTTTTTTCCTGCCATTAGCCCATCGAGTATATTGTCAGCTTCGTATTTTTATTATAGTAGTTGTTGTTTTACGTGCAGCGACATCAGCAGTGGCAGAAGTTGTAGGAGGTGCAGTGGCGGTAATAGCAGTACTAGTAATAGTAATAGTAGCTTCAACAGCAGCTATAGTCGTTATCGTCTTGGTAGTAGTAGTAGTAGTAGTAGTAGTAGTAGTAGTAGTAGTAGTAGTAGTAGTAGTAGTAGTAGTAGTAGTAGTAGTAGTAGTAGTAGTAGTAGTAGTAGTAGTAGTAGTAGTAGTAGTAGTAGTAGTAGTAGTAGTAGTAGTAGTAGTAGTAGTAGTAGAATAAGTAGCAGCAGCAATAGTAGTAGTCGGTTGTTGTTGTTGTTGTTGTTGTTATTGTTGTTGTTGACGATTATATGTTAACAGTAATTGTAATCGTTGCTATTGTTGTTGTTGCTATTGTTGTGATGGTGATGGTGGTGATGGGGGGAAATCGAGGCAAGGGAGAAAGAGAGACAGAGACAGACAGTGTTGGGTTGGTGGGGGGGGGGGGGGGGGGGGGTTGTAGAAGTAAAGAAAGTTAACATTAGTGTTTAGGCTTTTGGTTGTATCAGTTCTACATTCTCAACTACCGTGCATCTTTATCGCTGTCACTTCCCCCCGTCAGGAAACACAATACAAATGTTTATTGTTCACGTTTTTGTATGATAATATTAATTCACTGACGCAATGGTCAATACCAGTTTACTGTTAAAGTGTATTTATAGACTTATCAAATTATTTCACGATCTTGCTTTATTTTTCTACCTTGCTTTGCTTCGTATCAAGTTTTAAATATACCAGGAATAAAAATAGAATTGTCGAAGTGGATAATCCTCCTGTGGACAATCCTCCTGTGAACAATCCCCCTGTGGACAATCCTCCTGTGGACAATCCTCCTGTGGACAATCCTCCTGTGGACAATCCCCCTGTGAACAATCCTCCTGTGGACAATCCTCCTGTGGACAATCCTCCTGTGGACAATCATCCTGTGGACAATCCTCCTGTGGACAATCCTCCTGTGAACAATCCTCCTGTGGACAATCCTCCTGTGGACAATCCTCCTGTGAACAATCCTCCTGTGGACAATCCTCCTGTTGACAATCCTCCTGTGAACAATCCTCCTGTGGACAATCCTCCTGTGGACAATCCTCCTGTGGACAATCCTCCTGTGGACAATCCTCCTGTGGACAATCCTCCTCCTGTGGACAATCCTCCTGTGGACAATCCTCCTCCTGGTTTTTGAAAAAAAAAAAAGAAACATTGTCACATTAACCAGCATCCCCGAAGCTTTAGGTTATAATTGTGACTAGACTGTGTGCGTTGTATATAGATTGGCTTAGGATTGCTCGCCACCAAGTAGCCATGGAAAGGACCCATGGTGTATTAATGCGATCAAATGAGACAAGCCCAAATACTTTCCCCACTGCTGACGAAGTCGTCTGCTGGCGAGTCAATTGGCGACCCAGTCACCGATAAATTAAAATAATCACTCTGTACCCTGTTTTATCAAGCTGACTATGGAATACTTGCAACACAGTTGCAGGACATTCATATGAGCTATGCATATAGAAGACAAAAATATTCATAATACAATTATTATTATATTCAGTTTCTTCTTCTTCTTCTTCTTCTTCTTCTTCTTCTTCTTCTTCTTCTTCTTCTTCTTCTTCTTCTTCTTCTTCTTCTTCTTCTTCTTCTTCTTCTTCTTCTTCTTCTTCTTCTTCTTCTCCTCCTCCTCCTTCTTCTTCTTCTTCTTCTTCTTCTTCTTCTTCTTCTTCTTCTTCTTCTTCTTCTTCTTCTTCTTCTTCTTCTTCTTCTTCTTTTTCTTCTTCTTCTTCGTCCATTTCGTGTGGCGATGATAGGCATGTCTATGCACAACCATTTTGTCTCTTGTACTTTCAGTCAGTTCTGACACAAGGGATATTTTGAATTTACATTGAATTAATTTTTAATTTAGCAGATTAGGCGTGGTCGTGTAGCCAGCTGTAAACCAAAAATGTGGACCTGCGAGTGGGATATGACCGCTTTTATTAAACAAAGGCACGCTGAACGTCGACCTTTGATACATCTGTTAATCCGCCAGTCCAAATTTACTTAGTTTTGGGGAAAGAAAAAAAGTAATATCCACTGGTAAATTCTGTTCCTACTAAACATCAGAGATCCTAACACTAGAGCAGGCTGCCGAAATGTTTAACGACACCAGTTCTGACTGCCACCAAGTGTTCATCTTCACAGACGCGCTGTCGGTGCTCCCAGCCCTCAAGAGTGGTAAACTGCCTCCCCTGAGATATGAACTTGCCAAGGTGGCTGCCCAAAAGTGAACTGTCCTCCATCCCACTGCAAAACCGCAGATAAACTTGCTAAGACAGGGGTAGAATGAGAACAGGAAGACGATGCAGTAACATACTTTGAGAAGAAAAGAGCCATCTTGTCTATCAGAAGGGAGCTGAATCTGGCCAGAGATGATTACCACTTACTTGACCATCAAGGGCAAGCCATTATACTACACCTCAGGACAAGACATAACAAACCTAACAAGGACTGCAGTCACCCCCATAGTTTCAACAAACCTAACAAGCATATGTACAAGCGTCGTCTAAGTAGTTCGCCATTATGCCCATGTGGGTTGTGTATGAAAACTACAGAACATGTCCTGTAAGAATGTCTCTTGCACAAACCATTAATTGGGAAGAAAATACTGCCCTAGTGAGTCAATACTGTACTTAAAGTTGTATGAAACTAAAAGGGAACTCTAAAAACAGCCGGTTTTATCACAAAAACTCGTCTGTCGGCGTAAATCAGAAAGCGATCACTAGAAAATCAAGAAGTAATACCTGCTGCTACAACCCAAGAAGACAATATTACCAAACTAGGCTTAACTTCAACCAGTCGTAGCGTTGTTCTAAACCATGACGTATTTATTTACTATTTTGCTTTTCCGCTGAGGTAAAGTTCCAATAAAGTTCTTGCACAGCCCGCTGGTCTTTCTTTCACCTTGGAAAGGGCAATGCTAGGTTTCGCAATACAGCACACGTGCTACTGAAGTGGCCAGGTGTGCATGTAACTGTTGTAATCTCGGGTTATACTTTTCGTTGCCAAAGAAAAATTAGATCCCTTTTTAACATTATTACTTTTACTGTTTGGCATTTATTACAAATATGCCACTCGGTTGACGTCTCAGACATAGCGGAAAAAAATGCTCACTGCATGCTTACTATACTCGTGCAGACACTGTAACACGTGAAAGCTACCAGTTACCAGTGTCGATCAGGGAATCGCCGTGGAAGGGCGGCTAGACGCTCGCCAGCAGATCGGAAAGTCGTTGGTTCGCTCCCTGGCGGAGCTGGGCTTTTTGTCGAAAATGACCTTGGCTCGCAGGTCGACCCAGAGTGGGTACCGGGTGCGGTCCCGGGAAGTAAATGCGACCGGTGTGGTGCTGACAACATCACCTATCTTGAACCGATTGGTCTATAAAATATAGGTCTAGCCTTATATGCCCTATACGCCTAAAGGCGTGGAAATGGGTCCTTTACTACTGTACTTACCAGTGTTGACCACATCACTGATCGAGTGCCCAGTGGTCTATAAAAAAGGTCTAGCCCTCTATGCCCAGTATATCTTTAAAAGTATTCTGTTTTATACATCTATAAAAGTATTCTGTTTTATACATCTATAAAAGTATTCTGTTTTATACATCTTTAAAAGTATTCTGTTTTATACATCTTTAAAAGTATTCTGTTTTATACATCTTTAAAAGTATTCTGTTTTATACATCTTTAAAAGTATTCTGTTTTATACATCTTTAAAAGTATTCTGTTTTATACATCTATAAAAGTATTCTGTTTTATACATCTATAAAAGTATTCTGTTTTATACATCTTTAAAAGTATTCTGTTTTATACATCTATAAAAGTATTCTGTTTTATACATCTATAAAAGTATTCTGTTTTATACATCTTTAAAAGTATTCTGTTTTATACATCTATAAAAGTATTCTGTTTTATACATCTATAAAAGTATTCTGTTTTATACATCTATAAAAGTATTCTGTTTTATACATCTTTAAAAGTATTCTGTTTTATACATCTTTAAAAGTATTCTGTTTTATACATCTTTAAAAGTATTCTGTTTTATACATCTATAAAAGTATTCTGTTTTATACATCTTTAAAAGTATTCTGTTTTATACATCTATAAAAGTATTCTGTTTTATACATCTTTAAAAGTATTCTGTTTTATACATCTTTAAAAGTATTCTGTTTTATACATCTATAAAAGTATTCTGTTTTATACATCTTTAAAAGTATTCTGTTTTATACATCTTTAAAAGTATTCTGTTTTATACATCTATAAAAGTATTCTGTTTTATACATCTTTAAAAGTATTCTGTTTTATACATCTTTAAAAGTATTCTGTTTTATACATCTATAAAAGTATTCTGTTTTATACATCTATAAAAGTATTCTGTTTTATACATCTTTAAAAGTATTCTGTTTTATACATCTTTAAAAGTATTCTGTTTTATACATCTTTAAAAGTATTCTGTTTTATACATCTTTAAAAGTATTCTGTTTTACTGTAACACTAATCCATTCTTCTTCTTTTCCTTTTTCTCCTGCTACTCCTCATTCTTCTTCGTCTTCTTTTCTGTTGGCTCTAAAAAGGACAGTTGACAAACTTTGTTGTGGTTGACTGATTTACTGATGGGTTACCGACATCGTAGCACACCGAGGATACCCATAGATGCTCTGTCTCCCACAAAACTGTCTTCAGATGTAAATGGTAACTGGTCCCCGTAGCTCACTGATTATGCGCACGCGTTTCTCTTCCTCCCATGCGTCGCTCCTTGCCTGTTCCACTCCTACTGCCTCGTTCACGCATTCCGACACATGTGACCTCGGGTTCGAATCCTCGGCAGGACATCGGCACAGCGATGGAATTTTTTTTTTTTTTAATGTTTTTTTTTTTTTTTAAGGCAGCTATAGACCATTTCATAAGTCGTGCCTTCACACTTTAACAAATATCTCGAAAACTCCTCTAGGGACCAACACGAATTTGTGTATGTGGCCTTAGATTTCCAGTGTTCTTATGATTATATAATTTACAATTGTACGGGTGGTGTTATTTTCCGAAATCGACAAATTTATGGTATCTATTTGACTAAGAATTTCAGTATCCCTAAAAAGAAATATGCAGTAATTGACACACGTGTAGATATTGTCTGGAAATAAATTCACTTGGGCAGCAATGCGTGATGCTTATTGTGATAGCCTATTCCCCACTTAATGAACAATTCGCAACTCACGGGAAATGACCACCTGGGGGTAAAGGGGGGGGGTCTATGAAATGCTTGCAATCCCAAAAAAATTATGTTACTTGTTCACTGTGAATCGGTGTTTTTATATCGCAAACAAGGCAAAATGAAAATTCAATGTTTCTTTGCTATTAATTGGGTGACAAAACTTTTGGCCAAGAGAAACATCGGTGCAAGTCAAACTTTACGGGTTGCTGAGTGAATTACAAAACACAATGAAGTTCATACTAGAGAAAACATTGCAGATATGTATAATCTATTTCAAGCGGACCAAAGAAGAAGAAAAAGAAGAAGAAGAAGAAGAAAAATAAGAAGAAGAAGAAGAAGAAGATGAAGAAGAAGAAGCTATTAATTTCTTACATAGGTGTGATTATTAACAGAAAAGGGAAGTAAAGGACGCTTTCTACGCTTTCGAGCTAGACCTATATTTAATAGACCAATTGGAACTTGGTTGGGGATGTGGTTAGCATACCGCCGGTCGCCTTCACTTCCCATGAGTCCACCTGGTACCCATTCAAGGCTGGATCGACTTGGAAGCCAAGGTCATGTTTTAAAAATCTTTGGTACCCTCAGGACCCGAACCTTCGACCTTCTGATCCGAAGGCGAGCGTATTGCCTCTACACCACGGCGGTTCCCGATTGTTAACAGATTTCGTGTCAAATTTCAACGACAGACACCGAAATTTTACTGACTTTAATAAAGATTGCTAAATGTGGGCGGGACTTCTGGATATGATTATAAAATAAACATCCTTACCTGCACAGTTTGTGGCGATTACACTAACAAAGCAGCCCCACATCCTCCGCTCCAACTCCCCCCCCCCCTCCCACACCTTTTTTTCCTCTACCAACCACGCCTACACCGCCCTAAAAAGTAGTCAATGCAAGCCGTGAATACATGTTATTTTAGAGAGGAAGGTCTGACTGAATTAGGTCTCAACAAACACAATATTTAGGGCACGTAAACCGGCATATATGCCGCACCAGTATCCATCCTAGCGAGACAGGTGGATGGCAGGCATACAAAACAAAGACAATGGCTACAGTGGGGAGATAACTCTAAGAGAAGGACCGGAAAGAGGATGTTTGTTACCATAACGACCACCGACACAATGCTGGAGATCCATTGTAGCCGACCTTCAATGCGAAGATCGCAACTGAGCTGATCATGCTTTGTTCTCTCCTTTATCTATTTCTATGTCTCCCAGTCAGCGGTCTCAAAGCTCTTCCAGCGACAGATGTCTCCGTATTTGTGTGTTTGTGTGTCGGTCTTTTCATACAAAACTGGGTATCTTCGTCACAATGTTGAATAATTGTGCCCAGTTCTGTTTTCTTTCACTTAGTATTTACCTCTTTGATATCCAAAAATTTTTGTTCAAAATTACTTACTTCTAATATTTTACTCATTCATTCATTCATTCATTCATTCATTCATTCATTCATTCATTCATTCATTCATTCATTCATTCATTCATTCATTCATTCATTCATTCATTCATTCATTTATTCATTCATTTATTCATTCATTCATTCATTCATTCATTCATTGTCATATTGTGCTATTATATGTTACTTAGGGCTGGAAGTTTATTTCTCTATTCCGTTATATTATGTACCATCAGTTCGACATCATGGACAGAATCCAATACAGCACTCGTTGATTCTCTGTTCGTCTTTTCTCAGAATGTCTTCAATATAGTACCATCTTCTCTGTTTTAACTGTTGATGAATTAATAAATAAAGAATAGACAGCAATGCACTCGGGGATTTCCACACGTGCTCTATCTCCTCCTTCTTCTTCTTCTTCTTCTTCTTCTTCTTCTTCTTCTTCTTCTTCTTCTTCTTCTTCTTCTTCTTCTTCTTCTTCTTCTTCTTCTTCTTCTTCTTCTTCTTCTTCTGCATTAATCCGAAGATGTAACTGTGTTGTGCCCGTTTACAGCATAGCTACTATATTGGCCCCTTTCGGCCGACACATCCGACTTCTGCGGTCATTTTTTTTTTTTTTTTTTTTTGGAACAGGTTCACCTCTGTTTCCCTTTCAATGTTGAATGTCTTCCCGTACCTCTACTCACCCCAACCACATCCCCCAACCCGCTGAATTAGTCTTTCATTGTATGGATTCCCTGTTTGCTCTTTTGCACTGTCCATTTGAATCCACATAGAGCCTTGACTACATCTGCTTTATCATACAGCTGTTTACAACTGTACATACTAATGGTTGCCCAGATATTTCAGTGCTTTATTAATATCCTACCCCAAACAGAGGAAATCTACAGGCCACGGGACAGTCATATTTCGAATCCATGGGGATATTTTCTGTTGGGGGCCGAATAAAATCCTCATATGAACAGTCGGTGGCGACAGCACTAGCCACGCGACCGTAAATCCTTAGGCTCAACTCACCTTGCCTACACCATACAAGTTTTTAAAGCGGTAGAAAAGTTTAGGGAAGAGAAAAAGTTGATAAGAAAAAACAAACAGTTTATGTTAGCTTTACAAAATCGATCACAATAAACAAACAAAGGACGTTGCGGCGATTGGCCTTCATCAGCACATAAAGAACAACACAGTACACATACACAGTATGCTCTAACTATGAAGTGACTAATAGGACTCTAATGTACAAAATAAATAATCCTCATCCGTGTTCCCGGCGAGTTTGTGTACATCTCTTCCTGCCTTTGTCATGGCCAGGACAAGGGAACACTGCATACTACAGGTGGCCTTTTTTTTTTTTTCCAAACTTCTGGCACTGGCGACGGTCATTACAACTCTAGCATAGATAGCCGTGTACCGTTTGGCTCAAACTAGTCTATCGATTTTCCTCTTTGTGTCTGGCATATAAACTGTATTAAGTGGCAGGAAGCTTGCCGGTTAAGATTTCTAGTGCTGTAATAAAAATAATTAAAAAAAGCCACACACAAAAAATTGATCAATCGACCTCCATTTATAACCATTGTAGGCGGCCAAGCACTAATCGCGCCCTGCCTACCTGTATAACCCGTGCTTGTCCCGTTGTGGGCACACTGATAAAACAGCTTATGTGAGTAATTGGTCGTTTTTTAACGTTTGTCTTTGTTGTGGATTGAAAACCCCGTGAAGTTGACTTGTTGTGACTACGACACCGTGTAAAAACTAGCTGTAGGATTCGGGTTCCATCAAAATGACCTTAGATTATTAAACTGGTGTTCCTCAAAAATAAAAATAAAAAACTGTAGAGGAAAGAATTTGTATTTTTTTTTTTTTTATATATTCATAAATAAAATATTTAAAAAAGTAGACACATATTGTTGAATTTGTGTCCCATAAAAAATTATATAATTCATTGATGATAGAATTCTTGTTCATCAAAAATATATTCACTATGGTAAAGTTCCGTTTCCAGTTAGTACCGGAGCGACCTTTTTTTTTAAATTGAGTTTGGCTCCCAGCTCGACCCCTTATAGAATGAGTGCCTGGTAAGGTCCTGGAAAGTAAAGGTGACAGTTGTAACCGACATTATCTATCCGGTGCCGGTCGGTCTATAAAATATGACCCTAGAATTTTGTTACTGAATCACCACTCGCGGCAAAGTGTCTACTGTGTCTTTATGGAATTCGTGCTCCACATAAATATCACATGTTTGAAGAATTTGTGTGGTTCATGACAATATTGAGTCGCTGTACAATTTGTGTGGTTTATAATAACGTTGAGTCACTGTAGAATTTGCGTGGTTCATGACAATTTTGAGTCACCGTAGAATTTGTGTGGTTCATGACAATGTTGAGTAGCTGTAGAATTTGTGTGGTTCATGACAATGTTGAGTCGCCGTAGAATTTGTGTGGTTCATGACAATGTTGAGTCGCCGTAGAATTTGTGTGGCTCATGACATTGTTAAGTCGCCGTAGAATTTGTGTGGTTCATGACAATGTTAAGTCGCCGTAGAATTTGTGTGGTTCATGACAATGTTGAGTCGCCGTAGAATTTGTGTGGTTCATGACAATGTTGAGTCGCCGTAGAATTTGTGTTGTTCATGACAATGTTGAGTCGCCGTAGAATTTGTGTGGTTCATGACAATAACGAGTTGCTGTACATTTTGTGTGGTTCATGACAATGTTGAGTCGCCGTAGAATTTGTGTGGTTCATGACAATGTTGAGTCGCCGTAGAATTTGTGTTGTTCATGACAATGTTGAGTAGCTGTAGAATTTGTGTGGTTCATGACAATGTTGAGTCGCCGTAGAATTTGTGTGGTTCATGACAATGTTGAGTCGCCGTAGAATTTGTGTGGCTCATGACATTGTTAAGTCGCCGTAGAATTTGTGTGGTTCATGACAATGTTAAGTCGCCGTAGAATTTGTGTGGTTCATGACAATGTTGAGTCGCCGTAGAATTTGTGTGGTTCATGACAATGTTGAGTCGCCGTAGAATTTGTGTTGTTCATGACAATGTTGAGTCGCCGTAGAATTTGTGTGGTTCATGACAATAACGAGTTGCTGTACATTTTGTGTGGTTCATGACAATGTTGAGTCGCCGTAGAATTTGTGTGGTTCATGACAATGTTGAGTCGCCGTAGAATTTGTGTTGTTCATGACAATGTTGAGTAGCTGTAGAATTTGTTTAGTTCGTGACAATGTTGAGTCGCCGTAGAATTTGTGTGGTTCATGACAATGTTGAGTAGCTGTACATTTTGTGTGGTTCATGACAATGTTGAGTCGCCGTAGAATTTGTGTGGTTCATGACAATGTTGAGTCGCCGTAGAATTTGTGTTGTTCATGACAATGTTGAGTAGCTGTAGAATTTGTGTGGCTCATGACATTGTTAAGTCGCCGTAGAATTTGTGTGGTTCATGACAATGTTGAGTCGCCGTAGAATTTGTGTTGTTCATGACAATGTCGAGTAGCTGTAGAATTTGTGTGGTTCATGACAATGTTGAGTCGCTGTAGAATTTGTGTTGTTCATGACAATGTTGAGTCGCTGTAGAATTTGTGGGGTTCATGACAATGTTGAGTCGCTGTAGAATTTGTGTGGTTCATGACAATGTTGAGTCGCCGTAGAATTTGTGTGGTTCATGACAATGTTGAGTCGCTGTAGAATTTGTGGGGTTCATGACAATGTTGAGTAGCTGTAGAATTTGTGTGGTTCATGACAATGTTGAGTAGCTGTAGAATTTGTGTGGTTCATGACAATGTTAAATCGCTTGAAAATTTAGATTTCTTTTAAATCGTTGAATTTGGAGCTTGTATTCCTTAAATATGTGAATTTATTGTTGAATTCATGTTGGGTAAAAATTTCAAGTATGACATCACAATTTAGATTACAACTCGCTTGTGATAGGACACAATGTTCAAGATATATATGTATAACAGATTAAAGCAGATACCGCACATTAGTCAACACAAATATGTAAATTTGATTGCCAAGAAAATACAAAAAACTAAACTCATTACCAAGATGACATCAACTTTTTAAGACACCAACGAAATATGCAACTCTAAATCATAGTTTTAAAATCAAACTACCAATTTTTAGTTCTAATGTCATTTGAGTCTGAGCATACTTGAATGACGGCTAGAGGGTCACTAAAGACATGGAACCAATATTAAATGCATTCCAAAACACATGCATTGGGAAACTGGTTAACATTAGATGAGACGAGTTCAAGTAATGCGAAGAAATAGAATAAATTCCTGGACAACATCTGGTATCAACAGTTTTAAGATCCACAAAATGGCGATATCTAGGGTACATCATGAGGAGTGGGCAGAGAATTGCCAGACAGTCAATGAATCTGGAAACAACTGGACAAGGGAAGCGGGGACGCCCAAACGAAACACGTAGACAGCGGTGATGAAAGAGGCCAAAGGTGCTGGACCGGATTCCATCCATAATGTCAAAAGGTGCTGGACCGGATTCCATCCATGATGTCAAAAGGTGCTGGACCGGATTCCATCCATGATGTCAAACGGTGCTGGACCGGATTCCATCCATGATGTCAAAAGGTGCTGGACTGGATTCCATCCATGATGTCAAAAGATGCTGGACCGGATTCCATCCATGATGTCAAAAAGTGCTGGACCGGATTCCATCCATGATGTCAAAAGGTGCTGAACTGGATTCCATCCATGATGTCGAAAGTTATGTGCAGGAGTGGACTACAAACCGTGTATAACTTATAGAGGTGTAATTTGGGATTCTGACGATGATGACGGTCATAACGATGATGATGACGACAATGATAATGATGATGTCGATAATAATGATGATGATGATGACTATGATAATAGTGATATTGATGCTGCCGATGATGATGTCGTTGATAAATATGATGCTGATACGAACGTCTTGTTTAACTTTTTACGAAGAGAGTTGTTTTCCTGCTTACTCTAAAAAGAAGTACTTGCCAATATCGGGAATTATGCTGGTTATTTTTTTTTTTTTTTAACAATATATTATTGGTGTATTATCTCTAACCGTACAGAATTGGAAAGCTGGATTCGGGTCCCTACAGACCTTCATTGTATCCTGTCTGTTGTAGTCTATTATGCCAAACAGCAAACAATGCCCCCAGTCAATTTTTTTTTTTTTTTTTTTTTTGTCAATGCATGCCACTTACTGATGACCAGAACCAATATGCAAAACTGGGCTCTACATAATATGTAATACCTCGCTTCTGCTTCCTTTGGTCTGGCATTTTCTCGGCATCTGTTTCTCATCATTTTCAACAATGCACTGTTTCAGCTCACTCTGTTCTGCTCATTACTTCCATATATGTCTGGTCTCTTGGGTACTGTTATTTGGCAGTGTACGGTAGCGATTACAAAAATAAAATTATTGTATCCTGAAAGTTAAAAACTTGAATATAATATTGTCCCACTGGCCACATGGAGAAAAGAAAAACATGCCAAATCAATCACAACACATAACACGACTATTAAACTAACAAACAATAGTCCCCATTCAAACAGATTGTATCCAGATAGATGCCAAAAATTTCAATTTTTCCGACACAATAATCTAAGGTTTTGTTTTGGCCATGCGTTGTTTAATCGTCCTAGGTATGGCTTCGTTCAAGCCACCAGTGGCCAGGGATTATTTGTTTGCACAAAGCTGCCAGGCAGATTGGTTGTAAAACATTTAGTCCGTGTGCATTACTTTTTTTTTTCCTATACTTTTATTGTAACTCCCTGAAAACAATGAGATTCGCCCTGCTCGGATTTCTAAAATTCTGGGTCTATCTCTCTACGTCTGTTTTTCTCTCTTCTCTTTTCTCCTCCCCCTCCTCCTTGAATAGTTACCGTGCACACATTTTTTTTATTCAATATTCATATAAAAACCCGATCGATGGCTACGTAATTTGAAAACATCGCCAGGCCAGATTTACTCACTGTTTTAAATGTCAGCCCGTATACCATATATTGCCAGCGCCGTCATGCGTTAAATTGCAAATGAGAGTCGGTTCCATTGTCTCTCTGGCCGTGTGCCGGTTGCCGGTTTCCGGGACTGAGTATACTAATTAATCATTCGTAAAATCTTTTGGTGGCGCTAGGCATAAAAAAAAATGGATTGTGTAGTATGTAATATAATCTACGTGGGTAATTATGACCTTTTGTTTTTGCCAGGTTGGCTGGAGGAAATATACACGTCTTGTGAATTGCTAAGTTCTATCAAACCCCGCCAACTCCCCCCCCCCCTCCCCCCCCCAAACCTCTCAGGTGTAGAAAGGTGTCCTTTCATGTGACTATTTGTGTCGTAAGTCAGAAAGATGGATTGTGTTGTATGATGTTCTCGTAATTGTTACCTCATGTGTAGAAAGGTATCCTCCTTTAAGTTCACTCCTTTTTTTTTTTTCTAGTCAGAAAACAATAGATTGTGTTGTATGTAATATATTCCTCGTGGGTTGTTGCGATGTTTTTTGTTTCGCTAGTTTTAACTAATACGAAAAATGCAGCAAGTTTCGTGAACAATAAATTCTGGTAATCTTCTACTAGATGTAGGAAAGTGTATTTTGTGTGACTTTTTTTTTTTTAACCATTAAATGTAAATCATCTCAGATATTGCAGAGCACTGTTGCGGGCGGTGGCTGCTCGTCGCCTCCAGGCGTGGGTGACGAATGGCTTGTGGTCAGGATAACTGCTAGATCTCCAGTTTAGACAGTGTTTACACAATAAATAAACAGACAGTGTATTGATCGGCACTCATAGAAAGAAGTACAGATGTTCACTCAAGTGTCTGGAATTCGAATTTCACTGGGCATTTCCCGTGTGGATTCTGAGGCCCCATTGTGGGGAGGGGGGGGTGGTAGACCCATTGCACTCTAACAAGCATGTCGTAGGAGTCGACTAATTAGGGATGTTTCCTTCGACATCGAAGGGCATCTGTGGCAAAGAACAGACATACATGTATGTCAAATTTTAAAATGGATGTGCACGCAAAACTCAGGTTGTAGAACAAGACTAAAGTCTGTAACTTGATGACCAACCAGAATCGAAGTGTACTGCCGGTGAGCGCGAAAAAAGAGTAAACTAGTAGAGTAAAACATTAGCAGTCTGGGTAACAGTGGCTATAGCAGCAGGAGCTGGTGTGATAGCGATCACATCAGTTGTAGTAATATTGGTAGTTTTAGCAGCAACAGTGGGGCATGAGTTGTCATGGTCGTGGCTGTAGCATGCATAGTAATAGCAGAATTCCTTTTAATATCAGCCTTAGCAGCCACATTTGTATCAGCTGTAGAGGTGGCGGTAGCGTAGCAGCAGAATCAGCACAGCAGAAGTAGTAGTAGTAGTAGTAGTAGTAGTAGTAGTAGTAGTAGTAGTAGTAGTAGTAGTAGTAGTAGTAGTAGTAGTAGTAGTAGTAGTAGTAGTAGTAGTGTGGTGGTGGTGGTTGCGGCGGCGGCGAAGCAGCAACAGCTGCAGTAGTAGTAATAGTAGTAGTAGTAGTAGTAGTAGTAGTAGTAGTAGTAGTAGTAGTAGTAGTAGTAGTAGTAGTAGTAGTAGTAGTAGTAGTAGTAGTAGTAGTAGTAGTAGTAGTAGTAGTAGTAGTAGTAGTTGTTGTTGTTGTTGTTGTAGTTGTTGTTGTTGTTGTTGTTGTAGCAGCAGCAGTAGTAGCAGCAAATGTAGCATGGTTAGGCGACAGTCGTAATTATAGTGGTAGTAGTGGAATCAATCGTAGTACTGTAGCAACGGCAGTGACGATAGTGGAGTTGGAAGAAAGACACACCGAAAAACACAGACAAATGAATAAACAAATAACGACGAACGGACAGGCACACAAGTAGGCTGAAAGACTGACAGAAAATCAAAAGCTGGTCATCGAGACAACAATAATACTAAAACAGACACGGACAACCTAACGAGAGAAAGAGAATGCCTGTGACATAGGCTGCAGCGTTCTCTAGAGGGGTTCTGTTAGGATCAGTCTCTCTGTGTTTTTTTTAAGCGCTGTCGTGCTGAAATATACACCACGGTATCGCGGAACACCCCCGTAACCTTGTAAGAAGGATACGGGGCTCAGGAACTACCAATCAGAAATGAGCTAGTATGTTTATGGGCTGGCGATGGGGAGACTAAGATTACTTTTACCCTGTTCTAAACAATAACCCGTTTCGAAACCCGATTTGCATGACGAACACGCAATTGGGTACTACTGCAATGCAGTCAGCGTGAATAACTATTGTGCAGCAGTAACATTCATTCGTGACTCTATCAAATTTATGGGCATGGTTGTCCCAGTCTTTTTCCCGCCCATTTCTCCGACAAGCCATCACAATATGTGTCGAAAGCCAGTCGGTGGTTAGCCACGTGATTTGTGTTGCCAAAGACACAGTCCAATGGTTATCAATAGGAAGTTTATCCTGCTGTAACTGTTATGTTACTAGTATGGTTATTGTTATTACTATTTATATTTTTATTATTTGACAGCATACCGAGCTATTGTGGTATATCGCTGCAAATCATATCCATCTCCGTTTATCTCTTGACTGGCCTTCTCTTTCCAGTTGGTGACTCCAAGTATGTGTAGGTCTGCCTGCATGTAATCTCTTCCCCTTCTTTATTATTATTATTAAGATTATTGTCATTATTATTAACAAAATCATCTTTACTATTGTTGTTATTACTGCTTTTGTTGTTAAGCCCTTTACCCAGCTGCCAAATTATGCATAATATATTTTTTCAATTGTACAGACTACAATAGAGCAATCATTGTGTGCTTCCTGTCATGGCCAACAAAAGCAAGAAGAAGTTATCATTGTCAATAAAACTGTGACAATGACCCTGCAATATGACGGACAAAGAGTGAATATAGCTTCATTGGGAGTTTGGATAAAGTCAAAATTTCCTTTTTTTTTTTTTTTAACAAAACAAATAAGGGCAGAGCAATATGTCTGCCAGACAAAGACAAGTTATTATTGCCAGCAACAATGCGGGTAGGGATATAGCACATTTTCGTCTGTCTGTATGTCTGTCTGTTTTTCCCCTCCCGCCCTGTTATCTGGGATTTTGACAACGCCCGCTACCCCAGTGTCGCATTCTGGATATCAATCCAGAAACTAAATAAAATGGTTCGGTCATTTGGTCAGAATGGAACATATCAATCCACAAACTAAATAAAATGGTTCGGTCATTTGGTCAGAATGGAACAAACTTAGCCTGCAGCTGGAGCCTACTACATGAGAACTGCAGGCTGTGGCCCAAGAGTCCGACCCAGAAAGCGATAGGTGGTGGAAGTAAAAGAGACACGACAGACACGCAATACGACGTTAGCAGAAGCTTAACAACTAGCCCAAGACAGGAAGTCACATGTAACTCCTCTTTGCGACGCTTTGCCGCATAATAAGCAGGGGGACAAAAGAAGACGATTATTTTTCATCTGGACGGTAAAAAAAGAAGCGTCTGACGATTCAAGTCCGCATGACTAGTGCAGTCGCCACACACTGTGCATGTTAGGAATTATATTTTTGCCCCAACAGATTTTATTTTTCTTCTTCTTCTTCTTCGTCTTCTTCTTCTTCTTCTTCTTCTTCTTCTTCTTCTTCTTCTTCTTCTTCTTCTTCTTCTTCTTCTTCTTCTTCTTCTTCTTCTTCATGTTCACCGGCAGTATAAACTCCGGCGAAAAGTTTTGGTCGCTCGTCTATCTCTAGACTTTAATCTTGTTCCAAACCTGAGTGTTGAGTGCACATATGTATTACAGATCTGACTAAGTTGTGTGCAGATGGTTGGTTCCTTGCCTCTCAAGCAGATGCACTCCGACTTTAAAGGAAGCTCCAGTTAGTTGACTCTTGCGACATGCTTTTGGGGAGGCAGTGTGTCTATTCTTGTTTTGCCCCACAGTGGGGACCAGGAACCCACATAAGGAGACCATCCGATAAATTTTCAGTCCTTTACCGAGGCTCGAATCCTGAACACAAATACATGACATCTTAACGCACTAAATACTTGACCAGCCGCTCCCCTTGGTGATGGTCCTGCGTTGTCTTCTTAGCGCCCACCGGCTGTAAACTTCGGCAGACAGGTCCGGTTCGTCCACTTCTGGACTCTGGTCTTGTTGCAGAACATGATTTTTGCGTACACATCTCATTTCCCGTATTTTGTTTATTTGTATACAGACGGCTGTATCCTTGTCAGCCAGGCAGATACATTCCGAGATCGTCGCGAACAACTTTAATTAGTCCCCTATTTATGACATTCGGTACAACTCACGTTTTCGCGCCCACGGACACTGTGATTGGCCCTTCATTTTTGCGTTTTAACCTTTATGACGCGTTAGTCTAAGTGACAGGGGTGTCAGGATGTCTTCCGCTGTGTATATGTTGGCGGACGGGCAGGTGCACGGTGTGTTTTACTCTCTGTTCTTTGAGCAACTGCGTATATTCTGTCGTTCTCGGACTTCAACGAAATGAATTTACTGGAGTTGTCACCGTTGGTGGGTAAAAAGGAAGGTATTGTTGCTTTTCTAGCAACACAACGTTTTGGGGGCCGCAGAAAAATGTTAAGAAGTCTAAAACCACAGAGCGTAGAATGCACTCTATCGTGAAACCTAGACTGAGGCTGTCCCCTTAGAGGGGTTGGAGTTATGGCCAGTTGTAGATGTTATGGGTTGGTTATAAGTGGTGGTAACATAGTGTAGTATGGAACGCGAGATATCGCCAGTGACAGTGTAGGAGACTATGCAACCTGACACCCCTATAAGAGAAAGTGGCGGGTGTGAAAGGTAAGGACGTATCAATGAACGGCCAATCACGGTGTCCGTGGTCCCGAAAACGTGAGTTGAACCTGACATTCTTATTGGGGAGGCAGTGGGTATGCTATCCCCCCCACCCCCCCCCCCCCCCCACCCCTACCCCTCTCTCTCTCAAAATCGACCTAGCCAAAAATAGGTACCATGTAATTACCTGAGATGTAAATGCGACCGGCTTGAATTTGACAACATATGTGTGTGTGTGTGTGTAAAATTACTTTTGCTACCACTTCTGTTTCTAATACTATTTGTTCGACCACCACTGCTAATAATACTGCTACTGTTGCTGCACCACCTCCTACTACTACTACTACTACTACTACTACTACTACTACTACTGCTGCTGCTGCTGCTGCTGCTGCTGCTGCTGCTGCTGCTGCTGCTGCTGCTATTGCTTCTGCTGCTATTGCTTCTGCTATTACTACTACTAGGCGATCAACATTTCCTACTTCTCCTCCTCTTTGCCCGTCACCATCTCCTTTTACTTTAACATACACACACACCCACACACAGACTCACACCCACACACACACACACACACTTACACGCTCACTCACACCGGCGACATTGGAATCTCTGATATTGATCGCATAACGTCAAATTTGTAAGGGGGTGCAACTCAGTCCCTACAGAATAGTAAACACACCAAACAGGAAGCGGTTCAATATCCAGGGCCAGGCGGGACAGCGCCGCCTGGGGGAGATATATGTCATGACTACATACACCATATGCTTCTGTTTGCTGGTTGACGTGTCCTCGCCGCCATCACGGCGGGCACTGTGGGGCAGACGGGAAAAGGGGAGATGCGATAGAAAAGTAAGTGGGGAGGGTATAATGAACGTTGCTATAATATATATATATATATATATATATATATATATATATATATATATATATATATATATATATATATATATATATATATATATATATAAACATTTGTAGAATGTATGGAAGTATGGGAAAGAGACAAGAACAAGAGACACCCAAAAACACACAGAGATGGGAACCCAAAGAGTGAAGTTTGAAAGATGATGTCAACCAGTAGGACTTTGACGGTCGGACATTTAGGATTTTACTACTATACCATGGAACATGCATCAGACCTGTGTGAGCCTAATAGCTGACTGACGTGGCAGATTGTCGTGGTTTTCGTCAACGCGGTGACGTCGACATTGAGGATCGCCAACAGATGTAGGGAGACAGGAATGTACCGCAATATAACCCGCCCTATGAAAAAGATGTAGCTTGTCTAAGCTGCTAGCAAATCTCTTGGTATAGGGCCAAGTCTCTAGGAGCTCACTAGTTCTTTCACTCTTCTGATGTTTTACTAGTTGTTGTCTAGTAGTATAATCGGTTGTCGGGCTTTACTAGTGTTCCAAATGTGGTTTGATAGACATTTTCACCCATGCATTGAGGATGGGCTGATAAAAGCCAGAGAGGACACTACAGATCCGGGAGCCACCAACTCCAAGATCCTCTGCCAGTTCGGTTTATTCATGACGGGGACGTGCGAGAGGAGTCTTACGTGCAAATCCGCAAACCCAGCATAGGGCCTGCTGGCGCCCGAGGTGAAATGCGGTTACTCCTTATACGCATCACAGCGACCTTAACTTTCTATCACGCCTGTGACCGAAATCACCACACCACAGTCGAAGATGTAATACCACACAGTTAGCCAGAAACAATGTTTTTCCTGTGGAGACAGTCATATTTTCCAGTTGTTGATGCGAAGAAGACTGACAAATTCGCCTATAGGCGCTGTAATTACTGACATATATTATTGACATCACTACGTTTGATCACGCTGGTCGATATATGGATCGGGAGAAAACATCCATGTAACGTATGGTCACAAACGCAGGGGTGGCGCGCAGAGCTTTGGAATATAACAGGATTATTCAAGCTAATATTATATGACGAAGTTGTTCAAATTTAGACGGGGAGAAATTAATCTGCGGTATAATCAATGAAAGCGCAGAGAGAACAATAATGGAGGGGTATATGCTTGGGAAGAGAGGAAGCGGATGCCCACCGAGGATTATGGGTGCAAGATGATATCCAAATGGGTTTATCGGACGCGGGACATCTTGCTTGTGATCGACACGTTTTCCGGAAGGTTGTTATAGGAGCAAAGTTGTGCAAAGGACATGCTACTGACTGACTGACTGACTGACTGACTGACTGACTGACTGACTGACTGACTGACTGACTGACTGACTGACTGACTGGCCGACTGATAAACAAGAAAACGAGTGGGATTGATTCTCAGTGCGGGGCGGCCATATAAGTCTGTTCCAAAAGTCGCGTGCCCAAAATCTATAACTTAGTAATTTGGTGTGCAACCTTTTAAAAGAGCATGTTCTTGTATTAATTTATTTTTTCAAGTACGCAAACATCTATCTTTCCTTTTGCCTTTTTTTTTCGGTAGATGAAAAACTGTCACCAATTCAAAGCGGCATGCTACGTGCAATAGCGAAGGATAGTACGACTTCACGGTGGTTGTTTGAGGGCCTATGCTTCATCGGGGGATATGATGCAGTCGATTAAGTACTAGCTAGGATCGACCAAGCCTAAGAAAAATAGGTATCAGATCTTATTCTCCTTAGCTTTCACCGCCTGTAAACTCTGGCAAAAACTTCTGGTTGTTCAGCCACTTGTGCGCTTTGGTACTAATCCAGGACTTAAGTTTTGCGTGCACAATCGTTTTACAGGTCTGGTGTATTTATGTATGCGGGCTATTGGTTCCTCGTCTCTCAGGCAGATACACACCGATTTCAAAGGAAACACCAAAAACAAAAAGTAAAGGTCTCTCTTCGTGCAGGTGATGTATCCTAGACTAATAATTTATGTACTAACTGACACTCGGTAGGTGTACTGATCACCCTCACGCCGACCGCCTTTGCTTTCCAAGACATCGCCTCTTACCCATTTTAGGCTTGGTCGGCCTGGAAGCCACGGTTAGTTTACACACACACGCCCGGCTCTCTAACGTAGTTGGCTAACCCGGATTGCGCGGAGACCGGGTGACGAACTCCTTGTGGTCCGGGTTTAATCCCGGGGGTAGGCAGGAAAGCCACATTTTCTCCCAGATTTACGGTATTTACAATGGAATCAAGGCCGAAAGGTTGCGATATCCATCATACCGAGCCTAAGGGTTAACAACTCATGGCTTCTGGATACTAAAACAAACACACACACAAATAAACAAACAAACAAAACAAATTCGCATAGGTGCCGGTTCAACCGCAAGGTTCCCCGTGTGGGTTCCGTGGCCTTATCGTGGGGGAAACAAGAATAGACCCACTGCCTGCCCAAAAGCATGTACTAAGAGTCGACTAATTATGAACATTCTTCAAACTCTGAATACATTTGCCTGAAAGGAAAAGAACCAACAGTCTGTATGGAAATAAGTCAGACCTGTGAAATCTATCTGCACGCAATACTCATTTTCTGGAACAGGACTAGAGTCCAGAAGTGGAGGAACAACCAAAACTTTCGGCCCGAGTTTAAAGCTGGTGAACGCGAAGAGGAAGAAAAAGAATTCCAAAGCTTCGGGACCTGTGACGAGAATCTAGTCACTCTGCTAATATGGCTCCCGCCAGAGCAGTAGCAGTGAGAAGGAACATCCTACCACGTGAACCAGGCTCTCGGTCTGGGTAGAATCTCTGGTAGTTATCTCATAAAACGGGTTGACTCCTTCTTTCCATGCTGAATTCCCCTAGTCGCCATGTTTGTTCATCCCTTTCTGTCTTGGGAATTCACATTTACCGCGCGATTGATCGATCGGTTTGTTCCTCCGGGCCGCTACCTACATGTTGACCATATCATCCTGGCATTACTGAACCTTGACCTCAATGACAGACCAACAAGATAGATCCCAGATATCCGGTTCAACCTTTAAAGGAGTTATAATTAGGGCACACCAGCCCTGGGTAACATGCAGTCCTGTGCTGGTAAAACAGAAAACAATGTCAGTGCCGTCTTCACAATGTAGGCTGGCTACAGTGTACCACTGTTGTCTTTCGCAGTGTACGTAATGAGGCCCCAGTCTCTTCCACTGTGTGATTCTCGTACCATTGTCCGAAAACCATGAGATGGATGTAAACAGAAAAAAAAGAAGGAAATACCGTTCACCTCAGGGAAACGAAACATAAAGTATATAATGCTGACAATAACACAAAAATTGCCTAGAAAGCTCAACAGAAGGAATGAAAAAGACGAACACAACCGAACGTTTCTGACCAAAGACTTTATCAACGGAATACTAAATATAGCACAAGCTATGACTGGAATTACTCAACGGACAAGAGATAGAGTATATAACCAGTTTTCTCTGACACGTATAAGTTATCCTCATTGAAATTTTAAACTGTTATTTGCGTATCCTTTACAAGACGTTGCAGACCCACCCCAGCAATTTTTTGTTGATATGGTTTGTCTAAGCAAATTCGGTAGTTTGCCATTGCCCCCGAAAGGTCAGCTTTTGGTATCACTGTCGTTACGCAATGAAAGACCTACTACTACCAAATCGCACCCAGTTTGGATGGAACCCGATACCTCGGCATTAAGAAGCGAGTTAACAACGCCTGCGCCGTTAGGCTGACTGACTTAAGTTAAACTGAAGATCTAATTTTTGAATCTCCAAATGTTTATGTCCCTCCGTTTTCCTTTCATGGAGCAATGTTGATATCAGAAACCAAACGACGAAACAGAAAGACTGAACAATAGACAACTATACATAGAACAATATAAAGAGACGTCATCAATCACAAACACACAAGTGCACCACAGGGAAACTCCGGTAAGACGCACACGAAAACCTTTGCGTCACATTGGCGTCATCAGTGTCTTTAATTAACCGTTGCATTGAACCTGACTCTCAGTGGGTTCCTTCAAATCCACGCCATTGCTCCACAATAAGTCTGCCACTTTTGTTATCAGTTATATAAAGTAATCTTTAAACGCATGACAAGAGTAAAAACGCACATGTACTTCGGTGTAACATTCTACATAGTCAGAGCATTAAAATAATAGATGCCGCACAGTATCTTTTAAATCCTTCTTATTTTTCTTCTTCTTCATCATCATCATCTTCTTCTTCTTCTTCTTCTTCTTCTTCTTCTTCTTCTTTCTCTTCTTCTTCGTCGTCGTCGTCGTCTTCTTATTTTGTTTTTTCTTGCCGTTTACCGGCTGTAAGCTCTGGTGAAAAGATCTAGCTATTCCTCAATTTATGGACTTGTTCTAGAACCTTAGTTTTGCGTGCACATCTGTTTTACTCAAAGTCGACCTGTGACCCCACACCAGTCGGAAAGGCACTTGATGATTATTTAAGCTAAGAAACTGTGATTTTCTGCTTTGTTCTGGTTAATGATAGGTCACTCACATCGGTTTGTTGCCACAGGACACATCTCAGTCGTTGCTTATATTTCCTCCCTTTTATTCATTTGTTGTTGCAGCCTGGGATCCGATGTCAAGTGGGAGAGGGGTTGGGGAGAGGGCGGGTACCTTTAGGGTATTTAACATCTGGGCCTGGTCAGACAAGCAACGATGCTAATCACTGCGCTAACACAAAGTTTCATTCTTTCCAGTATTCTTCTCATGATAGTTCCCAGGTTCACCTCATTACTGTGCACCGTATCAGACAAACAACTGCTGTTTTCAGGGCATATCTCGGTGTTATTCCCTATACCCATGTCAAACATACTCCCCCCATCCACCTCAATTTACCCTCCCCCCCTCTCTCTCTCTCTCTCTCTCTCTCTCTCTCTCTCTCTCTCTCTCTCTCTCTCTCTCTCTCTCTCTTTCCTACCCACCTCAGTTCTACCACTAAACCCATCTCAGCTTTACCTCCAGACTGACCTCAATTTACCTCCCCATAGCCGTTTCACTATTACTCCAAGACCCACATCAGTGATGTTGTCTAGACCACATCAATGTTACTCCCAGATTCACCTCAGTGTCGCTCTCCAGGCACACACTGTCACCCATACTCACATTTATGTTACTCCCCATACTCAAATCAATGTTACTCCCTTGACCCACCTAAATGTTACCTCCCTGACCCACCTCAGTGTTACCCCAAAACCCACCTCAGTGTTACACCCCAGACCCACCTCAGTTTTATCCCCAGAACCCACATCAGTGTTACTCCCCAAACCCACCTCAGTGTTTCCCCCAGGCGTACCCCAGTGTATACCTATATGTGTTTCTCCCCAGATCCAATTCAGGGTTAGCCCCCCCCCCTCCCAGGGGACACACCTCAGGGTTAGCCCCCAGACCCACCTCAATGTTTTCCCCAGGCCCACCCCACTCAACGTTTGTACTAGGCACCCACACCACTCCACATTAGTACCGTGCACCCACCCCATTCAACTGTGGTACTCAGCTCCCATCCCACTCGTCATTAGTGCCCTGCACCTACCCCCCTCCCCCCTCGACACTAGTACCCAGCGTTCACTCGACGTTATTACCCACCCCACTCGACATTCGTACCCCGCACCCATCCCCACTCGACGTTAGTACCCGCACCCACCCCTAAGTTTTATCACCGGGACCATCCGTGGCGCTGTACAACATAATAGTTAAGACTGAAGCACATGGCAAGTTGGAAAGGCCATACCCCCTTACTGCTGACAAACCTGTGAACTGAAACGGCGGGGGTGTGTTTCGCTGTGTGGGGGGTACCATCGTATCGATCCGCCTGCTCTACAGTGGTACCGGCGCCGAAATTGTATTGAAGAACACAATCATATAGATTGGTAAACAGATTTGAGGTTCTGACTCTCCCACTGAAAGGAGAGGAGGCTATGGTACTGGGAATAGGAGTGTAGTTGGTCCCCGATCAATAAGGGGTTTACAGTACTGAACATGTCTGAGAGAGTAGAAGAGCCTCCCCCTGAACCCCAGGCAATTTCGTGTCGATAGTTGGCTTACAGTCTACAGCAGTACACTTCGTCTTCCGCACTAATATTGATGATGCCATTAGTTGGCTTGCAGTTGCTAGCAATATAAAATCTCGCAGACTTAACGCTCGACTAGACATTACTGGCAGAAGGGTACTTCAGGTTTTTTTTTTTTTTTTGCTTTTTAAGTAAAATTTTGGTTAAATGGAATACTACTTTCGGGGACAGTATTTCTGGGGAATATCTTTTAAAAGACTTGACATATTAGACTAGTCTGAATAAAGCTGTCTGACTTGTTTTTTCCACACCGTATTTTTGAATTATATTTGTACGTCTCTTTACAATTTTCTTGTCGTATCTTGTTTGTTTTACCCCAAAAAAACCTTCACTGCGCCGTCGTCGCAGAGACAATCATACGAATTTTGTCATCTCTTATGTATCACACAAACAAAAGACATGTAGTACATCGCACATACTATGTTTATCTGAACGACATTTGATGTGCATGCACTTTTTTGCGGGCTCAGTTTGGAGGATAGGCAGGCTAACCACTTTGGTCTTGGTAAGTTGTTTGTTTCTGATTACGGTTAGATTATATTGTGTGTGCAAATGCTGTTTATTGTAAATGCTGCTTTCATCGACAGTGAAGTTCGCTTTTAGTGGCGGACTGTTTGTACTGTTACTTTTGACGGCTGCCTTGTATCATTCCTTGTTTAGACTGCAGTAGACTGTCCATTTATATCTCAGTTTTATTCCCACAGTGTTATTCATTGTTATTCCCACTACCTACCTCAGTGTTGTTGTCACATAACCCTCTTCCTCCCACAACCTTGTTTTGTTTTGTTTTTCATCCCCCCCCCCTCATGTCTTGTGCATTTAATGTACGCATTTGTTATTGGCTCTGCCGAGAATGCAGTCTGTGTCTTTTTTTTATTATTATTATTATTAACATGGTATAGCGATGAGCATCCTGAGAGGTTTTAGCTGCCAAAGGAACAGAGCAACAATGGGATAACTATAAGATATTTTTTTTAATATCGCATCCCCCCCCCCCCCCCCCCCCCCAAGACCTCACATAGCAGTCCAACATGTTAGAGGGAGTTAGGACTTGGTTTCCCGGCTTTCTAATCCTTTTAACGACACCAGAACATCGAGAACTGGTCCTAACCCCAACCCAGTTACGTCACACGAGAGAGTGCAGTCTTGGTCCCACGACCGCATGTAGCCTATCTACCACCTCCTGAAATATTAGACTGTCTCGTGACCTGTGGATTTCCTATGTTTGGGGTAGAATAATAATAAAGCACCTAACTATTTACTGAAATTCCTCACTGTACCAACTGCTTCGGGCAGAACAGCACACTGGGGAACGATACTATCCTCATCCTAGAAGGAGGAATGCGGCCTGAAAACTTAAGGTTTAGACAGGGTAGACTAGGCTTTCAGCATTGGCTGGCATCTGGTCTAGGAGGGAAGCTCCAACGAGCGGACAGACAGGGCACGGCTCTTTTGATCCAGCTACTTCTGCGGCATGCTTTATTCTAGATTGTTCAGTATTGTCTTTATTTTTGAGTTAACCTGACAAGCCGAGTGAGGTATCATGCAACATGGGCAGTACATCGTCTCTTTGATACCTCCCTGTCTTTGTGTTATGGGATCAATTAATAACACTGGCCAGCGGCATTGATTTTGTGTTGAGCTGAGTTGAGTTGAGTCAAGAATTGACATCATAGCACTCGGGGCATTCCCACGCGTGCTGCGTCCTCACCTTCAGCAGCCAGCGCATCATTCCAATACTGACGGTACTGGTCACTATCTGGTTATACGTCCGTCTTGCCTTTCCTCTGAGTGTAGTAAGCCGGCCAGACACTCTGGTTACACCCAGGTGCCTCATTCTCTCCAGACCATAGTAATCTTGTTTCTCTGCTGATTCCGTTGCTTGTTCTCAAACGGCCTTAACTACATCTGCCTTGTCATGTCGCCATTGACTATGTACGATTCTTAAGCCTTCTTATTCACATCATAAAACTATCGCCTGGAAAGACGAAAAGGTGACCACGGGATGACGTCAAGGCCTAACATGTCATACCCTCACGGCAGTATGATCAATAGGGCTACCTTTACCTGCAGTAGGTACATAAGGATGAGCCAGACCATCACTCCGTCACCTGGGTCTAAATTGAATGAGTTTCGAAATTTTAAACAGTCTAATCTTAAATGTTAACACTAGGTCTAATCTTAACCCCGAGCAACTGAGGAATGCAAAGAACAAAACAGACAAATTCTGGTCGATCGTTGCCACGCATGCGCAAAATGGCAAATCCGGACTGTTTCTTGTTTGTTGGTATTGAACGATGTGATGGGGTGTCTACCATCTTAGGTGGAGTTCTGGGACGGATTTATGGCTTGAAACATTGCAACGTGTCAGACGACAATAACAAACTTAGTCACTAGTCCTCTACACAGGTGTGGGGGGGGGGGGGGGGGGGGATTGTGGACGGAGGTACCGACTTGCCGGAAAGATAGTAATGTTAATAGCAGCAGCAGCAGCGGTAGTAGTAGTAGTAGTAGTATTAACAGCAGCGGCAGTGTTAGCTGCAGTAGTGGTAGTTGTTGTTGTTGGTTGCTTTTGTTTTAGTAGTAGCAGCAGCATTAGTAATAGCAGTAGCAGTAGCAGCAGCAGTAGTTGTTGTTGCTAGTGTTGGTGGTTGCTGTTGTTGTAGTAGTAGTGGTAGTGGTGGTGGTGGTTGTGGTAGTAGTAGTAGTAGTAGTAGTAGTAGTAGTAGTAGTAGTAGTAGTAGTAGTAGTAGTAGTAGTAGTAGTAGTAGTAGTAGTAGTAGTAGTAGTAGTAGTAGTAGTAGTAGTAGTAGTAGTAGTAGTGTAGTGGTGATGTTGATAGTTGTAGGCTTTAGGATTAGCAACATAGTAATTGTGCTGGTGTGTGCGGTTGTAGGTAGTTAACTTGTCATATCAAACGCTAAAAAAACCTGCTCTCACCTGTTCTTGTGAGCTGTATGTGAGTTGGTAAAAGGCCCTTTTAAAGCGACATGCACATCGGGCACATCTTTCTAGGCATATTTTTATAACTCAACTGGCACAACGTTTATGGTGTGGACAACATCATACCGGCCGTCTTTACTTCCCATCAGAGTTCCTGGTACCAGTTTTAGAATGCTTCGACCTCGAAACCCTAATCAGTGTTTTGAAAAACTACCACAATATAGACTGGTAATACAAGCACCCGATAATGTCCAGAACATACAAAACTAGCGTGATGTATAAATAAATATGTTATGGTGGCGAGATCAGGGTATTAGAAGTACTTATGCACACAAAAACATCATTCATATTTATATAATCATGGGCGTTGGTCGCCTAAGGATTACTGAGTGAAAATATCAGCAGAATGATTAACTCTCGCAGGGCAAAGGCAGCTTTTATTTATTTGTCTCCAGGCAACTAATCCTGTTTGGATCCTTCTACAATCTTCAGTCTATATGACAACGTTGTTTGTGTTCTATTAATAAGTAAATAATTTTAAGGAGCCTTTTCAACGCCTTTAGCCGTATTGGACACAGAGTGCTGTACCTATATTTTATAGACCAGTCGGCACTCGGTGGGTGATGTGGTCAGCATTACGCCAGGCGCCTTCGTTGTATTAACAGCAATGACTACATTCAGGAAACATACAATAGAAAGGCAATTGCAAAGTATGAAGGATGAAAATATAAATAAATAAAAAAAGAGACTAGAAGCGAATGTTTTGATACAAGCCTTTACAGTCGAACAACACTACAGGAACGCGTTATACAGATCCAGAATGGTAATAATAATAATAATAATAATAATAATAATAATAATAATAATAATAATAATAATAATAGTAATAATAATAATAATAATAGTAATAATAATAATAATAACTAGGGCTGTGCCGAATAGTGAAAACATCTTGTGCAATATATCCTTGTCATTGAGAGTTAGAAAAAGAAATTCTTGCTTGCTACATACATCCAGTTTTAACATATGGCTGTGAATCCTGGATAATCGGTAGGCAGGGCAAGCAATTTATAGAGGCCTCAGAGATGTGATTTTAAAGAAGATGCTTAGAATACCTTGGACAGCCGAAAAGAGCAACCAAGAGGTTTTGAAAGAGGCGGGAGCCCGAAGACAACTTATCACAGACATCAGAAGGAGACAGTCATCATTTTTCGGTCATGTTATGAGAAGAGGGAAAATATAACATGTTGTGACCACTGGAAAGATCTGTGAAAGGAGGGATAGAGGAAGACAACGAGAGAAGATGCTTGACAGTCTTGTTGCATGGCATGGAGGTGTGTCTGCACATGAAGTGATACATGCTGCAGGAGATCGCAGATTATGGAGAGGCATGATCGCCCACGCCAGTCGGCAAGGCACCTGATGATGACTGACTAGTGATTTTCACTATTCGGACGAATACGAATAACGGGACCAACTAACCGGGCCGAATAATAATACGAATATTGTATAGTGTATAAAATATATCTATTTTTAAAAAAAAAACACAACACACACACACACACACACACACACACACACACACATTCATAATGTCAAATGTATGCTGAACTTTTACTTCACATAAAGTAGCACAGAATAGTCATCTTCTACTTTAGCATTCTGAGCCCTTGAGGTTTACTGCTGCAGATATCACTCGTCTCCATTCATCTCTCTGGCTGGCCTTCTCTTTACAATTTGTGACACCAGTTGTTTGCAGGTCTGGCTGGACATTATATCTAGAACTTCTTTCCTGTCTGCCTCGTGGTCTACGCCCAATCCTCTCTCAGATGTATACAGTTTTACCTCTCTGTCATCTGACATTCTTTCAGCATGCCCCAACCATTTTAGTCTTTTAGTTCTCATGATGCCAGTGATCAATAGTGATTTAAACAGATTATGGGTTACGTTGTTGCTTCTCACTCTCCATTCCCCGCTGTTAGCATCTTTGATGGGTCCAAAGATTTGTCGTAAGACTGTTTTCGAAAACCTGTAATAAGGCCTCTTTTATTTCTGCTTCAAGTTTCAAAGCCATATAAAACGACTGGTCTTATCAACGTTTTATATATTTTGATCTTGGTTTTGCGAGACAGACACTTTGACTTTAGCAGATGTTGAAGGACACAGTACACTCTCTCAGTATGTTGGAGCAGTTGAAGTTTGCACCCAAGTACTTATATATTTCCGTTCGTTTGATTTTCATATTATCGACTTGGATGTGGCCGGAGTTTATATTCTTTCCATGTCTAGTTAGTATTCGTACAGAATAGTAAACATGTTAAAATAAGTATTCGTACAGAATAGTAAACATTTTAAAATATTTTATGTTTTGCATCCTTCAGTCAGTCTGTGGTAACTTAAAACTAGGAATGAAAGAATCCTAAGTATTATAACAAGTAACTAAACTTAGAAATTGTAACTGACAGCATAGTTAATGCTTGAAAGCTGCATTAAAATTCAATAAAACCAATCGTTCCATGTTGTCAGTATTAAGGTCGCGTATGCAGAAGTGGGTGTAAGGTAATTACTATTCGTATTCGGCCCGACCGCAACTATTCAGCCGAATACCGAATAGTCAAAAGGTCCACTGTTCGGCCCCGAAGCGAATACGAAGCGAATATTTGGTACAGCCCTAATAATAATACCACGTTAATATGGCTAACAAGCACAGAGTAGAACACTGCATTGTATCTGAAGTTTGAAGTGTGAACAAGGGATCAACACCATGCCACAAGGGTAGTAACCCATAAGTGCTCTGTTTTTTCTTCTAACTCAAGTCTGAGTCCGAAGAAGCTCAGCACAGAGCACAGGCTCTGTGGCACCAGCGAGGATCCTGAATTTTTTACCCGGGGCAGCGCCGTTAGGCTACACTTTTCGATTTCCAACTGCCAAGGGATTTTTTAGTTCAGGATCCTCGCCGATGATACGGAGTTCGTGCACTGCGCAAAAAATTTTCGCACTTTGGCTTGAGTTAGAAGTAGAACGAAGCACTTATCTTCTTCTTCTTCGCATTCACCAGCTGTACACTCTGGCGGAAAATTCTGGTTGCTCGTCCACTACTGAACTGCAGTCCTGCTCCAGAACCTGAGTGTTGCGTGTGCATCAGTTTTACAGATCTCATTCTCTTGAATACAGACTGTTGGTTCCTTGCCTCTCCGGCAGATGCACTCCGACTTCAAAGGAAGCTCCCCAATTAGTTGACTCTTACGACATGCTTTTTGGGGATTCAGTGGGTCTATTCTTGTTTTCCCCACAATGGGACCCCAGAACCCACACGGGGGGGCGAAGCACTTATGAGTTACTATCCTTGTGCAATGATGTTGATCAGTTGTTAAAACGCATTTTATAACATTTTTTAGTTGGCAGGAGCGCCTTTTCTTTGTGTGTACTGTGTCTTAATCTTTATTTTCCTTTCTGTTTTTTTTTTTTTTTTTTAATGCCTGTAATCATAAGTGAGAAAGAAAAGAACATGTTTGAAGCAAGTGACTTATGTGATGCTAGACTCATATTTACATAGACAAACCGGCTCTTGTGTGTGAACTGGTCAGATTCCTAGTAGCTGCCTTTATTTTCCAGAACAATTTTAGGCTGGGCGACCTGTTGGCCACAGTTAGTCTGTTTTTAGTTTTGTTGTTGTTGTTGTTGCTTGGAGGAGTTTGGAACTCAAGACCTCCAGGCCGGCAGTCGAGACAACCATGTCCCGGCTCCCGGCGTTATGTTTCGTGTCCTGTCTAATGATTTCTTGTTTTACGTTATCAGTGTAACCTCTTCTATATGTTATTACTTGCCTCGTGTTGTTATCTTTCCATCTTCTGTCTCAGTTCATTCTTCGTTCTCTCCACTTTCTTAGCATTTGTGTGTGTTTTGTAGATAAGGAATTTGATTCTTACTCAATTAAACAATCAATGGACTTCTTCTCCTCTTTTTCTTAGAGTTCACCAGCTGTACACTCCAGGGGAAAGTTCATGTTGTTCGTCCACTTCTGGACTTCGATGTTTTTCCAGAAGAAAAGTTCTGCGTGTACATCCGTTATTTTTTTCTTCAGATTTAGCTTATTTGTGTGCAGAATGTTAGTTACTCCTCTGACGCAGGTGCACTCCGACTTCAAAATAAACACCTTCAATTGGTAGACTTTAACGGCTTAAAAATAAACACCTTCAATTGGTTGACTTTAACGACTTCAAAATAAATAAACACATCTTCAATTAGTAGACTTTAACGACTTCAAAATAAACACCTTCAATTTCTAGAATTTAACGACTTTAAAATAATCACCTTCAAATGGTAGACTTTAACGACTTCAAAATAAACACCTTCAATAAGTAGACTTCAACGACTTCAAAATAAACACCTTCAATTGGTAGACTTTTACGACTTCAAAATAAACACCTTCAATAAGTAGACTTTAACGACTTCAAAATAAACACCTTCAATTAGTAGACTTTAACGACTTCAAAATAAACACCTTCAATTGGTAGACTTTAACGACTTCAAAATAAACACCTTCAATTGGTAGACTTTAACGACTTCAAAATAAACACCTTCATTAAGTAGACTTTAACGACTTCAAAATAAACACCTTCAATTGGTAGACTTTAACGACTTCAAAATAAACACCTTCAATTGGTAGACTTTAACGACTTCAAAATAAACACCTTCAATTGGTAGACTTTAACGACTTCAAAATAAACACCTTCAATTGGAAGACTTTACGACTTCAAAATAAACACCTTCGACTTTAACGACTTCAAAATAAACACCTTCAATAAGTAGACTTTAACGACTTCAAAATAAAAATCAAAACTTTAACGATCTTGTCAAAATAAACACCTTCAATTGGTAGACTTTACGACTTCAAAATAAACACCTTCCATAAGTAGACTTTAACGACTTCAAAATAAACACCTTCAATTAGTAGACTTTAACGACTTCAAAATAAACACCTTCAATTTCTAGAATTTAACGACTTTAAAATAAACACCTTCAAATGGTAGACTTTAACGACTTCAAAATAAACACCTTCAATAAGTAGACTTCAACAACTTCAAAATAAACACCTTCAATTGGTAGACTTTAACGACTTCAAAATAAACACCTTCAATAAGTAGACTTTAACGACTTCAAAATAAACACCTTCAATTGGTAGACTTTAACGACTTCAAAATAAACACCTTCAATTGGTAGACTTTAACGACTTCAAAATAAACACCTTCAATTGGTAGACTTTAACGACTTCAAAATAAACACCTTCATTAAGTAGACTTTAACGACTTCAAAATAAACACCTTCAATAAGTAGACTTTAACGACTTCAAAATAAACACCTTCAATTGGTAGACTTTAACGACTTCAAAATAAACACCTTCAATTGGTAGACTTTAACGACTTCAAAATAAACACCTTCAATTGGTAGACTTTAACGACTTCAAAAATAAACGACTTCAAAATAAACACCTTCCATTGGTAGACTTTAACGACTTCAAAATAAAACACCTTCAATGGTAGACTTTAACGACTTCAAAATAAACACCTTCAATTGGTAGACTTTAACGACTTCAAAATAAACACCTTCCATAAGTAGACTTTAACGACTTCAAAATAAACACCTTCAATTAGTAGACTTTAACGACTTCAAAATAAACACCTTCAATTGGAAGACTTAAACGACTTCAAAATAAACACCTTCAATTGGTAGACTTTAAGGACTTCAAAATAAACACCTTTCTTTAACGACTTCAAAACTAAAACCTTCAATTGGTAGACTTTAACGACTTCAAAATAAACACCTTCAATTGGTAGACTTTAACGACTTCAAAATAAACACCTTCAATTGGTAGACTTTAACGACTTCAAAATAAACACCTTCAATTAGTAGACTTTAACGACTTCAAAATAAACACCTTCAATTGGTAGACTTTAACGACTTCAAAATAAACACCTTCCATAAGTAGACTTTAACGACTTCAAAATAAACACCTTCAATTAGTAGACTTTAACCATATGTTTGTGGCAGGAAGAAGGGGGAAGGGGCGAGGGAGTAGGTCTATTCATGTTTCCTAACATAGGGCCTCAGAACCCACATGGAGAGAGTACTGGACGAAAGGTGAAGAAATGTAAACTAGAAAAAGAAATAAAAGCCCTAGATCGTTTACTTCACATAAACAATGCTAGAAATCCATAATACAACTTCTTTTATCATACTTTCTGAACTTCCATACAAATGACCTTAACCTCCAGCCAGTAGACTTCCTGTTCACCTTCCCCATCCCACGACGTTGGCTCATTACTCGGTCGCCATCTTCTTCCTCTTGTCTTCTCTGTGAATGTCACCGCGTCGCCGCCATCACAGAGGTAGTACTGGCGTTCTGAGCCTTGACTTTTCACGTATATATAGCTTGTCTTATTATGTAATGTTTCTTTGTTAACTTAGATGCCATCGCCTGCAGGGTTACCGGGACCTTTGTTCGTTCACCGGCAGAAAGTTCTGGTTGGTCGTCCACATCTGGATTTCGGTCTTATTCCACAACAGGAGTTTTGTGTGAACATCAGTTTTTCATATCTGGCTTACCTGTATGCAGACTGTTGGTTGTTCGCCTCTTATCCAGATGTAGAAAGAAAGACAGACATAAAGACAGACAGACTGACTGACTGACAGGGTTACAAGGACCTTTGAAAGTTCACCGAAAGAAGAAAGAAAGAAAGTTCGTCCAAGAAAGAAAGTCTTAAGAAAGAAAGAAAGAAAGTGAACATCAAAAGGCTTAAAGTATGCAGAAAAGAAAGTTCGCCTCTTATCCAGAATGTAGAAAGAAAGAAAGACAGAAAGAAAGAAGAAAGACTGAAAGAAAGAAAGAAAGAAAGAAAGAAAGAAAGAAAGAAAGAAAGAAAGAAAGAAAGAAAGAAAGAAAGAAAGAAAGAAAGAAAGAAAGAAAGAAAGAAAGAAAGAAAGAAAGAAAGAAAGAAAGAAAGAAAGAAAGACCTACGGACGTGCGGGCAGACAGACAGACTGACAGACAGCCAGACAGACAGACAAGCAGGCTGGCAGGCAGGCAGGCTGGCAGGAAGGCAGACAGACAGACTGGCAGGCAGGCAGGCAAACAGATGGACAGCCGGACAGACAGACGTCTTGGTTTGGTGTTTCCCTTTGATTACCAGTTCATAGTTATGTGTGTGTGTCCTAATGTAAGACAAAGCGGCAAAGTATGGGGGCCGAAAACTGGAAGCTCAACACCTTGAGCCCATTTTAAGGGGGGTCATGCTGGCCCACTCCTACCAATAATTCTAGTCAGCCGAATAAATGGCCAGTTTGCCATTCTGCCCATAATAATAAATATTGCGCATTTAAACAAGGCTCAATCCCCTGGAATCCTTCCTCCCCCGCCCACTACGAAATCTATAAGGGACTCAGCTGCGCCCCCCCCCCCTTCCCTCCCCATGATTTCTTTTGACAGTGCCCCTAAATGATACCAGGGACCAAACAGTTAACACATTCTTTGTCACGATAAGCGAGAGAGAGAAAAATCCCAGCACAAATGTGTTTAGATTTTAGATTAGGAATTCGGAACTGGGAACACTTGAAAGCGAATTGGGGTTGTGTGTGGAGGGGAGAGGGTATTTTCACAAAGTGCGTTAGACAGAGAAGCAACACAAAGGAGATAAAGAGCTCAGTGTTATAATAGTCCTGACTTCAAATCTGTCAACTGCAGATGCTAAACCTCCTCTTCTACGTTTGGCTAGCACTTTCCTAGTCTTCCTGGCCACGCGACAGTAGCTGGTTCAGGGGATGTTGCCTGGTTGTCTAGTTTAAATAATAACGGAAAGGCAGTTTTTTTTCGGGGGGGGGGGGGTGGGTGGGTGGGGCGGGGGGGTTTACACAGGAATGTAAGAATGATATGCATGAAAAGGTAAGTGGGTGAACCAGCAGAGAGATAGAGACAGAGAGGGCGTGGGAGAGAGGTGAGGAAGACAGAGAGGAGAAAAAAAATAAGAAGAAGAATCTATTCGATGCCCCTCATCGTCATCTTGTTCATCAGTCGCTATGCTAGTAGCGAGTGCAATTTTTATGAAGATCCCTGGGGATCGTCGCTGGAGCTATAGAGTTCGTGCTCTGTGCGCTGCTCTTGGCAGGCGATTTGCCGTTCTGCGGAGAGAGACTGAACCATAAAGGATAAAACCCGGTGAAATTAAGTCGATCCTCTCTACTTTTAACTTAAACTTTAGATTGGTTCATGATTTGGTTCATGATTTTGATTCATGATTTAGCTTTGCCAGTGGTGTGCGACTCTGTGGCCTAAATGTAAGTGGCATGGTTTCGCAATCCAATCTTCGACTTACAATCCTAAGTTGCAATCCAATCTTGGGCAGCGAGTGTCATGTCTTCTTTATATATAGCACAGTACAATATTATCGTCTGGATAGACAAAGAGGTGCCATCAACCACAATCAATCAAATCTTCGTTAATTTCTGGTACTTTTGAAAGGACTGTTCTTTTTAGGAAAGGACTTTTCGCGTGACTTTAAGAGTCGCACCGTGGAAGATATCGGTGCCTTAACTCTTTGTGTCCAAACAACACACTTTGGGTGACTGGATACTATTCACGTGTAACAGTCAACGTGATAATGTTTTTACATCCTATGTTCAGTGAGCGACTCTGAAGCATCCTGAAAACAGTTGTTTCCTGCAAAAGTTCTGTTTATCTCCCCTCCAGGAGTTTAGTGTTTACATTTCTAAACTTCCTCGGACATTAGCTAGGATCTTGTGGGTGTGTTAAAAGAGTTAACGCGTAATTTTGTTTGGACTTTTCTTTACAAATTTTTTTCAGGCGTTTTTTTTTTTTGGGGGGGGGGGCGGGGGGGGGGGGGGGGGGGGGGGGGGGGGGGGGGGGGGGGGAGATATTGTTTTCCAATAGTGTCTGTTCTATGATCGCTTTATGGTGCTTTCAGTGTTCTCCTGTTAGCAAAGGTAGTTTTTAAAACACAACGTCGAGAAGATCGACTTCATTGTACTGCGTTTTATCCAGTATAGCTCTTTCTATCTCCGCAGAAGCTCTATCCGCCTGCCCAGAGTGTCCCACAAAGCCCAAACTATGTAGCTCCACCAACAATCTCCAAGGAATCTATGTAAAACTGCACTTGTGAAGCAGACGACGCTTCCGAAAAACAAAATCTATGACTTGACTACTTCGCCATGGAAATCCATCATAACTTCATATTGGCAGTAACAATGGAGGAAGCGCTAGAGTTATTAGTCGTTCTGTCTGAGTAACCGGATAATTCAACCAGGCTAGGAATTCATCTCTTAACCAGCTACGTCATTTCTACGTACATTTTTATGAATTTCTTCTTAAACGTCATAAAAAGTCTTCATAAAGTGGTAGTCCTTTACAGCCACGGTAGAGATAGCATTAACCGACCCAGTCACACCGCGTCTGGCTGTTCATTCATACTTGCTGACCTTTTACGCGCGCGACTCTTTGTAATGGCGTTGTCAGGCGATGACGCCTGCTCTATATTACACGATGTGACCGCTTTTAACGACCCCAGAAGATCTAGATTTGCCCCAAATCCCCCACCAACCACCCAATAGCCTCAGACAACGTCCCAAAAGAGAATGCAGCTCAACGCTGAAAACTGAAGTAAATTTATGTCGTACCTGAAGTCCGAGAGGGCTAGAATATATGCAATGTCACTGGCCTTTCATAACAACGAGTAAAACACAACGTGTACCTAGCCGCTCACACGACGCGTTATATATCCATAACAGAACACAACGTGACTTCCCTGTAACAGACTTGCGCGTGTGAAAGGTTAGCAAGCATGAATAAACGGCCAATCATGGTGTGTTTTGCGCAAAAAACTCTACCTGAACCCTATCCACAAAGTTTTGTCTCGTGTACTTTCAGTCAGTTCTGACACCGATAGTCTGCTATGCCATGATGTCACACTGTCCAGCATCATCTCTCTTGGTCTTTCTCTGCCTCTTTTCCTCCCCAGTATTCCTGCTGGACTTCAGTTTTTTCCTTATCGGGACATGATCAAAGAATCTAGATTGTAGTATAGATTGTCCCCTTCCCTTAGTGGGCAATCAGTTCTCTTCGTGGAATAGTTTTTTTTTTTTTTTTTTTCAAAACTTTGTCATTGTTCTTTCTATCTTTCCACTGTATTTTCTTCATTGGTCTATAAAGCCACATCTCCGTTGCTTTTATTAAGTTGTATAGTGACTGATATTAAGTGGCTGCTCGCTGAAAAAGACTTTACAGACAGGCACTCATTTTGCCATTCCTCATTGTTTTCTGGAAACTGGCTAGCATCTTTTATTAAACTATTACGCATACCACTGCTGCTGTTACTACTACTTCTACCACTATTGAAATGTCTACACGTATTACTACTGTTTTTTTTAATTACCACCACCACCATCATAGTGCTTCTTTTACTACTACTACTACTACTGCTGCTGCTACTACTACAGCTACTACTACTACTGCTACTACTACTACTACTACTACTACTACTACTACTACTACTACTACTACTACTACTACTACTACTGCTGCTGCTGCTGCTGCTGCTACTGCTACTACTACTAAAACTACTACTACTGCTGCTGTTGCTGCTGCTGCTGCTGCTACTACTACTACTACTGCTTCTGCTGCTACTACTACGGTTACTACTTTTGCTGCTTTTGTTGCTACTGCTACCATTACAGTAATTATCATAAACGGTTAGTGAATTAGTAAGCAATATTAAACCGTAAGGCACAACCCATAAAGCTGTGACTTAATGAGGTCAGACTGTACACCTCCCTCCCTCCCCCCCCCCTTTTTTTTCCCGTCCGTCTCCCCCCGGGACTTTTCTCAGCTAGATTTTATTACTATATAATTAGACACAAACACACACACACTCACAAACACACACACACTCACACAATTACCCCCCCCCCCCACTTTCGTCTCTTAATTTTTTTTTTTATCAAAGCCTATTCTCCCAGCAAGCCCCTTTTTTTATCTTTCAGAACTCCATTCCATATGACAATGAAGTGATGATTATACCGCAGCCTCTTGTTAGTTCACCGAGAGGGGAATGACAGCGCACGTGCCATAGACCCCCTCCTCCCTCCCTCCTTCCCTTCACCCCGGCCTGCCCCGCGCCTGGCCTCAGTCTCCAGTGTTACTATTTCTTTCATCCTTTGTTTGCCTGGAAGCTTCCATCTTGGCGAGCCTCCTCCCTCTATGGCTGTCACCCACTGACTCTCTCCTGGGCCCCTATCCTTTCTTGGAGCAGGGATCATCTGTCCTGTCGTCGAGTCCCAATGTTTGGTACAGATAGTTAGTTGTCTTTCTCAGGGTGTCGTGGTTGTGTCCCCTTATTGTTTGTGGGTATGAAATTCTCCAAGTGTAACCGTTGTCGATCTCTTTTTTCTCGTCATCCTTCTCTATTTTTCTCGCTCTCTCTCTCTCTCTCTCTCTCTCTCTCTCTCTCTCTCTCTCTCTCTCTCTCTCTCTCTCTCTCTCTCTCTCTCTCGATGTATATATAGATACACACACACACACAAAAGCATACTTTTTATGTTGAGTTGAGTCAAGAATTGATCGTCACAGCAATCAAGGCATTCTTATGCGTGCTCCGTCCTAATCCTCAGCAGCCAGCGCAGAGTTCCAGTACTGATTGTACCGGACCACAATCTTGTTTTATGTCCGTTCTGCCTTTCCTCTGAGTGTAGTGAGCCGGCCAGCCCCTCTAGTTACACTTAGTTGCCCCATTCTCTCCAGGCTATATAATCTTGTTATGTTTATATTTTGAAAGATACCGACAAATATAATGTTGATGTCATTGCCCCCCCCCCCTTTTCCCCCTGTCTGCCCCATTCAGCATATTCAATAACAAATTCGTCCCTATTTGGGATGCAATTTTTTTTAAGCCCCACACTGGCTTCTGCTGGGGGCCCTGAATATAGCCGGGCCATTACTATGGCCTAACAGCTGAAAGGGATTTCTGGGACCACTCCACGGGTGATCCTTATCCACATGGTGGCACTTTGTGTCACCGTGTGTTTATCGTTTGTGTGATGTCCTGGTGGGGTACAACTACCTACCTACCTACCCTCCCCCGTTATAGCTCTGTCGTTGTGTGTGTTTATCTGTACATTCTTAGTTGTATGACATCCATAGTTGTATGTATATGTTTATGTATGCAACCTTAGTTGTTGTATGTCTTTTTATGCTTATTCATAGTGTTTCAAATCCAGCACAGGATTGGTATATATTTTTTTAACACACACAGGACCTCAGAATGCACCGGCTGTTTGGCTGTTGCGGTTCTCTAGGTTTTCTTCAGTTATCTATGTTTGTTTGTTCAAAAATCATCTCTCTGTCTCAGTCACTACCGCTATTTTTGCTGTGCCCGTATTCCACATCAGCGACCGAGTCGCCCATTGGCTGGCCGGGAGACGGCTTCGTCGTCGGTCGGGACTTTATTTGTGTCTGTCTCCTTTGATCACATCAACACTGCAAGAATCCTTTTCATTGCAGCTTGGTTGGTGACTAGCAATGTTAGGCCATTGTATATGGCGCAAAAAATCTGGTCACAATTACAACCAAAAGCTCCCCCTTTGGAGATGCTGGTTGAAAGTGAAGATTTTTTTGTTGTTGCTCAAAATCAGATCGGATAGCCTGTATTCCATGCGAGTGTGGGTGAGGGTGGAGAAAGAGGGGGATAGAATGAGAGAGAGAGCGCGCGAGAGAGATGCTAGAGAGAGACCATGTGTACATACATGCTTAACGATTGTTTCCGTACATTAAATCATATCCGCTTAACTCTGGCCTAAGACAGATAGCCGCCATCATTATCTCCCCTACCGAAGTCCCCATTATTCCCAGCAGTCTCCCATAATTTATTGCTGTATTCCTTTGTCCCCGGAACAAGTGAAACTGCAGCACATCTACTGTTATAGTTATCGTTACAGCAATAACACTGATCTCCTCTGCTTTCCCGTCTTTCGCGTCGCCTCTGCGCATGACGCAGCTTCTAACTTTGCTAGCCAATCATTACGCGACGTTTGGACTCTAGAAATCCCAAAATGGTGTCTGCTCGTTTGCTGTGATCGTCCAGGAAAACACTCGGCTTGCCCGAATGTATTAATTCTTCTATCGATTTAGCCTTGATAATAAACTTTCATACCGCCACGACCGCCTCCCCTTCCACCTCCGCCTCCTCTGTTTCAACGTCTTTTATATTTGTCAAGCGAAAATGTAATGGTGAGTTAGTTTCTTTTTGTTTTTACTGCGTATTTGTTAAGAAAGCTGGCCTGTGCAAGAACAGACGGCAGCCCAGGCGGGGTGTATTAATTTTGAAAGCTTTCATTTGCTTCTTATTTGGATTGTGTAAAAGTTTGTTCTTTTTCTCTCAGTTCCTTGGCGGATAAAAATCGTAAAGTCTTATTTCAAATACCCCTACCCTTTTGTTGTTCTCTCTCTGTCTCTCTCAGTCTCTCTCTCTTTCTCTCTCTATATATATCTATCTATCTATCTATCTATATCTATCTCTATTAATCTATCTATTCTCTATCTTCTATCTATCTATCTATCTATGGTGTCTGTCTGTCTATCATCATTCTCTATCTATCTATCTATCTATCTATCTATATCTATCTATCTATCTATCTATCTATCTATCTATCTATCTATCTATCTATCTATCTATCTATCTATCTATCTATCTATCTATCTATCTATCTATCTATCTATCTATCTATCTATCTATCTATCTATCTATCTATCTATCTATCTATCTATCTATCTATCTATCTATCTATCTATCTATCTATCTATATCTATCTATCTATGTCTATCTATCTGTCTGTCTGTCTGTATCTGTCTGTCTGTCTATCTATCTATCTATCTATCTATTCTATCTATCTGTCTGTCTGTCTATCTGTCTGTCTGTCTGTCTGTCTATCTATCTGTCTGTCTGTCTGTCTGTCTGTCTGTCTGTCTGTCTGTCTGTCTATCTATGTCTGTATGTCTATGTCTGTCTGTCTGTCTGTCTGTCTGTCTGTCTGTCTGTCTGTCTGTCTGTCTGTCTGTCTGTCTGTCTGTCGTCTGTCCGTCCGTCCGTCCGTCCGTCCGTCGTCTCGTCCGTCCGTCCGTCCGTCCGTCCGTCCGTCCGTCCGTCCGTCCGTCCGTCCGTCCGTCCGTCCGTCCGTCCGTCCGTCCGTCCGTCCGTCCGTCCGTCCGTCCGTCCGTCCGTCCGTCCGTCTGTCCGTCTGTCTGTCTGTCTGTCTGTGTTTCTGTTTGTCTTTCCATCATTTCTGCCTTACTATATCTGTCTGTCTGTCTGTCTCTCTCTCTCTCTCTCTCTCTCTCTCTCTCTCTCTCTCTGTCGGTCTCTCCGTCTGTTTGTCCGTCTACTATGCTGCCTTATTATAAAACTATCTGTCTCTCGGTCTGTCCGGCTTCCAGTTTGTCACATCATTCATCCTCTCTGTCACGCGTCTTGCTTGTCTCTGTCTCTGTAGTTTAGCAGGGACTATCTCTGAGACAAACACACACAAAAAAAAAACTAATAAATCGCCTCAATGATAAAACACGCCATAGACGTATACAAGCTAGTGCAATTATGAGAACCTCATATGCAGACAAACTCTAGAACAGTCGTCGGCAACCTTAGGCTCGCCTGGGAAGTGTGGTGCGGGAAACTATTTTCAACGGCACTTTAAGTATTTATCAACGGATTCAACATTTTGCTTTGATCTCATTTTTTCAACTTCAGACATATGGTGCTTCCCTCATATTTGCATAGCTAACTGAATATGGTGGATGATGTCATGGGTATTACGCTCGTCACCTTTGCTTTCACAAAAATTTCCCGGGCGAATTTTTGAATCAAATACTAGTTGTTGTTTTTTAATCAGCATAATCATGGATTTTACCACACCCTAATACCCCTATAATTTGGACTTTCCCTGGAATTTCCTAAAAAATCTCAGAGCTCCCGAGATAGGGTGAAATAAGAGAAAAGAACCAAGCAATAGAATCTACTTCCTTGCACTATGTTGTATATAATATGACTCGGTCTCTCTCCATTAAACGGCTTGTTGCTTGTCGAAGGCGTCACACAAAGCACAACCTACCTAGCTACATCGACTGTCTTTATAGACATCCATATAATTTGTAAACGTGGCCTAACGCATTCCCTGAACCCAGGGCAAATGGCCTCACTACTTAGTCACTATAAAATCTTTCTGATGAGGATTCGAAGCCAAGAACTTCGGACCGGCTGGCAAGAGTGCAGCCACTGCGCCACTGTGGCTTCAGAAAGAAAACAATATAATAATATGAAGTCAGATAGCATATTGTAACAGGAAAGGAAAAATTATATAATAAAAATAGGTCAGAAGAGTGGCATAATGTAACAAGAAAGAAGTAGCTATTTAAAGGGGAAAATATTTAAGAAAGGTTCAGAAAGAAGTAGAGGAAGATGGAAAGCGGTAATTAATGCTTCACAAATGATAAATAACATTGATAATATTTAATGACGAAATGAAAATGGATGATATAATAAGCGAACGGTTGGTGAATGCGGGATGAAATATTCATTACAAGGAAAACAAGCAGAAATTACAAGAGACATGAAATAAACAAGGGAATAAAATCGTTGACAAAAAGAAGTGAAACACGCAACATGGCCAATTCTGTTTACTCGTTCAGTCCTCGTCCTGTGCACTTAAATGTACTCTTTGTTTCTAAAACCCAGAGGGAAAACATAAAGTGTATATTCAGTGCTGCGGCTATGTAATATGAAGTTGACGGGTTCGCATCTTACGTGCTAGTAGTTTTGGTTTTCCTGGTGTCTTGTGTTCCGGTCATAAGAAGAAATGCCTGCTTGCTGAAAAGATGTATCGTCTTGTGTTCTTAAATATTGAAATACTTTGGCCATTTTAACTACAATAATGGTTTCGAGAAAGTTGCAGCAGGCAGAGGTTGACGTAGAAGAGGTGCCAAACAGTGTGGGGCTCTTTGAGCGAAGTCTGATTCAGTTAAGCTGAGGGCGAGAGGCATACGCATTTCACCCCATCTCGGGAGCTCCGAGATTTCCTAGGAATTTTCTGAGAAAGCGTCATATTCTAGGGGTGTTATGACTTCGTTCGGCGCTCATACAATGTGCGAAACAGTGTGGGCAACGGGACGACAATATGTCGACAAACTTCTTCCTCGTGAAAGCGCGCTACTTTCTTTTGTGTGAACGACTATGTAACTATATAACTCTCTTTCTGTATGAACATGTGGGTTGTTTTTAGCGTTATGATGTTATCATTTTCAGAGTGTGTTACTTTCGTTCATTCGTGTGAAATCTACACCGACTATATCTACACCGACTAGCCCTAACCCTAGCGAGGCACCGGACATATGGTGCTAGGCTCGTATTTATATAGACCAAACTACACTCCAGACAGACCTACAAACACTTGGTGTCACAAACTGAAAAGGTAAGGCTAAACCAAGACCGGCTTTAGCTGACGGGCCATGCTTCTGGCGTCACTGGGTCGGGCTAACGATGCGTTAGCGCAGCGGTTTTCAAACAAGTACTAAATTATTTTCGACAGTGGCAAGGGAAGACAAATTGTAACTCTTAATTAAGTATCTACACGCCTTTTTGTAATAATTTCACAGTTTAAGCCTATTTTTCTTAATTATTTCCGCGACACCCTTGGCCTACGCTCACTGCACCCCAGGGTGCCTTAACACCCAGTTTGAGAACTGCTGCGTTAACGCATCGTTTGCCCAACCTATTGACGCCAGCAGCATGGGCCGTCAGCTGGAGCGGTCGTGGCCAAACAGAGAGATGAGTAGAGTCGGATGATATCTGCAGTAATGAACCTCAAGGGCTCGGAATACTGAAGAAGAAGAAGAAGAAGAAGAAGAAGAAGAAGAAGAAGAAGAAGAAGAAGAAGAAGAAGAAGAAGAAGAAGAAGAAGAAGAAGAAGAAGAAGAAATCGTTGAGTGATTTGGTCAACATCACACCTGTGGCTTTCACCTCGCGGGACTTTTCCCGCCACCTTTTTTAGACTGGGTCGACCTGACAGCCAAGGTCAGTTTATTGCAAATTTGGCTCGATGCGGATTTCAACCCACGACCTCCGTGTCGGGCGCGAGCGTCTAGCCACTACACTACCCTGGATTCACATGATAATCGGTGGGTAAAAGACGAATTCATTGTTCCAATAAGCCGTTCTGTTTGAGAACCACTGAAAAGCATTCTAAGCTTTCTTTTATTATTTCTTCCCACAAATTTAAAATGGAATATTCCCAAACAGGTCGGGGCACTGGATTATTTTAGTTTATCTTTATTTTCCGAGTAGCATCTTTACTTACAAGTTCATCGTGACCCATCATCGCAGGGGATTCAATCAATCATCACCCGTGCCCCCCTCTTCGCTTTTCTCCCGACATGTCCAGGGTCACTTCCGTACCCCCAAAAAAAAAGCCAAATTAAAGCTTTCGCCGCTGCTGATTGGCTGCATTTCCGTAATTCTGTTGCCGCGCATCCAATAAGGGATATTCTGTCGTCTTATTGGATACTCTCACACCCCAACCACGTCATCGTCTTCATTCTTCTTGAATTCTAGGAACTCCCACAATATATGTATCTTACGATATTCTGTCCCCTTCCCCGACCCTGTTTCTAAACCCTAACTGCTTTTGTCTTGGCCCGTTCTCCCCCTCTCCATTTATGACATTTATTATCAATCATTTCTTCCAGCCTCTGCAGCGATGCCAACCCCCCAACCCGTTTTCACTCCTTCTTTTTTAGTTGTTCGTGTTATCCCTTCCTTCCATGCTTGTAAGCTAACATTTCTCTCAAGCAGCCAAGAGCTCTGAACTGCTTGCTTGCCTAACTGTATGACAGGTGTTGAAATTGGTCCCTGTCGGGGGGAGTGAACCCCCCATGCGGAAAGTTTCAATGACCAAGGTTGTACCATCTTTAACCCCCATTCATGGCGTCTGCCCCGTCACTACCAAACACAGAAAGAAAAGAGGAGGGAGGAAACGGCCTTTCAGTGTTGGTCTAACTGTCCCTGGTCGGTCTGTGTTTATTTCCTGTGGTAGCCGGGACAAAGGGAGATCACCACTTCTACTCTTTCTGGGGTCCTACTTTTCATTCACAGGTTCCATCTGTCAAGGTTATGTGGACGTGGATAGCAGAATGCTGGACCCTTTTTTTTTTTTTTTCAAAAAATTCTACATGGCTTATATACTTCTTTCTTTTAGTACCAAGCGACTCATCATACGTTTACCGGTTACTTTTTAAGTGTTATTTATATCTATGTATCCCAGTTTATTACTTGTTCTCATTTTTGTCCTATGGCGTCAATACTTCTTTATATGTGGGTTCCGGGCCCCATCGTTGGGAAATCAGGAAAAGGCCCACTGCCTCCCCAACAAGCATGTCGTAAGAGTCGACATACGGGGGCCTTCTTCAAAGTTGGAGTACATCTGCCTGAGAGTCACGGGAGCAACAACCTGCATACAGTTGAGTCTAATCTGTTGAACGGATGTGCACGCAACACTCAGATTCTGGAACAAGACTAAGGTCCAGAGGTGGACAAACATCCAGAATTTTTCGCCGGAGTTTACAGCTGGTGAACTCATCGAAGAAGAAGAAGAAGAAGAAGAAGAAGAAGAAGAAGAAGAAGAAGAAGAAGAAGAAGAAGAAGAAGAAGAAGAAGAAGACGAAGAAGAAGAAGACGAAGAAGAAGAAGGAGAAGAAAAAGAAGAAGAAGAAGTAGGAGAATAAGAATAAGAAGAAGAAGAAGAAAAAGAAGAAGAAGAAGTAGGAGAATAAGAAGAAGAAGAAGAACACTAGAATCCGTTTGTATCCAGCATGGTCTTACTTTAAGTAACACGTGTAAAGGATATAGCCATTCGAAGCAATGCCTGTCTCGGACTAAACAAGTTAACTGGGGAGCATGTTTCGAAATCGTCCCTCTCATCTTTTTTCACCCCCCCCCCCCCCTTTTTCTTCCCCTTTTTCCTCTTATATTGATTTCTCTTATTCTTCCCGTACTCTATAGCCAACTTTACACCTCCCTCCCTCTCCGTCTCTCCCTTTCCGTCGCTCTTTCTCTCTCTCT
>CAJHNH020007224.1:105000-236811 GCA_905116865.2 Candidula unifasciata
CAATTAAGAGATTACAGTGTTGAATAGCCGTATCTCTGATAATTTACCTGCAAACGCCTATAATATTATTTGGTGGAGAAACAGAAAATATAATCGTCTTTCAAAGTCTGGCTGTGTCCGGAGACGCGGAGTTTTGGGATAGAGGGGTAAACGTGTCTTATCGTAGAGCAAGTTTTAACAAAAGAAGATAATAATTTACGAGGGAGAAATAAATTGTTGAGTTTTAGCATAAGGTTAAGTTCTAGTCCGTTTCAAATGTGGTGTCCAACTTTAAAAACTTGTAACTCAGTAAATGTTTGATGTGAGTTGTTGAAATTTGGTGTGCAGCCTTTGAATAAACATGTCCTTTAAGAACTTCATGTTTATGTTTGTAACCAAGCATCTAATTTTCATTTTGCCTTTTTTGCGGCAAATGTGAAAAAAAAGAGAGACGGATTCAGATCAAACAGTCAGCATGTTTACAGAACTGAGTAACGGGAACTTTTCATAACATCAAATTGCATGCGTTTCCTAGCCGTATTATACTCTCAGGTGGTCATCTCAAGCATTAGTCTCCCTTCAGTGTATATTTTTCATTGTAGGCTGGATAGGCTATCAAAATAATCATTACGCATCGCTGCACATGTTAACTGATTTCCAAACAAGCTGTGTGAGTTAGTTACTGCATATTATATTTTTGCTTCAAAGTACACTGACTCAAACAGAGATCAAAGAAATTCGCCGAAATAGGAAAACAGCGGCACCTTGGCAGTTGTAAATTTTAAAACTCCTAAAGGCTTGAGAATCTGAGGCAACATGCAAAAATTCGTATTGATCCGTACATGAATTTTCGAGATATTTGCTAAAGTGTCAGGGCACAACTTTTGAAACGTACTATAGTTGCATGTCCTTTAGAGCAATGTTCTTCAACCTGAGGTCTGAAGAACACTACTGGTCCGCGATAAGTTTACAGTTGATCCACTAAAGAATAAATTATGCTCACTTGTGTATCAGCTGTATTCAAGGGTTCTATTGCTACTGAACGAGTGACGCCCTGTACGCGACAATGTAGTTCTGGAAATAGAGGCCATATAAGTATTAAAAACCAAACTGAGAACTAACATGAGTAATTGAACTAATGTTGTTGCAGCGCTTCGTCACTCAAAAACAATGATCGAGTCAAAAATATCAAATTATCTGACCTCTCTAAGCAATAGCTGCATTATCGAGTCAAAAATATCAAATTATCTGACCTCTCTAAGCAATAGCTGCATTATCGAGTCAAAAATATCAAATTATCTGACCTCTCTAAGCAATCGCTGCATTAGCGAAAACTGAATGTACAATGCATTTCTGACTGTTTCCATAAGAAATCTGTTACAATATCCTTAATTTCGGCACATGATATTTTAAATCTGTACACACACAAAAAAGTAATTTCGACATGTTATCGTAACTCTAATACAATTCTCTTATTATTGTAAGATTATTTTAGGGAATTAAGGTGAACCCGACAGTATAAATGATCACTTAAATCGTGTAGACTTGTTTAATTTGTCGTGTTAAGAACTGCAGCTTGCACAAATACCTAGCACTCTATACTGTCAGTGCACCAAGCCAGGACATACAAACATACACGGATAGATCTGAGTTCCCAGAAATTGATGGATGACAGTTTGTTTAGTCAGCGTGCATTATATTTAATTCATGCTGCATACAAGGCGGCGGTAGCGCACTGGTTAGTGTGAGTTTTGGTCGGCGTGCTGGACATGAGTTCGTGTCCAGCGGAGTAGGAAAGGTGTGCGCGCCTTTTCCTGGGTGTCGCCACTGAGGGATGGGGGTGAGGTGAGTGAGAAAAAACATATATATGGAAGTAGGGAAGGGATGACAGGTAATTTCCGACACCGGGTGGCACCTGAACTTGCTACGCTGTGCTTACTGGTCTAACATTTGTATCATAGAATTTGTCTAGGAAGTAAAGGCGGCTAGTCCTTACCATATATTCAAGGGACGCTGCCTGAAAAGGATTGAAAAACCATTAGTCTATAAAATATAGAACTAGCATCATATGTGCACGTCTCCCAGCTGATACCCAACATCAGTTGAGTCTGTGTCACTACCAGCATCGTCGTCACCGCCGCCTCCACCTCAGTATTATGTTAGTACCGGGCGGTTTGGAACTACAACACACAGGCCAGATAAGAGATAAGGTCGAATCGATTGAGTTGCCAGTTAGCAAATCCTCTCCGTATGATCCCTTATCTCAGATGTTGCCTTGCAGAATAAACATTGTCTTTAGCACGGCAGACGACCGAGCCAAGTATGGCCGACTGCAGAACTGAAGACACCGTAAGGTTCTGATAAGTGAACAATGTGCAAAGCTTTTCTGTACCCAGCGACTCGTCCTGCGATGAACAGAGGCTGGGGTAAAATTGTTGCTTTTATCTGGAAACTCACCGGACATATAGCAACACATGCGATGTTTAGGACCTTGCAGGAGATGGGATATTAAATGTGGCTTCTGTCTTGTTCGCCCGGTGTGTTCTACAAACGGTTGGACAAATGTATAGAAATGCTTCTGTAATCCACTGTAGTAAATTTGCAATACTCATCTGTATAGTTTGGTTTCTGTCGCTTTTGGGTTACTAACGCAGATACTTCAATTCGAATTCACTCCAAACACACATGGTAGATATATTCAGGGTAGCTATATTCAGCAAGGATTAGGGCTAGGGGTTAAGAGTAGGGTTGGAAATCACAATTTGTATTAAGAATCAGAATTTAACCGCAAAAGGATACACCTCAATGTCGCGTAATATGTTCGGGTTATCCCGGAAACTCACTAATTTCCGTTGTTTGGGGTGAATTTGAATTGAAGTACCCTAATGCAATTTTTTCCCTTCCAAAATACCTGATTCGTTTTAACTTCAAGCTATCTGACCTCAGACCGCTTTGTGTGGATTTCGACAATAAATTGATTTTTGCATAATCACACAAACAGTGTTACAAGGGAGATAAACGGTCGTAGACCACGAGGCAGACCAAGAAGACAATGGAGAGACAATATCCAGACAGACCTGCAAACACTGGAAAAAGAAGGCCAACCATGTAGATGAATTGAGGCGGGTGATATCTGCAGCAATGACCCTCAAGGGCTCGGAATGCTGAAGAAGAAGAAGAAGGCACATACAGGGTTGGTGTTTTCATTGCTGAAAATTACCTTTACTAGCGGCTAAAGAACCGCTGTCACGTGATTCACATCTGAGGCATGTGATGATAGGTCCATATTTGTAATATACCAGTCAGCCTTTGACGATATCAACATCACAACGACCGCATTTGCTTTCCCACCAGAAGCGGCTGATTCACATTCTTTGGACACGTGGTGAGAATGAAAATAGTGGAGCCCGTCATGAAGGTTGGACAGTTGTAAAGTCAGGAAAGACAAGGGGAGACCACAGGAGAAGAACTTAGGAAATGACATGTAGGACTATATGTGGGAAAACCGATTTGAAACCACTACTGAATGCTGTGGACCAGGAAGACAACGAAAAGAAAAGGAAGAGGACAATATCCTGTTCAACCCTAGTTGTGTTATAACTTGGATACGAAGAGACAGGGTGTTAATTTTACAGTCTTATGAGTTTTAACTGGTCTGTTTTGAAAAAAAATGTGTATAGTGTTTCTTGTCTAATGCGACACTGGCGTCAAAAAGCACTTGTTTCTTACTTATTCACTATGAGTAACCTGATAGAGGAGCCACACTGGCGTCAAAAGAGCACTTGTTTCTTACTTATTCACTATGAGTAACCTGATAGAGGAGCCACACTGGCGTCAAAAGACACTTTTCTTACTTATTCACTATGAGTAACCTGATAGAGGAGCCACACTGACGTCAAAAGACACTTTTCTTACTTATTCACTATGAGTAACCTGATAGAGGAGCCACACTGACGTCAAAAGACACTTTTCTTACTTATTCACTATGAACAACCTGTTAGAGGAGCAGCTGGTCGAGTGGTTAGTGCGCTAGGCTCCCATGACGAAGTCCCTAATTCAAATCAGGGTAAAGAATAAAGATTCTCTGCCAGATTGCCTTGAATCTTCAGGCTCACGCCCCCTCCCCGGGGTCCGAACCTCATCCACCTTTATCTTTCACCGCCTGCTGATCTGATTAAAAAGTTTGATCTGAGAACTAAACAGAAACGATACTAAAGAGAGTTAAAAACAGCAACGTCTCTGTGTCGCCATCTTTGTTTTGACAGCAAATTATATCGTCTGCAAAATTATTTAGTCATCGAAAAGAAAAACACCCCAAGTTCTATAACAGAAATCAATACTGCCATTGCTGTTTTTTCTTGTCGACTTTTGTTGTGTCGTGCAGTGTTATTTTAAATCTATTTATTAGGTTGCAGCTTTAAAGTGCTTGGTTAATTAAGTAAACTAAGAACCAGTTACTACTGAAATCCTGGGAGGCATGTTGCGTACATTATCTAACACTACCCCTTCTTCTGTGTTGGCTCTTTAAAGGCGGTTGACACCCTGTATACTAATTTACAACTAGGCTGCGATGTCTGCGCCTTTTGGTCTAAATCATCCGATTTCTGAAATTCCCTAATTGATAGCTTTTCACTACATGCTTTTAGGGGAAAATTGAAATCTGTTTTTTTTTTTTTTCCCTAAAATGGAACCGTGAATATCTGAAACCCTAAGTAGCATCGTAACTGGCGTTCCCCTAGGTGTTAGCTCGGAGGGGACACACTGATCGTCGATCCATCGAGGTTGGCTCTAATGCAGCAGATAGTTGGCACGTTTACTGGCTACAGTAGTAAAATATACACTGTCTCCCTTTCTACTCTCATATACTTGTGTTGTTTTAACTTTGTTTATATCATGTAATGTTATTATCCTAACCCTTCGTGTCACCCGTTTGATAACTGTAACTTCTGTCAGACAATATTATTGTTTTAAAATTGTCTGTGACGTAGTGTAAATATTTTACTTTGTTAACTGCTGTCTTACTGGCTGTCTGTCTGTCTCTCTACTACTCTTTCTATGTAAATATGTCTGTCCATTTATGTTTTTTCTATCTATCTATCTAATCTATCTATCTATCTATCTATCTATCTATCTATCTATCTATCTATCTATCTATCTATCTATCTATCTATCTATCTATCTATCTATCTATCTATCTATCTATCTATCTATCTATCTATCTATCTATCTATCTATCTATCTATCTATCTATCTATCTATCTATCTATCTATCTATCTATCTATCTATCTATCTATCTATCTATATTATCTATCTATCTATCTATCTATCTATCTATCTATCTATCTATCTATCTATCTATCTATCTATCTATCTATCTATCTATCTATCTATCTATCTATCTATCTATCTATCTATCTATCTATCTATCTATCTATCTATCTATCTATCTATCTATCTATCTATCTATCTATCTATCTATCTATCTATCTATCTATCTATCTATCTATCTATCTATCTATCTATCTATCTATCTATCTATCTATCTATCTATCTATCTATCTATCTATCTATCTATCTATCTATCTATCTATCTATCTATCTATCTATCTATCTATCTATCTATCTATCTATCTATCTATCTCTATCTATCTATCTCTCTCTATCTATCTCTCTATCTATCTATCTATCTATCTATCTATCTATCTATCTAATCTATCTATCTGTCTATCTGTCTATCTGTCTATCTGTCTATCTGTCTATCTGTCTGTCTGTCTGTCTGTCTGTCTGTCTGTCTGTCTGTCTGTCTGTCTGTCTGTCTGTCTGTCTGTCTGTCTGTCTGTCTGTCTGTCTGTCTGCCTGCCTGCCTGCCTGCCTGCCTGTCTGCCTGTCTGTCTGTCTGTCTGTCTGTCTGTCCATTAAACCAGCAATTCAGACAGTTTCACTTCTTCTTCTGCCTTCGCCCCTAACTGGTCGACAGGCAATTTGGTTTGCGGTTTACAGCAAGGCTTCGGATTCCGGCCGAACGCATCTGATTTCAACAAAACCTTGATTGTTCATCCTTGACGACCAAGCTTATTAAGGAATGCATTGGTCTATATACCTTCCTTCCTAAATGGGACCCTGGAACTCTTATGGAGCCCTAGAACCCCTTTAGGACCCAGGAACTCTTATGGGGCCCTAGACCCCCTATAGGACCCTGGAACTCTTATGGAGCCCTAGAACCCCTATAGGACCCAGGAACTCTTATGGGGCACTAGAACCCCTATAGGACCCTGGAACTCTTATGGGGCCCTAGAACCCCTAAAGGACCCTGGAAATCTTATGGGGCCCTAGAACCCCTATAGGACCCTGGAACTCTTATGGGGCCCTAGAACCCCTATAGGACCCTGGAACTCTTATGGAGCCCTAGAACCCCTATAGGACCCTAGAACTCTTATGGAGCCCTAGAACCCCTATACGACCCTGGAACTTTTATGGAGCCCTAGAACCCATATAGGACCCAGGAACTCTTATGGGGCCCTAGAACCCCTATAGGACCCTGGAACTCTTATGGGGCCCTAGAACGCCTATAGGACCCTGGAACTCTTATGCAGCCCTAGAACCCCTATAGGACCCTGGAACTCTTATGGGACCCTGGAATCCTTAAGGGACCCTGGAACTTTTATGTTGCCCTGGAACTTTTATGGGGCCCTGGAACCCTTATGAGTCCCTGGAACCATTTATGGGTCTGATGACCCTGGAAGAGAACCCTCAGTCCCCTTATGGTTGGAATACCTTATTTCTATATATGGGGTGAGAACCCCAGTCCCAAGAACAGTCATGATACCCACAATCCAGATATAATTTCCCAAAATCTAGACATTATTACCCACAATACAGACATGATACGCACAATCCAATCATGATACTCACAATCCAGACTTTTACTTACAATCCAGATATGATAGCCACAATCCAGACATGATAGCGACAATCCAGACATGTTATTCACAATCTAGACACGATAACACATAATCCAGGCATGATGTCACAATACAGACATGATCCGTGCAATCCAGAAAGCTCCACGCTACCCAGAGTGCAGACGGTTCCACGCTACCCACAGTGCAGACAGTTCCACGCTACCCAGAGCCCAAACAGTTCCACTCTACCCAGAGTCCAGACAGTTCCACGCTACCCACAGTGCAGACAGTTCCACGCTACCCAGAGTCCAGACAATTCCCTGCTACCCAGAGCCCAGACAGTTCCACGCTACCCAGAGTGCAGACAGTTTCCACGCTACCCAGAGTGTTACAGTTCCACGCCCAGAGTGCAGTTTCCACGCTACCCAGAGCTCCACGCTACCCAGAACCCAGACAGTTCCACGCTACCCAGAGTACAGACAGTTCCACGCTACCCACAGTGCAGACAGTTCCACGCTACCCAGAGTGCAGGCAGTTCCACGCTACCCAGAGTACAGACAGTTCCACGCTACCCAGAGTGCAGACAGTTCCACGCTACCCAGAGTGCAGACAGTTCCACGCTACACAGAGTGCAGACATTTCCACGCTACCCAGAGTGCAGACAGTTCCACGCTACCCAGAGCCCAGACAGTTCCACGCTACCCAGAGCCCAGATAGTTCCACGCTACCCAGAGTCCAGACAGTTCCACGCTACCCAGAGCCCAGACAGTTCCACGCTACCCAGAGTCCAGACAGTTCCACGCTACCCAGAGTCCAGAGATGTACAAAAGATATAAACCTGTACTTTGTAACAAACCGATGCAATCCAGAATATAGTCAGCCTTGACGTGAACAGTCATCGCACCCCCCGCCCCCCCCCCCCCCCGCCCCCACCCCCTGGCCACACCGCAGTCGATATTTTCACAATTAACCCATTTCAGCTCGTCTTAAAAGATATCTATTTCTGACATACTCCACCACCGATGAGATCTCGTGGGTTCGATTTTTTTTTTTTAACGCTGGCATCGACAGCTTCAAGAGCTCTTAAAGGGACTTTCCCCCCACCTTTCCACGGTTGATAATGGGCTGCTAGTTTGGCATTACAAGTGGGCGCGGTGGTTGTATACTTTCGTTTATTTTGCCAGCCTTTGTTTCAAGTGGTGGTTCAGGTTGCATGTGTGGTCGTTGATATTGTCCCAGGCTGTTTCTTTTGTTAGTTTACTCCTCCTCCCATCTCTATTTCTTTATTACTATTTAGAAATGTAGATTTAATTAAAACCCATTCCATAATTTGTAATTAAGAATTGAATGTTATTCAATGTGTATTTATTATCATCTGCGAAACGATATGTGTATGGAATCATGCATGCAATGAATGAGGCCGAAGGGTAGAATGTTCAACGAAAAAACATGTCCTGTTCTTAAAACTTAAAAAAAAAATATTTGTTTTGTTTTTCTCACCTCACTTCTTTTTCTTTCCTACCCCTGTCTATCTCTCTGTCTGCATGTCTATCTATCTATCTATCTATCTATCTATCTATCTATCTATCTATCTATCTATCTATCTATCTATCTATCTATCTATCTATCTATCTATCTATCTATCTATCTATCTATCTATCTATCTATCTATCTATCTATCTATCTATCTATCTATCTATCTATCTATCTATCTATCTATCTATCTATCTATCTATCTATCTATCTATCTATCTATCTATCTATCTATCTATCTATCTATCTGTCTGTCTGTATGTCTATCTATCTAGTCTGTCTATCTGTCTATCTGTCTGTCTATCTGTCTGTCTGTCTGTCCGTCGGTCGTCCGTCGTCCGTCCGTCCGGTCCGTCCGTCCGTCCGTCGGTCGGTCCGTCGGTCGGTCTGTCCGTCTGTCCGTCTGTCGGTCGGTCGGTCGGTCGGGTCTGTCGGTCTGTCTGTCTGTCGGTCTCGGTCTGTCGGTCTGTCGGTCGGTCGGTCGGTCGGTCGGTCGGTCGTCGGTCGGTCGGTCGGTCGGTCGGTCGGTCGGTCGGTCGGTCTATCTATCGGTCGGTCGGTCGGTCTATCTCGGGTCTATCGGTCGGTATCGGTCGGTCGGTATCGGTCGGTATCGGTCTCGGTCGGTCTATCTATCGGTCGGTCTATCGGTCTATCTATCGGTATCTATCTATCTATCGGTCGGTCTGTCTATCTATCTATCTATCTGTCTATCTGTCTGTCCGTCTATCTAACTATCTATCCGTCCGTCCCTCCGTCCGTCCGTCCGTCCGTCCGCCTGCCTGCCTATTTGTCTTTGTCTGTCTGTTTGATATATCTATATGTGTCTAAATGTATTTATGTATATCCAATCTATCTGTCTGTCTATATATCCAAGTATCTACCTACCATCCTATATATCTGTCTCTCTTTCTTTACACACCTACAGTCACGCATGTGCCCCAATAGTACAATGGCTGGGACGTATCCCGGTGGTCCCTATGGCCATGTGTTCGGATCCCGCCCGGATCATAGCCACCTTTCGGATCCCCCCTCCCCCCGCCCTGATCATAACCACCTTTCGGATCCCCCCTCCCCCGCCCGGATCATAGCCACCTTTCAGATTCCCGATTTCATCTGTTTCGAATAGTTATATTAGGGAGATCTTGCAGCTCCCTACACAACTACAGACCTATTGCTGGAGACATACATAATATAAGTGAACTCTTTTGCCTTTGTCTTGTCTCTTATATTCCGTGGACTGCGCAGTGTCACATTCTTGCCTTTAACTTGTAATCGACAAGCAGAATCCGTTACTTTTGTGATCACCTCATATGAAGAATGCACTGAGCATGTGGAAAAACGCCTCTCTTAAATGATATAAGTTGGTGCACCTGAGTGTGAACATGGCAAAACAGATCGTTCAAGTTGGTGCACCTGAGTGTGAACATGGCAAAAAACGAAGAGTGAACATGGCTCGTGTGGGGCCAACCTTAAACATGGCAAAAAACAGTTGGGGCACCTGAGTGTGAACATGGCAAAACAGATCGTTCAAGTTGGGGCACCTGAGTGTGAACATGGCAAAATAGATCGTTCAAAAGGCTGCATTTTTCTGGTTGTTATCCTGAACTCTTCTTTAAACAGGGGGCGGGAGAAATGAGGGGAGAATAGCCATTGCTTTTTGATAGTTCAAAACCCTCACCAAGTGATACTTATTTATTTCAGTTTTGTTCTCACAACCGCCACCCCTTTAAATTTTTCCAAAAAAGAATTTCAACACACCAGCCAAAAAAAAGGTGTTTCTCACACTCAGAGAAAGAAGGAATAAGAAGATATTGACACCAATGGGGGAAAAAAAAAACGGCAGATGCTGCATGCAATGTTCCGTCAGACCAGGTCACCGGCAGAATGAATGGCCGGAAGTGGCCACCATTGTTGTGTGGATATCCCATAAATACATCACAGCGACATCTGTTGTGGCTAGTGCCAGTTTTAAACATTTTGAGCATCAATTTGGCTTCGCCGTATTTTCGTATTAATTTGTACGTCAATCGCTACCTCGAACATAAGCCACACAAATTTGCTTTTTTTTTTTTTCATTTTCCGTTGAGGATTCATAAACCAGCTGGGGCACCCTGCACGTGCTCGAGAGGCGAAGAATCAACAGTCTGCATACTAATAAGCCAGATCTGTAAAACGGATTTGCACGCAAAACTTACACTGTCAGCTTTTTGGTTCTCATACGTGGCCCCGTAACATACGGCACGTGTTTTTTTTTTTCACGCCGTTAAGGCTTTGGACATATATAACTAGACCTATATTTTATAGACTAATCGGCACTGGTCGGGTGATCTCAACGTCACACCGGTCGCCTTTACTTTCCATGACTTTTCCTGGTCATATGTGTTGAGAAAAAGATATTTTTCCATTCCACTTTGATCCCACGACCCCTACGCCTCGCAGCTCCCACCATGCAGGCACCATAGTATATTAATTTACTATACTTACCCACAAGACGCCCGCCTGCGGATCGGAAGGTCGTGGGTTCGCGTCCTGACGGAGCCGAAATTTTTTTTTTCTTTAAAATTGACCTTGACTTCCAGGTCGACCTAGCCTTAAGTGGGTACCAGGTGTAGTCCTGGGAAGTAAAGACGGTCGGCGTGGTGCTGACCCATCACCCACCAAGTGCTGACTGATCTATAAAAATTAAGGTCTAGTCCTATATTCTCAATAGGCCTAAATGCGTGGAAACGGGACTTTTTCTTATACTTACCTACACAACTTCAGTGCTGACCAATCGCCGTAACCCCCTCCCGTCTTTCGCTACTCCAAACGCCCCTACTTCTCAAAATACAAATTCATCTCCAATTTACATAGAATATGTCGGTCGGAGCGGTAGTGACCTGTCATAGAACTAGGTCACCGAGACCTGGCAGAAGGAAGCCGTAACAACGTGTTAAATAACCCTTTTAATAATGTATCCATCCTATTGATTAATTGTATTGAAGGTAGTCGAGGAAGAAGAATCTCGTTTGGCGTGCTCCGGTGACAATTATCACTTGGATAAACGAATTGTTGGTGTTGTTAAATTTGTCACCGGACTTCCGAATGCATGTCAAATTTGCGTTTTTAAACTTTCCAGAACAATGTCCTGTGTGGTTTTCTTTGGTCGGTAAGAGTTGGTGTATCTGGGGCTTCGCGACCTGCGGCTGAGGCTCGATGCAGCATCGAGGCTGACTTGTGTCGTTAAAAAAATTGGTAAGAAAAGTCTAACAGAACAAGAATTGGACTGTGGAAGGGAGAAGGGGATGTCACATCGTGTTATTGTCAAAGACAGTTATTCCGGTTTTTTTTTTTTTTTTCTTGTATCTCTTCTTATCTTACTTCCAAAGATCTAAAAGACAGCCGTTCCGGTATTTTCCAGTGTATCTCTTCTTGTCATATTACCAAAGTCAGTCGTCGTTGTTTTCCTGTGTATCTCTCTCGTCATCTTTCCCAAGGACAGTAATTGTGATTTTTTTTTCGATCTATCTTTTCTCATCCAGTTTCCAAGGACAGTCATTACGGCGTTTTCCAGTTTATCTCTTCTCGCCATTTTCCTAAAGATAGTTTCTACGGTTGTTTTCCAGTTTATCTCTTCTCGTCATATCCCTAAAGATAGTCATTACAGCTGTTTTCCAGTTTATCTCTTCTCAACATTGTGCCAAATGATGTTCCTCACGCTATTATAGTTGTGTATTATATTCAACTTCCATTAGCTCTCTTCCAAGCATTCGTTGTAAGGTGTAAATCGATGCGAGTCCAAAGGAGACGCATGAGATGCCATCTGCATCTCCCCTAACCCACAAGAACTTCCTTTTCTGGAACTCATTTTATGCGGCGGGTTCTTCCTTGAAGTCATATGCTCACGAGGCGAATTTGAGCTCAGGGCCACTGGACCAACAGGTCTATCGACTAGCGACTGAACAACCGCAGATCTGCATGAAAACTTTGGCATGTAACATAAAAGGTCCCTTTACACACCAGTGTTGCGACGGGTATATGAGGGTAGACATACCTTTTATATACCAATCAATGGGTTTTGTGGTCAGCATCATGCCGGTCGCCTTTACTTCCCAAAACTTTACCTAGTATCTATTTAAGGCTGGGTCGACCTGGAAGCCAGGATGATGTTTAAGAAAACCCAGGACCAGGCGGATTCGAACCCGTGACCGCAGGAGAGCGACTGGCTGCTACACCATGGCAGCTCCCGACGTGTCACATGGTATTGAATTAACGTGTACTTGCTTGACTTTACCATGTGACGTGACCAGCTCCATTCCTCACATCTCCCATCTTCTAAACTGAGGGCAACCTAATTTGTGAGATAATATTTAGTGAAATGATGAAATTCTGTCAGTACGATCCGCTGTCATTTCCGCTTTCTCACAGTTGGCTTGCCCCAGTTTCACGAAAGAACTACAGAACATGAAGGCCTTCAAGCCACGCCTGCTGTGCAGGAAGTTGCCTCATTGTAAGCCCATCAAGGAAGTTTCTAGAAAGTGTCCAGGCTTATACTACTCATTACGCCGTGAATCATTCACAGGCGCCTCTCAAAACCGTGTATTCTTTCCGAATTCCCACGAAAAAGAAGGATGGGCTACACTGTAACGGACTAGGGTACTTGCCAGGTTGATTTTTTTTTCCTACCGGGTATGTGGCCGAACTAATAGTAAGTATATGCGTGAAATCAGAGCATCAACTTCCGGCAGTGAGCTGGCCTTTGTTGGAGCTGTTGGCAAACTATTGTGATGGGGACATCGCGATGATACTTCTGAATGGGCGTTGAAATAGCAGAATAGCCGTAGTACTTGGGGTCTCCTGGTCAAAAGGCGGACAATCGTGAATGCATTTTTGGCTCCAAGGACACCGTTAGAATAAAACCTGGGAGAAAGTATGAAAGAAGGGATCATTCATGTCACTGTCCTCTCCCAAGCTACACCAGCCCAAATTACCATAGTTACCGGGCTGTCATTGGTCACGCTATGGGAGAGGATCAGTAAAGCGACTGAATTTCTCAAGGACATGTGTGAATGAATGGTGACTCGAGTTTATGGGTGGGTGTAGATAACCCGCTTCAGACATAGGAAGTCATGGAAGAAGTGATTGTGTAGAGTGTTGTGAGTGAACAACTGTGTTTATAATTATAAAGAAGTTCATCTGTGTTTTCGCACAAACTACTACTTATTAATACTCTTGTTACCATTAATTAGTTATTAATACTCTTGTTACCATTAATAGTATGGTTCTAGTTAAATTTTCCACCCCAAACACCATGTAATTGTTCGTTTATTTCACGCTTCGTGACCTTTCACACGCGCTAGTCTAAGTTACAGGGCTGTGACGTTGCGTTGTGTTTGATATTCTGAGCCGTGTATATTTCACGTCGTGTACTTGTTGGTGTGAGCGGCCGACGAGATTGCGTATGTTATAGCTTTGCCGGACTTCAAGAAAGACATGAATTTACTTTAGCTTTGAGGAGCGGCAAGGAGAGCAACGTTGCTTTTTTGCAGCAAGACGGCTTTTTTTTAAGGGCCCGACGTAAAATGTTGACAATTTAGAAACCACAGGACGAAGGCTGCACTCTCTCCTGTGATTTTTCTGAGGCTATGGGATAAGGCCGTTGGGTTAAGGCCAGTTTGAGTTGTTGTGGGGTCGTTAAAAGCGGTCAAATCGTGTAATATAGAACACAGGATATCTCATGTGATAGCGTCGAAGAGAACAACGTGATTTTCCTGTTACTTAGAATACTGCGTGTGAAAGTTCACGAACCATCAAAGAACGGCCAATCTCTGTGTGTTTAGGGTGAAAAACGTGCGAAGGACCAATATTATTATTCTTACTGTTGCCTCTACTTTTGTTGCTGCTCTGCTGCTGCTGCTACTACTACTACTACTACTACTACTACTACTACTGCTACTGCTACTGTTGCTACTATAACGCTACTGTTAATACTGTTGCTACTAATCCTAACGTCGCTTTCATCACAGCCTTTTATAAGAATTTAATCTCTTGCCAGTTCTGTCTTATGAGGTCACTTGCAGAACGTCGCTTTCATCACAGCCTCTTATAAGAATTTAATCTCTTGCCAGTTCTGTCTTATATATCTTCCTATCCAAGGTACCTAAGGCGTGGTGTTCTCATCATATTAGTCAACCCCTGCCTCGTCTTCCCCGAACCAATCGTATCAGTACAAATGGTGTTTTTTTTTTCCTTCTAAACTACTTTCAGTTTCCGAGATGTGATGCTGTTTATGAGCCATTTTGTTTAGACCTTTGCCTGTTCTTTTTTCTAATATTCTAAGACTCCCCAATTTTTTATTTCCGGGATTAAAGCAAGAATGACTCAAAGGCCCCACATTTGCACACGATCAAACAGAAACCGAATCCCAGAAATGCCGTTCAATCGAGTCCCAGAAACCTCGCTCAACCGAACCCTAGAAACCTCGTTCAACCGAATCCCAGAACCGTACAGCTGTTATATTAAGATATCTGACGGTTATAAAGTAATTTTCTGTTCAGCTTTCCTGGAGATCTCCCCCCCCCCCATCCCACCCCCACCCCACCCCCTCTAAACAGGCATGTCGTATTTGAAGTCGGAGTGCATCTGCCTGAGAGTCAAAGAACCAACAATCTAAACACATATAAGGCAGATTTGTAAATTGGATATTTATGCAAAACTCTTAAGTTCGATAACAAGACGAAACTCTAATTCTTTTAATAATTAACCTTGTGAATAAAAGGGGAAAATAAGCGTACTTACGTGTTATAATAAAATAATTAATGTATGTTTCTAACTTAGCTTAGTTGGTTTTATTATCCCTAGTAACGCAGAATCGTCTCAACTCACATAATATAATGTTCACACAGGCTTCACTTTCACAACTACTTCCATAATGGACCTCAGTAAACGGGGGAATATTAGCCTGCATTCATGCCCTGAAACTTTTCTGTTGGGACAAATATTCCAAGATAGGTAACCTTTGTGTAGGTGATGGTAGGTGGTGATGCCACTGTAGTAATAGTACCGGAGTGGTATTGTGTGCGGAAACGCCGAGTTCTCCCTATAATTGTATGAAACCAGAATGTATTGTTGTGATGAACTTAGTACTTTTGACCTGTATTGACATCATGGAATGTAGTCTGCTGGGCATTAACCTTTTATTTTCTGTCTATCTTTTGAGTTATTGTGTGTTTGTGTGTGTGTGTGTGTGTGTTTCGCGCCTTTTGTCACCAAGTTAGAAACCTTTAGTATTTAGTAAAAAAAATTGTAGCAACAATAATTTTGTTTGTTCGAAGAACATGCTAAATATAATTGTGTTCCTTATATATTCTTATGTGTGCTTATGTTGCGTGCTAAATTTTAATGTTGCAGCATTATGCCGTTGTACTATATTTTGGTATTACAGTACTGCTTTGTCATATTGTCAACACGTACTGAAGCCTTTTTTTTTTTTCTGCAACAGAAACTCGAGGAGTTATCTTGCGATGCCTCTTTAATCAATTTCATTTGCGGTACATTTTAGTCTTCCTGTCATTGTAAACAAATAACAAGTTTAACTTAAACATATCCCATAGTTTCAATTGCAGTGCTGTATTTGCCTGCACAAGAATATGTCCGCTTACCGCGGTGTTATTTATGTTGCCAGGGTGCATTATTTTATCGGCTGTAATATATGTTACTGTCACTGTAGTTATTATTTATACCGGTTTGATGTATTTTTAATGTCGCGATGATTTAAAGACAAACGGTTTTCAGTGACTGTTTTTGCCGCGGTCTTGTCTAGTCTAGTCTGTCTTGTCAGGCATATTTTGTTTCTGGGTATTTCTTGTAGACTAATGCGAGATTCAAATTTTTCTCGTGTGCTCATGGATGGATCCGCGGAAATCCGGTTTAAGTCACGTTCAATGGCCCAACGGTTATATCTCTGGTTTTCATTCAGAGGAATCAGGTTCGAAACCTTAGTAGCTGATATATACATTTTGTCTGCACTTTGCAACAACAACAACAAGACAATATTAACCTGAGCAGTTTGTGCACTTTGCAACAACAACACAATCTTAACCTAAGCAGTTTGTGCACTTTGCAACAACAACGCAATCTCAACCTGAGCAGTTTGTGGCGACTGCACTGTCAGACTGGCGTGAATGGTCAGGTTTGAGGCAACCCCCCCCCCCCCCCCCCCCCACCCCCCCCCCCCTCATAAACAGGATAACTACGAGCTGCAAGTAGTTTTCTTCACAATTGTAAAGGTAAACAGAAAAGCAGTAAGGAATAGGATTATTTATAGTAAAGATGAGTGTCCTAGACGGACAGAGATGGTACTTTTTTGCTTTGCTTGCTGTGAAAAATAATCGTCTTGTTCAAGCAGCATCCCTGAAAGGGGCGGGGGGGCATTAGGTTATAATTGTGACTAGGTTATGTGCGCCACATAGCCTTGCACGCCACCAAGAGCCCTAAATAGGAATCCTGCAGTGTTGCTGCAATCAAAGAAGACTGACCCAAATACTGTCCCGACCGGCGACGAAGTCGTCTACCAGCGAGCCAATAGACGATGTGGGGAGACGGTATTTGTATTTTAGTTCACCCCACTACAGAGATTCCCAGCTTTCTAGGGGAGTCCCCGGGAAAGTCCAATATTTTAGGGGGTGAGGCTAGTGTTAGTCGGTGTGCATTGCACACACTAACACTTCTATACTATTGGATTTTCCCGAGAACTCCCCCACCAAAATCTGTCGGAATTGAGAGAAAAGAACCAACGGGACACACTTTGTGTCCTAGCTTAAAGGGGACACATTATCTACTGTTGTCTTTTTTTTTTTTTTTTTTTCTTACTTTTAACACTAAGTGAAGTCTACTAACAATTTTCTTTCTCTTTGCAGTACAATGAATAACACCAGCGACCACCAAATTTGCCTGGCGACTTCAATATGATGGACATCAGACCACTTGTCGCTTCTCCTGACCCGCTGAATTCTTCTCGCGACCTCAGGTCCCTTCATTCAGTTTTCGCACCCAGAGACGCCTCCATCATGATCATAGACGGTACCAGCCACAACTCGGCCATGCCTGTATCCCCCAAGCAAGGGGAGACTATAGCCGCTGACAGTTTGAGTAAACAGGAACCACACCATGTGTCTTCTTCTTCTTTGACATCTAGTTCATGGGAACATTTATCCAAATCTAAGCCATCGTTATCATCATCCTCCACCACACCCTCGCACCATGCGTTGCTTGGTCAGACCTGGACATCAGTGACCCCAAGGTCATTATCGCCTGCAGGGCAGGTTAAAACACACAGAGACGCCACAGAGGTGGCAGACAGATACCAGACTAGCCAGATGAGTGCAGATACACGTTTTGACTCTTGGAGCAACGGCAGTGGTCACCTGAACTCTACTACTATATCATCACCCACTATTTCATCTCCACACAATCCACAATCACCACCGAGGAAGAGAAAGTTAGATGACAGTGAAGAGCATGAAGAACTACCTTCTACAATCATGTCCGCCTCGAAAATGTCCGCCAGAAACTACGATAGACCTGACAGTTCGCCATCACCACAGTCACAACATAACTCCAGCTTTGATGAGGCTGATAATACAGGATCGGAGGCTAATATGCAATCCAGCGATAGTTTTGTTACAGGCAGTATGAATATCTATGGAAGCTTCGAGAGAAGGTCCAGAAGGAAGCCAACAATTGGGGATATAGTCAGACGAGTTAGACCTCCAGTGGATGTTCCTCCTTACGACAGTGGAGAAAGTGAGACTGAAGATGATATACTTCAGGATGAAATGCTTGAGGCCAAGCTGAACCGTGACCATCAAAGTGATGAAGTTGATGGCATGATCAAGGCGAACATGAGAATGGTTGTTGATGGAGGATATCGAGGAGAGACCAGAGCTTTCACTGTTCAGAGATTGACAAGGCTCGAAGATGGAGATGAGGACAACGATGAAGAGATGGAAATGCGCTCTGAGAGTGATAGCACTGATGAAACTGACAAACATGCCTTTCTCAAGGATGTCCCAGATTCTGTCTATAACCTAATGCAGGACGTCAAGGTAAATGCACATACTTTGTTTATGAAGTCGGCCAGCACGCTGCCACCCATGGAAGCCAAGCTGAGACGGGAGCAGTACCTGCTGCAGTTGTTGTCAGACCTACGGTTTAGATGTGAAGAAGAAGGTCTGAAGCCTGATGTCATTGGTGCTATTCTTAAAGATGTGGAAACCGAGGTCACATATCTCAGTGAAGACTTTGAAGACATAAAACCGAAACAGTATTTCTCAAACACCGACAAAGAGTCCTGCTATAATGGCATAGACGGACACGAAGGTCACTTCTTATCTAGGCCAGACGACAGACTCGAAGAAGAAAAAGACAAGAAAGAATCATACAGCCATGACTCTCATCATTCCCCCGAGCACCCACCTTCATTTTTCACTAATACTTCGGTATCCTCACAACTGCAAGTGTCCAACACTTCATCAACAACAGACTCGAAGCCAATCATTGTGACAGTTTCTGCTGACATGAAACTCCCACCACCTCTCATATCCACAAGAGGAGGGCATCCTCCCCACCTTCCCTTGCCTTCCAGCCTCAGTGACCACGCCTTTAGCCCCATGTTCCCAAGCAACAAATTTCGTTCATGGCTGCCCCCAGACTTGGTCAGCAGTATGGCCATGTATAATTTCAAGTGAGTCATGTTTCGTCTCTCTAGTTCGTTAACAACGTTGCCCTTTATAATTTCAATTAAGTCCTGTTTTGTCTCTATAGTTCGTTTACAACGTTGCCCTTTATAATTTCAAGCGAGCTCTGTTTTGTCTCTCTAGTTCGTTTACAACGTTGCCCTCGATAATTTTAAATGAGTTGTATGTCAGTTAGATTTGATTAATGATATGCTCAGTTTTACCATCTAGCAAACTTCATTGCCATATCTGATTAAAAGTGTTGTCAGTTACAACAGTAGCTGTACACCCTGTATCAGTTCTAGTGAGTTCAAAGTTTTACGTCTAGAAGATAGGATATGGTCGCATGTAAGCAAGTTGAAATATTCACTGTTGAATGCTGAATTAAGAATCGACATCACATCCCTCGGGACACCCCAATAAGCGCTCCGTCCCTATCTTCAGCAGCACGCAAAGAGTTAAAATTCCGATCTTACCATAACTGTATATGTATATATATATATATATATATATATATATATATATATATATATAGCATATATATATAATATATGTATATATATATATATATATATGTGTGTGTGTGTGTGTATTTCTCGCCTTTCCCCTGAGTGTCGAGCGTCGGCCAGATCCCCTTGTAACTCCTCGCCGGGAAGAAGCACAGACGCAGTAAATATCAACACTGTATGGACTGGGCTAGTGGATAATGACGATACTAACACTAATGCGTGACCTGAGAGTAAACGATGGTGAAGCACGTCTATGCCGCCGACGAGACTGAGATAGGATACATTATACCCAACTTAAAATGAGAACAATAAATAGAGGTATCTTGAAGTCGTCGTATGTGGCTCTGCGTTGTGAACGTGCTTCGTAATGCCCGTGTGCAGGGCTCGATCCTACCAGCTGGCGAACCATTTGTCTTGCGTTGGTTTCGACTGTGGTACCGAGAGCTGACCGTCCAGGACGCAATGGTAAACTGCTGTGCGTAAACTATGCCTTAAAAAACCACAATAGCCCCCCCCCCCCCCCCCCCCCAAATGCTGGAGTTGGTTCTGCAACGTCCTGAAAAGCATACGTAACTAACTTTAACCTTAGAGTGGCAGCTGCAACGGAGGACTGAGCACGCACAGGAATACCCAGTGTGTGGTGACGTAGATTGTGATAACGTAACAATTAAAAAATGGATAACAAAAAAGGATCTAGGAAGTATTGACGGCCAGAGTTATATTGGATAAATCACACATCCAGAGAGGATAGTTTTTTTTTTTTTTTTTTTTAATGAGGCTAGCACCGAAAACTGAATAGCCTTTATGCCATCCTGGGAATCGTCACCTGAGCTACCGAGTGTGTTCTTGGCGCGACGCTCATGTGGCGGTTACCCATCTGTGGACAAAGAAGGAGCCATATGGAATTGAAATGTACTTACTATACAGCCGGCGTTGTGAAGCGACTAGACACATGCCTGCGGGTCTGAAGGTTGTGAGTTTGAGTCCTGGCGGATCGAACTTTTAAAAAATTACTCGGCTCCCAGATCGTCCCAGCCTTGGGTGGGTACCAGGTAAAGTCCTGGGAAGTAAAGGCGGTCGGTGTGATTGTGACCATGTCATCCACCAAGTGCCGATTGGTCTATAAAATGTATGACTAGCCCTTTATGCGCAGTACGACTAGAGGGGCGGAGAAAGGCTCATTTGCTTTACTTGTATGTCTAGTATACTAGAAATCAGTTCGACAATAATATTTCATCTTCATTCTGTAGCTCCATGGGCGCCCTGGATCCTTATTTGGTCCGCAATCGCATCAACATGGAAGGCAAGATGGGCGACACCATTGACAAGGACTACCTGAAGTGTCAGTTCTGCGAAAGAACTTTCCGACGACAGAAGAATCTGGAGAACCATGTGGAAAACACTCACCAGGGGAAGGGACCGCTGAAGCCTCGACGGGACACAACCGACATGTACTTCAAATGTTCGCACTGTCCCTACACCACCAAACACCAGAGCAACCTCTACGTGCATCTGAGAATTCATACAGGTAAGGTATCTCTTTTGTCCCGATACATTGGTGTAACTATAAGTCTGCTAGTCTTGTCTGTATGATAAACAAATTAACATGTTTAAGTTTAGGTTTAGACGAAGGACCAACATCATGGCACAAGTGCTCCTATAAGTGCTCCGTTCTACATCTGACTCAAGCTCAAGTCCCAAGTTACTCAGCGCAGTGTACGAACTCCATAGCACCGGCGAGGATCCTGAAATACTTTGGGTAGATGTTTAATTCCAGATTTTGCTTGGGCAGCGCCGTTAGGCTACTCGTTTCGATTTCCAACTGCCAACGAATTTTTTAACGTGCGCAACAATACACGCGGGCGTCCGATTTTACTACCCAGAGACCAGGAAAAATTACTAGAAGTCCACGTGAAAAAATCCCAGCTTTCACTAGGGCTTGAACCCGGGACCTACAGCACTCGAGGCGGACGCCTTGCCTCAAGACCACGCAGCCCCCGAAATGTACAAGCTGGCAGTCGTAGTAAGAGGAGATAGGGGATATAATAGTACTGATCATCATCATCATCATGTAGCAGGTCCTTTGCAAAATGTCGCTCTCGTCACGATCAGCCTGAAAGAAACTCAGTCTCTCGCCAGCTCTCCCGCCTCGTGTACTTTCATACTCAAGGAGTCACTTAGTCGTCGTTTGTGGCTTAGACGTTGTGAACGCCCCTCGTAATTCCGAGATACCTGTGTGGATTCCAGCTGCTAGAGATCTGATTATTGCCTTGATTTCGACAGGGGTAGTGACAGCCGACTATTGGGTGACTATGAATAGTAAACTAAATCTAAAATTGCTTTTAAACCTAAACCCCCACCCCCATACCCTCCCACCCCCAAAAAGCCGGGTCTGGTTCTGTAATGTCCTGTAAAGGATACGCAACCAGCTTAACATAGTTTATATGGTTTTCCCTGCATAGCGAGTTACAGATCAGGGTTCAGTGTCCAGAAGTGGCAACCAATGCAGCTCTGGGGTTGTCAAAGCCTCAGACAAATGGCTACCAGATAGTTTCCCGGATTTTCTGGAATTTTTTTTTAAAGAAAGGCAATGAATGTCCTGGCCTAGAATGTATGGAGGCTTTAACACGTCGCGGCCACCGGCACTATCTGCTGGTGAAGGACCCTTTTATAAGCCTTTGTCGCATCAGGCCAGAAACTATTTTTTTTAACCCAATCGGCACTCCATCGGTGATGTGATCAACACTCCATAGGTGATGTGATAAACACTCTATAGGCGATGTGATAAACACTCCATAAGTGATGTGATCAACACTCCATAGGTGATGTGATCAACACTCCATAGGTGATGTGATCAACACTCCATAGGTGATGTGATCAACACTCCATAGGTGATGTGATCAACATTCCATTGGTGATGTGATCAACACTCCATAGGTGATGTGATAAACACTCTATAGGCGATGTGATAAACACCCCATAAGTGATGTGATCAATACTCCATAGGTAATGTGATCAACACTCCATAGGTGATGTGATCAACACTCCATAGGTGATGTGATCAACATTCCATTGGTGATGTGATCAACACTCCATAGGTGATGTGATAAACACTCTATAGGCGATGTGATAAACACCCCATAAGTGATGTGATCAATACTCCATAGGTAATGTGATCAACACTCCATAGGTGATGTGATCAACACTCCATGATAATGTGATCAACACTCCATAGGTGATGTGATCAACACTCCATCGGTAATGTGATCAACACTCCATAGGTGATGTGATCAACTCTCCATAGGTGATTTGGTCAACACCATGCTGACCGTTTTGACTTTCTATAACATTACCTGGTCCGCATTTTTACGCTGTGCTGGCCGAGGAGTCAAGTTCGGTTTTCACAGGTGGAAAAATCGCTCGGAATTTGAGTGCTAACATTTCGAGTCAGCAGTATCTGCCCCCCCCCCCCCCCCCCCCCGTTTATACTAATTCTTTCCCACACACATACACACACACACACACACAAGCTCACACCTACTCCATTTTTTATGGCTGGAATTTCCTAAACTGGTTGAAATAATTTGAGATGTATTTGAGGTCGAGTCTCGTGCTCGCTTTGTGGAATAAGGGACCTAACCATGTTTTCTTTTTTTTACTTTAGGGTTAATTCGTGTGTTCTCCCTTGTCTGTTTTTCTCTCTGGAAACAATTTACACAACCTGAAAACGAAGCATCCGTCAGTGTTACAAATTAAAATAAACAACGGACGTTCCTGGATCAAGCCTTTATCAGCAAACAACAATAAGAAGTAAAACACAACACACACATAGAGACAGTATCGAAGTAACTGCATTATATTATCAACACAACATGTTTCTATTCTAAATTGATGCAGGCTGAATGACATGAAATATCATCATCATCATCATATGCCCTGCCAACTGGCGGAGGCACTCATGCTTTTCCACATATCGCGAACGCTGGTTGCTGGAACAGCTCACTTGATGATATCCCTACATGCCATCACTTCAATCCATCCAGCATCATCTCTCTTGGTCTGCCTCTGCCCCTCTTTCCACTAATCTTCCCAGTTGTCACCATCCAGCATCATCTCTCTTGGTCTGCCTCTGCCCCTCTTTCCACTAATCTTCCCAGTTGTCACGGTGTTCTTCAACGTCTCTCTTCTCATTATGTGGATCGTCTTAACATCTGGACATCATTTACATGGAAAAATATGGTAATAAATATATGATATTGGGTAATATTAGTCACAGAATATAGAAATGAACATTTTACATTATGTAATAGAGACATCGGTATAGCAATAAAATTATCTTCTCCTGATTGAATATATTTCTCAGGTGAGAGGCCATACATCTGTGGAGCATGCGGAGTTCAGTACAGCCAAAGCCACAGCCTCAAGAGCCATATCATCAATAAACACGAAGGCATTATGTCATACTACATAAAGGAAAAACGAACTCGATCTCCTCGAGGTATGGGCTACCTGTCCGCCCAGGTCATGCATGACAACAACATCTTCAAGCTGCCGGGACCCATGATGGGCTCGCCCATGCACCACACCAACCTGGACATCGTCAACAAAGCATTGAGTTTGCGACATCTGAGACTGCCAAGCACCAGCAACACTTTAAGCAGCAACAGCATTTTTCACCACCTGGTGTTGATGGCAGTAGTCCCAGAGGTATGATGCCACCACCACTGACATCTGTCATCTCTAGTGACAACATGAGTAATAGCAACAGTAGTACCCAGTCTGGCACAGCCAAATCACCAGCTTCTCAAAGTAATGGTCAGAATGGGGAGCATGGAACCCCCACTCCAAACAACACCTTGTTTAATCCATCAGGCGTAGGTCATCACCCACCTTTCTTCATGAACAGCCATTCTCTAATGTTTGGGGAGCTTCCTCATCACCTTCGTAACCCCAGTCACATTGGAAATGGGCACCACCCTTCAGCACCTCATCCATTCCTTCATGGATTTCCCCATTTTCCACCAAATGGCTCCATGGGTTTTCACGGAACTGCTAACTTGTCACCTCTTTCGGGTCTTTCACCCAATTCCTCACCTGCCTCTTCAACTCCAAACTCCCACCACACACTTCCACCACACCTACAGCTTCCTGGCTCCCTTTCCAACCTGACACCATCTCCTATCCCACTCTTGCAGCAGCAGCAAATTAAGAAAGAACCCCAGGCACTCCCAACAACTCCAGTGTCATCCAAGCCCCGAGGCCAACTTGATGAAGCCATTGACCTCAGAAAGAAGTCTCCACCCTTGGACACCAAAGAACAGCATGCACATGATCTCCACTCATGTGGAGGCAAAGAAAACTGTGCCCATGCTGCCAAGCTGAAGTATTTACGCCTGAATGTTGTACGAATGTTGGGCATTTTAGTACCCAATTTAAACTTTGCAGAGAAAGGTATCAGTGCGGAGTCTGAGTCTGTCGATGAGCTTCTGCAGGATGTTATAGAAAGCAACACTCATGATGACGACATAGACTGAATGCACTTCTTCTAAGAGGCAGGAGAATAAATGGCATTGGTAGCTGCTACATGTGTTTTCCTACTGCTGCCTGATGAGCTAGTTTCAGTTTTCATATCGATCAAGCTGGTTTGAAGTGATAAATGAGATTTATATTTTGTTTCAAGAGCTGCTGTCCAAGTCTTCTAATGCAATAATTTAAAACTTTGGTGATGCAAAACATTTTTGAGCTTTTCCATTACAACAAAGACTAACTACAACCATGCACAACTTTAATTTTCAGAGTCACCAGATCTGGGCTATGCATGCAGGCAATCATGTTTTGTGACACGCTCTAGGTCCCATTGTGGTGCTAGAATCCAGCAAGTGGTCAGCTCACACATGTTCATTTTTCACAAGACTGTCTTTTTTTTTTTGGTGTGTCCTAAGCATTTGATCGGGAATGCAGTCTTGAAATAAGCAGCGTTCACAGCAGTATTAATTTTGTGAGACGTAATATATAATGAAAGATAATGTACAATATTGGACAGAGATTCTACGAAATGCAACAAACTTTAATATATAACAGTGTTCAACATATTGTTTTTATATTAACACAATGTTAAAATATGGAAGTTTGTGCTAGTAAAAGACATATTTTACTGTGGTTTTAAGTCAAGACATTGCAACAAAGTGAAAAAAACAAAAAAAAGTTTAAAAACAGCTCATGCAATGAACACACTAATTGGCCAGAATTTTTCCTATCTGCCACGAAATCCAAATGTATGCAGTTTTCAAGAATATGTTGAGGCAACTGCATCACTGCAAAATATAAATGTGAAGCATTCATTCTAAGATGGGAAATTTTGTGGAGAACTCTCCCCAATTTTGCTGCAGAAAATAGCAAATGTGTCATAGTGATTAGAAGAAGACAAGTCTGTTTCCTCTCTTGAAGATGTTACTTTCAGCATTTTTACAATTTCCAAGCTGTTTCACCAAAGACATTCTATTATAACAAATTATAACCTTTGTGTTATGTCGTTTATTTTCATGTTTACTATAATGAAATGTATACATTTATTTTTCAAGTAAATATGTGAAATGTTTAATACTACAGAGACAAAACATAAATGGAGTTGTACATAGAACTGGATATAATGTGAAGAGTGGAAAGAAAGAAAGGATTGAATTCTTATTTTCTGCTTGCTTTGAATCAGTAATTATACATTGTGCTATTATGAGTTAAAAAATTTATGACAGAAAAACTGAAACCAAATGTTTAGAATTTTTTAATATGCTGCTGATTTCCTTCCTTGTATTTATTTTTTTGGTGTGTGTGTGTCTGTTGTAGTCTTTTTCACTGTCTACCCTGGGGTGCAGAAAAAAAAAATTAGTCCTACGGTCTTGGAAGCCACACTTGGAATTGTACAACCAAATTCAACTACATAAGTTGTTGCCATTTCTATAGTGAATTATATATTATCGCAGTGATAATTAAGTACAGAGCAATCTGTTGCTATAATGCTAAACTGGCATTTATTGCTCTCTTTTTCTTATTCTGAGTGGTGGACCTAATGTTTCCGCTGGTCTCCCACAGTTTTGTCTTATTTATTGTCCTCAGTGTATCCCTTCTCTAGCTTCAGTATCCTGAAGATACTTTGAAGTAAGCATTACATCTCTCATATAATCTATGTACATTTAGGAGAAATTCTAAGGCAGTTGTATATGTTTAACTATTTCACTATTTATTCATTTCTCTACTATAATATTTTCTTTAGCAATGTCTTCTTGATCTGTGTCATAGTGTTCTTGTGAAACTGATCAGTAATACTTTCCTCAAGCTTATCTTTTCCATGCACATAATGCCGAAATAATGGTTGTCTGAAGTCCTAAATTTACAACAATGTTTAAAAGTAAAAACTAGTTTGTTTTACTGTTTAATTTTTTTTTATTTTTACTCTTCGATCCAGTGTGACTCTGTAGTTGTGTGGCTATTGGACTTTCAAGTTGTTTAAGTAACCTTTTGTGCTCCATTTTCCTGTCAAACAGTTATAAACATAATATACTGACATTACATGCCCCACCCCAAGATCTACCCAGCTAAAATAATTACAAAAGATATCCTGGAAGTAAAGGCAACATGCATGATATTGACCGCACAACCATCCAGTGCTGATTAGGTTTTTTTTTTTAAATCTATCACAATGTGCCCATGCTCCAATAATTTTAAAATGGTTTCTTATTTTTTTCAACTGCTTGTCCAACAGTTGCTGTTGTTGTTATCATTGTTGTTGTTTCTTTGTTGTTGTAGTTGATTTTTTATCAAAACATTCGTTCATCAGCAAGTTTTCTGTGAAGCATGCTAGTCATTGTACTATTTCTTCCAATATTATGTACATTTACTTACAAAAGCATTACAGATTTAACAGTAACAAATTTCTCTTGTCTGTACAATAACAAAATGTGGTGAAAGATCCTGATGTTTTTTTTTTTAACACTATACTAGTACTTACTAATGTTACATTCTTAAAGCAATTTAGCTTCATGACAAGATGTGGTAACATTATATATTTTTCCAGTCACTTGGTAATGTTTATCTTGCAAGTGTTTTGGATAAGTAATTGTCCGTGGTATACTCTTCTTCTTAGACCAGTCCTAATGTGTACTGTGTATAGTCATATAAACACAGTATTTGTGTTTTGAATCATTTACTTGCTGTGGCTGATCTTTTGTCATTCCCAGTACAGAACTGACAACACTGCTAAATGTCTGTCCCTGGTTGCATCTGCTTATGAATGTATCAAGCTTATTTGTATTTGTACAGTTATTTGTGAACACAGTTTTGAGTGAGTATTTTGCATATCAGTAATCATTAGTAAATTTTTTTTTTTTTTTGTAACTTTATTTTATTTCAATATTTTCTCATTTAGACTTTTTAATTAGCCACATTCGAGGATGGTGAGAGGCAAGTTTCGTAACCTAGCCCACTCTAAAGATTGTTAAACATCCCAGCCAGTGTTAAACACCACAGTCAATTTTAAACATCCTGTGGCTTAATTTTTTTGTTACCCACACTGGCTTTTGTATTAGACATCTCATATTTTTGACATTTTATGCATCCCATTTTTGATTATTTCTATCATTCTTCATTTTTGTTCAACATTCCACCTTTTATTTTTAACAGTATCCATACATCCACACATGAGTTAAAGATACAATACTTCTCAACTCCAGCCATTACCAGCCTTTTTTATTTTGGCTAAAAGTGTTTGCTGTTCTTATCTGATTTTTTTTTGAAGTATGTTCATTTTTATACGTTTGTTAACATTTAGTGTCAGTTCCATTCGTTATATTCCATGACAACATTTATCTGCTAATGAGTGGATACTGTATGAGTCCTGATTGTTTTACTTTTTAAGTTCTTACAGAAAAAAAATTTTGATTTGCCTACACTCTACGCATGAGTTAGTCATGGAAAGGTTAAATAAAGCAGATTTTGTTATTTAGAAAAAAAAATACAGCTTTCGATTGGCCTCTGCTTCACCTATGAGCTAGGTTCGGAAAGGGGGAAAAAAGCAGAGGTTGTTTTTTCAGAAGAAAACAATATAACCATACAAGCACAATTTTTGTGACTGCTCTCAATTTTAACAACTCATTAGAAATGCAGTAAATAATTTGCATCTCTTAGTGTATGGAAACAGAGTATGTCGGCCTGTACAAATACACTTTCCAAACTTGTTTTGGATACTTAAATTATAAACCATAAAATATTGTATTAAAAACTCTCACATCATGTGTTGGTCAATCTCGTTTCAACTAAAATGTCAGTTGTCCATTATGTTATACAGTATTACATTATACAACTATGATTTTTACTCTACTTGAATAAATTATCAACTGTCCATTATGCTATACAGCTAAACTCTCATTCCACTTCTTCTTCTGAGTGAGTGACTTTCTACCCCACTAGGACATTACACAAGCGATAAACACCCAATGACACAACGTGCCACCATGTGGATGAGGATCACCGTGGAGAGGTCCTAGAAACCGCGTTCAGACATTTGGCCATTTTTATGGCCTGCCTATATTGATGCCCCTGGCAAAAGCCAGAGTGGGGCTTCAAATAACAAAAAATTACGTCCTGAAAAGGACGTAAGGACTTGATGCTGTATACTTATTTCTTCTTCTGCATTCTTCTTAGCACTATCACATATTGTTCTGAATTACAACTAGACTGCAATGTTTGTGCCTTTTGGCCCAGTTCATCCAATTTTGCCAAACCCTTAAACAGTCAGTCACCTTGCATGGCATGCTTGATAAGAGGTAACAGGTCTTTTAATGTTGTCCCAAAAATTGGACCCTATGTTCACACAGGGATTACTTCACTAAAACAAGTAGTAAGCTCTCCCACAAACCAAGTTTTATTTCCCTTGAACAAATTGCAAAATTGCTGTTATAAATTGTAGCCAAACTTCCATTCCACTAAACAAATTGTTTAGGATCAATTTTATGATTGTAAACACAAATTCCAGTGTCACATCTGTATCATTCCAGAATGCTTGTGTTCACATTTACTGATCTTATTTGTTTACTGTTGAAAGTAGCCACTTTTATGTGTTCACATATCTAAGGATGTTAGAGCATGGATAAATTTTGAAACTTTAAATATATACCTTATATCTCATTATCTGACATTTATTTTTCTTGAAGTCCACATCCTGTGTCATTGGTCATTGTGTCTCCCCACAACCTTATCTCATTTTCAGCAAATCATTTCTATACAGATTTTTTTTCATGCCATTATGCCAACTACCTTCTTTTCTTCCCCAAGTTCTTTATTTTATTTTATTTTTTATTCATCGCATGCTAAAAAAATATGCACACTCTTCTGTTGTGAGTAACAAGTTCTTTTTGTGAGTTCATTTGTTTCATGACATCTTCGTTAAGTTGCCTTTTTTTTTTAAACAATTGTTTATTACACTCTCATCATTCTTCTATAAAATCACATCTCTGAGACTTCAAAGTGATACACTTCTGCTCTGTGGCATTGAATTAGCATAGTTCTTAGGAATTCTCTCTCCTCGTTTGACAAAGATTTACAACATATACATGCTCAAACATTTAAGGAATACATTGTAAATGTACTTAAGGTCTGAAAAGAATATAGTTTGTTTTTTTAATAGAATCAAACTATGTAGTAAATTAATAGATCTTAGCACTTCAAGTTTTTTTGTTATCTTAGAGATTTCCATCTAGGTATAAAGAATTTCTTTGCTGTAGAGAGGTATTATGAATTTGTTAACTATCACTTCGCATGTTGCTGCTTAGGGAAGTTATCTAAATATGCTATAGTGTAGTGTTTCAATGCAGTTATTTTCATGAAATTTTGAAATATAATCTTTGATATTATAGTTTTTGCCTCCTTTGCCAGATTTTAGTCAAACTTTGAAACATATCCATTTCAATCTGTACTCACATTTCTAATGAAGGCTTCCTGTCGGGATTCATTCCTTTCTTTGTAGTTATACTTATATAGTCAGTGTCTGTGATGAATGGGTTAGGAATGTAATTCATAAATGTGAAATATCTTGTTAGTTTCAGATGCAGGCAATTTGGTAACAGACTGCTTTGCATTGATTTCAACAATCGTATAGAAGGTTGACCATACAGAAGCAATTGCAAACTGCAGAACAAAGATTTTGCTTATGAAAACTAGTGGTCAATATATACTCAGCTTTGTCTGCAACCTCATGTAAAGAAAATGCAGCTAACTTATGCTGATCTTGGAGTAAACATGTCAATTATTTAGGTTTCCTACTAGGGTTTGAATTTTTCCAGTTTTTGGATTGAAGCCATTTTTTATTCTATGACTGTGAGCACTATTTTACAAGATGACAGCACTGACTACATTTAGCTGCTTGGTTACATCATTTTTATAACCCAAATTCTTATTGATAATTCATTTTTATGACCCAAATTCTTATTAATAATTCATTTTTATGACCCAAATTCTTATTAATGATTCATTTTTATGACCCAAATTCTTATTAATGATTCATTTTTATGACCCAAATTCTTATTAATGATTCATTTTTATGACCCAAATTCTTATTAATGACCCCAAATATTTCAGAATTTTAGGCAGTCTACAATTGCTCTTAGTTAATACAATAATTTCTTTAAAAAAATATTATAATCAGTTTTTTTCTTCTTCTTTATAACTTGAACGTAAATTTTTTTTTTTTATCAAGCTGCTTCGTTGTCTTACATACAGGGTATTCTTTTCTGATCAGTTGTAATATTTTAGTCATGATAGTGTTTTGATGACTGCTGTATCCTCATGTGTATAGACTGGCCAGGCTGTTGCTTATTAATATATTCTCTACTATGAATTTGTGCCTGCTCTGTATCTTGTTCAAAGCTTTAAAATAAGGTTGTGACTTAAATGCCTCTAGTGTGTCCTACATATCCCAGTTATCTGTTTTCCATCTGCATACTCTTTGTTGTACTAGTGTGTTGTTTTTACACACTAGAAGCAGACACGTTCACATTTCTATATCTGTTACATAACATAATCTATGATGAAAAATTGTATATACTGTTAGTTGTTCTCTGAAAGAAACTATTATATGGTGAAACCATCCCTAAATATCATGGTTTTTCAAAATCAGGCAGTGGTAATAAATTAAAACTTGACTCAGAGCCAACAAGGAAGAGAACATAAACCATATGTTTTGAAACAATTACATAATTTATGTGTGGTTACCTTTATTGCCAATTTGTATTATGTCATTAATATTTTGTGTACATTCCTTTTATGAAAAGATCTTGCTTATTGATTATATATATATGTATTACAGTGTATTACTGTATTAATGTTTACATAATGAATGTATATTATTCCTGATTTTATTGTTTTATGATCGAATATGGAGCAGCTGCAGTTGGTTGACTTCAAGATGCCAAGATTTTGTCAGATTTGTTTTGTTGTCTTATGTGAGTGTGCCAAAGTCATATAAGTTCCTTAGCATTCTAAGCCCCTAAGGTTTATTGCAGCAGATACCACCTGCCTCTGTTCATCTCTATGACTGGTCTTCTCTTTCCATTTTATGATGTCAAGTGTTTGTAGGTATAATTCATGTAAGTTAAGCGTGTTTTTTCCAGCAATACTGTTTCTGTTAAGCTTTGGAATACATATCATTTTAATTACTGAAGATTGGGATAGGAGACAAGAAAGATCTCAGAAACAGTTGCTGAGTATATAATTTGTTGTAAACTAACTAGACCTAATAGTCACCAGAAAGTCTTTTCTTTGCCTGTGCAGTGGTCTATTCTCATTTAACTCTTACGCGTACACCACTTGTGTCACTCTGTTATTTGCTCTTCTCTCTATATGAACAAACCAGTGCAGTCTATTAGCTCCCACTATGTTGGTAATTCATGGTGTTTTAAATAGATTAGGACTTAGCATTCATTTGTTTGACTGTTTACTGCTTAAAACTTGGTACTGTAGTATTCCTTCTGGCGGACACTGTAATGTCAAGGTCAATTTCTAAATTTAAGCATCATAAAATGAAAATCAGATACACAAATGTGCTGCTTGTGCCAGCTTCCTTTCTTCATTTCATGTCCTGCAATGTCACATAACGAGGAATCAGAATGGCACACTCATAATTTGTATGTCTGAGATGCAACTGTTATCATGTTCACATTTCTTTAATAAAAATTTTCCATGACCAGATTGAGCTGCTGATATGTATGTATGTGTGCGTTTGTTTATAGGTATGAATACCCAGTTGTAAACCTATTATGCGTTGTGTCCATTATTTAAAATCACCGTATATAGAATCAAAGTCCTGCCTTTTTAGACATTGGTTGTGATGTGCCCTCTGCCTTTGTGCACACATTGAATGCCTAGGTGAAACATAACACAAATTATAATGAAAACAGATGTTTTATTCTACTTATTGAAAATTTTAAAATATGTTTTCCCCTCATTAATATACTACTTAAACTTTTATTATATTTAATGTGGTTGAATGTGTTATACGTTTGAACAGGTAAAATAGTTGACTATGACTGATCTATTGCTGTTTACACTGAATGCCTACTGAAGTATTTTTGGCTGTTCAGTTAGCATGTAAAAAAAAAAAAAAAAAGAGAGACAAAAACCATCATTACTGTCCCTATTTACCACTTTTTATGGTGGTGTATGGCAGGGGAAAGTTCTTGAGCCTGAAGTTTTAGGGTTACATCAACATAAAAATATAGACTTACTGCCGTAAATATTTGTGCAGATGCTGAATATGAATAACCCAGGAGTTTTCAGCAACAAAATGAACAAAGATTGTTTGAATATGCTGGAATGACAGACAATGTCAACAATTCTCTTTAGTATTTACTGCTCATATCATGTAAATTATCGAGATTATTATGAACTATATGCATTTTGCAAACTATGTGAACTGATTATATACACATACAGTATATAATAGGTTCAAATGACAAGCACTGTTGCTGTTTTATGATTGTATATTTTTATTGGTACACTTACGCAGTTGTACCATGTTCCTAAGTTCCTTTAACTCAGAGTTGTGACCAATGTAAATTCATCATCCATTTTTCTCAATCTTATTTTACCTACATATCCCATCAATGTTGTGTCGTATTTGTGTGCTTAATATTGATCCATATACCAGCAGAACAAAATGAATCATAGTATTTTCCATCCTATATGTAATTTAAATGCAAATGCCATTGGTGTATGTACATACAAATGTATGAGAAAGCAATTAAGATGAGCATATTGTTTCATTTTTATCTACCCCAGTTAGTATTCATCTCGGAAATTGGCTGCTTTGCAAATGTAATCTTTAGGTTTAATTTTATTTTTTCAATACTTTTTATTTTGATTTCCTTTTTTATACTTATGTCACAGATTATTTACAGGAAAAAAAAAATACTGAATTTAAACTGTAAAACATGCTGCTGGATTTGTTAGAATATAAAGTTGCATTTACGTTTTTTTTCTTTCCATTTAAAAGGAATTTGTTAGTTCTTGTTTAACACTGACTCATTCAATACCAAGCAGTCACACATGCTTATTTCAGCTGACATGATATTTTTTTCTGAAATTCTCCATTACTCGTTTAGTTTTTCCTTTACCCCTTTCTGTTCAAGTTCTTACTTTAACTTCTGTCCCATAGTATTTTTGTTTTAACAGACTCCAAAAATTTATAAAAGTTACAACTTATTTTGGAATAAAAGTCAGGTGTGTTTGGAATTAGAAGTATTAATTAAACAGCTGGCATCAGCTGGTGTGATAATTTTAAATTTACCAGAAGTTAACAGGCTTAGCAATAATGAAACATGCACATACTCAAGACAAATGTCTGCATTTTTGCAAGTCAGCCAAAAGTTTGCATAGAATCAAGTATGTGTTTTATGTTTTTCTCATCTTACACAACTCCATATTTTATTTCATTATTTTTTTTCAGTGTTACTATTATTATTATTAACTCTTTGAGTCCCAAGGAACGCATCATACGTTCATAAATTCCTAAATAGAAGCCCAATGAATGCAAGATGCGCCGATTTTACGTCTTGACTACCCCTTGGACCTGTGATGCTCAACACCCTGGGACTCAAAGTTAATGAGTCCATTCTGTAATCTGGTTTGCATTTGGTAATGACATTCTTGATAAATTTATTCCTGGCCTCCTTATTCCATTATTCTCATTAATCCAGTTTTCAAAATCTTGCTTTAGATAATCTGGTTTCTTTATTGTCCATCAATATTTTTCTTAGGTAATTTGACAGTGCACATTCAATATACACAATTGCTCTATTTTTTGTTACATATCTTATGACAAGTGGTAGTAGTTTTTATTTTTTTATTTTGTAGCAAAACATTTTTCAGCATTTTGAATGTGTAATGGAAACAAATGTATATATTTTTTATTGTTTTCTTATGTTCTATTTTTAGTAAATGTGAATGATAGAATTTTGAATCTTATAGTCTAGGAAGTATTTAGTTTTTTTTTATAAAAGGACCGCACCCTCCTGTTGTTATTATTGTCTTATTGGTAAAAACATTCAGTTCTATCTACAGTCATACAAGAATCAGTTGTTGGCTGTGAATGTTTGTAAACTGAATGTGCATGTGCACATAAACCGGTACATTTGTATTTTCAATGTCATAACAATTAAAATCAAAGCAAACTGCATAAATTCAATGCCAAAATTGCAGCATTTTTTTTGGTATTCAAAGCTTTTTAAAATTTGCAATGCATCCAGAATATTTTTTTAAGAGAAATTTTAATTTTTTTTTTTTTTTTTTTTTGCATATTGATATGCACAACAGCTTAAAACATAAGCACAGATCACACTAAGAAATCAGTTCATGTGATTTTAATAGCAGTTGAAAGGCAACATAAACATACTCCACTGCAAGTTTATATGTTTTCTTTAATTCAGTGACTATTATCAGCCATTGACAAATATAAGTCAGCATGTGATAGCTAAGAATAAAAACTAACATGCAAATCCTTCAATTATTACAAACAAATTCTGCATTATATTTTGAAAAAGTAAACTTGAAATTCTAGGTACACCTCTGTTTCAAAACAGTGAATAAATTAATTCTACTGGATTTTTTTTCTTTTTAATTTTGCAGTTAATGCAAAACAGTTATACTTTCTGTTGTGCTGAAATATTTTACAATTTAAGTTAAATTATTAAGGCATTCCAATCTCTACCCTTAAAAATATAACAAATATTTGGGTGTATTTATATAATAGCAGAACCATTTACTGTTCTGAAGTTTTTACAGATCTGCTTTTACTGTAATGTATACAGAACACAAAAGTGAAGTCAATGCCTGCTTGAACAATATGTTTTATAACTGTTTATATTATAGCAAATTGTGTTGTTGTTTTTTTTTTTTTTTAGTTACCAGGAGGTTGCATATCTTGGCTTGCAACCAGTGGAATCTCTTGATCTGCCAATTAATTTGTTAATTCTTTTTAATCACATCTCTTTTTGTTCTGTCACAAATAAAAAATGAAAGAGAGCTACCCCTGTAGTGCAGTTCAAAGTATTAATGTGTGTTGTTAAAATCCCTGCATTTCACAGCCAGAAACTGCAGTGTCCTTTCCTTATTTACCTCTCTGTTGTCTCAGCCATTTGTGTTCAGTTTACAATTTTAACCTCTTATACTTGTGTATTTCAAGCATATGAGGAATTTGTTCATTTGAGGTGATTATCGTTTTTAAAACCATGAGTACAGTGTTTATAATTTGTAAATTCCCACCTGAGAACATGGTAAATATGTTTATTTATTTCTTTATGTTTGTGTTTGTTTGCTTTTCATTTCACAGAGCTATCTACTTAGCTTTTGTGTCTGATATTCTGGAGCTGAGTGGTATTAAGCTTTTACAATTTATTTTGCCAAAGTTTGCTTAGCTTTTCAGCTGTTTTATTTGGTACCGTAAAGTGTTAAGTTGTGTATAATAGCAAATATATTAGTTTAAAGAATTACATCTTTTGTTTATATGTTTTTGTTTTGTTTAATTTCTTTACTGTACATTTATTATTGTAAACTGTCTAGTAAATTTTATGACGGCTGAAAGTGCTTCAAGTGAATGTGCTCAAATACGTCCAGTTGGTATTTTTCTGACATCAGAAAGTGTCTGAATCACGATGAAATCTATTGGGTGACATGCATACCCTGCATTAAGAAAACCAAAAAATATTGGGAGAATACGTTAGTGAGATCACACATTATGGTGACAGGAAAGCTAGACAGGAACTGTTGCTTTCCAATGCTGTGTTATAATTTTTAAATTTTTATTTATGATTATGCATGTAGGCTTGAGATCATGCGAGCAGACATATAAAGCTGTTGCTTTGACAGTGCTTAAACATCACCGCAAGTATCTGTATTCTAACAAATACAGCAAGACTGTGATTTCAGTTGCAAGAGATGTCTACTTCCTGTGAAATCATGTTAGCACATTGCATGACTGACATGCATTGGCTTCATGAGCTATACTTTTCAGTATTATTTTCTTTTCAAATGAATATTACACAAGATGCAGTGTCGAACCATATTTAAGGTTACTGAGTTTACACTGCTCTAAAAGCAGTTTGTACGGGGAGAATATTATACAAACTGGATGTACAAACTGGATGCATTAAATTATTTCCTTTAAATATTACAGAACTACAGAACGCTCACAAACAACATCCATAGTAATCATTTTATCTGCAAACTCAACAATATCCAAACCATGTTGGTTTAAAGCTGCTGTTTATTGTTTATTTTTTTAAAGTCCTTTATTTATTCTTCTTGTCAGTCTAGAAGTGGATGCTGGAGATATGATCTGTGTGGCTAGCTACTCAGTATCATCAATTAGCACAGGATGTTATCTATCTCTGGCTAGAATGCTGGTATTTTTTTTTTTTTTTGGTAGCATTAATTTTTGGTCTATTATCTAACAGTTGCCTCTTTGATCTTCCACATGTTTATTTTTTTTTTTTTGTACATCACAGTGTCTACCAAGAAAGCTGATTTTCTGTTTACAACTTTGTTTACTTAATTGCTGATTTTGTAGTGAAAAATTTTGTTTTTTTCTTTTTTTTTAAGCTTTATAAAACAATTTTCTGAAATGATATTTGTGACTTGTTATATAAATGTGTGCCATTGTTTGAAGGAAAAGTTACACAGACTCACTACTGCTTTATTAATCTAATTCTTTGCTGTTGAATAGATCAGAAGCAATATCTGGTTCATTAGCATTACTATATGGACAAATTAAAAAGTACGGCTAGATTTTTTCTTTCAACAGGAGAAGAAAACACTGACTTTAGTGGTCGTGTTTCCACTTAGAAGCTTATTTACTGAAAAACATAAGACATTTGTCTATCCGAAGATTACCTGAATGTCTTCCGTTTTGGATCATGTCCCCCTTCTTTTGGTTTTCGTGCTTTCCTTTCATGATTTTATTTTGCTGTTAAGTGAATATAGTGAATAATAAAAACAATTGAAAAACAAAAAACTGACTTTGTGTGATCTGGTGTGACTGTTGCATCATAGAGGTGCACCCCATGCTGGCAGTTGGTTATGTCAGTATCTTATGATACAAATTCTTATTCTCCTCTTCCTCATCTTCTTGTTCTTGTTCTTTTTCTTCTTCTTCTTTTTCTGCTTCCTCTTCTTCTGCTTCTTCCTCTTCTTATTTTTCTTCTGCTTCTTCCTCTTCTTCTTCTTCTTCTTCTTCTATTTCTTCTTTTTCTTTTCTTCTTCTTCATCTTTTTTTTCTTTTTTCTTCTTCTTTGTCCTCTTCTGCTTCATCTTATTTCTTCTTGTTCTTCTTTTTTTCTTCTTCTTCTTCTTCTTCATATTATTTTTCTCCCATATTTTCTTCTTCATCTTCTACTTCTTTCTTCTTCTTCTTCATCTTCTACTTCTTTCTTCTTCTTTTACATCTTTTCTTCTTCTTTTCATTTTCATTCCATGTCAAGCAGATTTGCCAGGAAATGAGCTAGCTGGTATATATATATATATATGCATCTTTCCTGTCGCAGCATACGGATGTGAGTCGTGGACTATCTCTCAGTCCTTAAGAAAGAGAATAGGGGCTTTTGAGCTGAAATGCTATAGAAAGATTCTCAGAATATCATGGACGAAAAAGAGGAGAAATACTGAAATCTTGAAAGATCTGAACATCAAGAAAGGGGTCGACCCACACGAAGATGGGCACAGGATATAAGTGACTCTTTGAGTATGAAAGTGCATGGGGCGGGAGAGTTGGCGAGAGGCCGAGTTTCTTTCATGCAGACTGTGATGACAGCGACCTTCTGCAAAGGACCTGCTACATGATGATGATGATTATTATATATATATATATATATATATATATATATATATATATATATATATATATATATATATATATATATATAGATATATATATATATATACATATATACATATATATATATATATATATATATATATATATAAACACAATAGGCAGGCAGGCAAAAACAACATTTTATAAAATGAAGAACATCTTATTCAATATATCTTTGTTATTTAGGGTTAGAAAAAGAATTCTTGCTTGCTAAATACATTCAGTTTTAACATATGGCTGTGAGTCCTGGACAATCGGTAGGCAGGCCAAACAATTTCTTGAGGCCTTAGAGATGTGGTTTTACAGACGAATGCTTAAAATACCTTGGACAGCCAAAATGAGCTACAAGGGGTTTTGAAAGAGGCTTGAGTCCGAAGACAACTTATCACGGACATCAGAAGAAGGCAGTCATCCTTTTTCGGTCATGTTATGAGAAGAGGGAACATGGAAAATGTTGTCACCACTGGAAAGATCTGTGGAAGGAGGGATAGAGGGAGACACAGAGAGAAGATTTTTGACAGTCTTGTTGCATGGCATGGAGGTGTGTCAGCACACGAACTGATACATGCTGCAGGAGATCGCAGATTGTGGAGAAGCATGATCGCCCACGCTAGTCGGCAAGGCTCCTGATGATGATGATGAAACATATATAAATGAAAAAAAGACTTCCTGTGTCTTTTCCCAGGACTTTTCACTACTTGAAACTGGTTGAGTTTAATCAGGTTTGGCTTTCTAAAATCATGTCCAACGAACTTTGCTTCTGCCTTCTCCTCGTAATATTTCTGAAATCTGATTTTGTCCGGTCATTCCCGACAATGTGATTACGGCGTGTTTAGACTTTGCTGGGGCGGGGGGGGGGGGGTGATGTGGTCAACTTCACGCCAAGCGCCTTCATTTTCTAAGACTTTACCTAGTATGTTTTAGGATAGGTTGAGCTAGGGGTCAATGTCATTTTTTCAATCCGACTCTATGCGGATTCGAACCCAAGACCTTCGGTCTGGCAAGCGGCATCTAGCTACTACCATGCTGCGGCTCCTGTGAACATGAACTATAGGAAGAAATAATGTGGTTACAACCCAAATCAACCAGATCTGTAAAACGGGTGTACACGCAAAACTTAAGTTCTGAAACAAGACAATAGTCCAGAGGTGGACGAACAACCAAGACTTTCTAACGAAGTTTTCAACTGGTGAAAGCTAAAAGGAAGAAAAAATAATCACAGTCCACAATTAAGTTTGTAACCGGCATTACGGATCGTATGAGAATGTGTAATTCCATTCTAACTCCCCCCCCCCCCAACCCCTTTTTCCACCTCACCCCATTTTCGCCTTTTAAAGAACTGTCAACCTGTGTGAATGCTGAAGGTGATCGTTTTCATCTTCTGTGATGGAAGCTTTGGAAACACTGTTGTGATCTATATTTCATCCTAATATGTTATCATTGATGTAACGTTATTCTCTGTGTTGTTTACTAATTACTGCTTTCTAGCCGCAACAGTAATTTTGTCATTTATGTATGTGTGTGGTGCGTGCGTACGTGCGCGCTCGTGTGTGTGTGTGTATGTGTGTTGTGTTTTTAAAGGGGTTGTAGGGGCTAAGTTGATCTATTTCATGTTTAGATTGTCGGGGTTTTCCCTCATGGGAGAGATTAATCACTTCTAGCTTTGCCCTCGCTTATCGTCTTCATAAACAGGTTTGCGATATACTTTTTTGTCAAGCCTGTTGCATAGTGCATTCAATATCGACAAGCATTTTATTCCTCCTTTCTTAGTCCTTGACTCTCCAAAGTGCGCTCACAGATCAGCAGATTTGTGCCTCTTTTTTTGTCTTTGGGTTCGTGTCTTTACAGATCGGTCAGCACACGGGCAGAAATGGAGAATCAGGAGTGTACATTAGGCACTCGAATAACACTAGAGATACAGCCAAAATACCAACTTGAAAGCACCGTCACAACTATAATACAGAATTTCAAGTCATCAAAATAGCAGCAGATAAACTACTAAATACCAGTCATATTTCACAACCCATGGTATTCATGACAGATGCAAGAGCAGTGTACTTATGTCCGGAAAATTACCAGATATTCAGATACAACTCTACACATTAGGCAACTAGTGTGAGGTAACTATACAAGTGATAACGCCCGACTGTGGAGTTCCCGGAAATTAAAGAGCTGATAAATTTGCAATGAAGGTGCAAATGAAGAACAACCAGTCTTCTAATCAAATCAGTCATAAAGCCACCAAAACTGGCGCAAGACGATTACATATTATGGACAGACCAGAGCAAGTTATTATTCTACGCCTTAGAACAGGACATAGTCGGCTTCGTAGCCATATGTACACACAATTTAAGATTGGCGGATCAGCCATGTGTTCATGTGGACTGACATCTGAGACAACAGATCACGTCCTCCAAAACTGTCCTAAACACAAAAAATAAAAGCAAAACTTCTGGCCAATATAAACACCGGTACAAGTCAAACTTTAGGGGATGGCTGAGTGAACTACAAAAGATAGTGAAATTCATACTAGAGACGACATTGCAGATATAGATAGTCTATATCAAGCGAACGAAAGAAAAAGAAGAAGTGTCTCTGGTTCTTACCTTTGACCTGTCTAACAGGGAAGACCCAACCAGTAGCCAAATGACTCGGTATAGCTCTTAAAGTCACTGAAACATACAAGACCTCTACCATTCAACTGCAGTGACAAATCAAAAAGAGCCCTAGTAATTATGTCTCTCCTCCTGGTTAAACGGCTCCTTTCCCATAAACCTGTAACATTATTTTAAATAATTATTGTGACGATTTGTATATCAACGTGTATCCTCAACCCCCTCTCCTCACCCCCCCCCCCTTTTTTTCCAATATCTCGTGCCCACTTTTTTTTCCACCCACGCACGCAAATGATTAGGTTGCCCTCCCCACCCCATTCATTAATCTGCTACTGATTAATCATGAAGAATTATGAAACTCTTGCATTCCGATTTGCATGCACGTTTTCTTGTTTGCCCATTCCTCTGGAAAAGATAGTAATGATTGCTGCTATGTCGATATGCATTTAAAACAGCGCTATAATTGCCAATCTCATATCTTCTATTTAAAAAATAGATGCTGTAACATCTACAAAATAATACTATGGCCATATAATTACACTTCAGAGCAACGGCTCTCAACCTGAAGGTCACGACCCTTTTTGGGGTCGAATGACCCTTTGACAGGGGTCGCCTAAGACCATCGGAAAACGCATATTCATTGAAGTTATGACGGAAAATAATCGTTTGTGGGTCACCACAACATGAGGAAACTGTATTAAAGGGTCAGGCATTAGGAAGGCTGAGTGCCACTGCTTGAGAAGGTATAGAAATTATTACGAAATTTCCGAAACAATAAAAATTGCTAACAATTTGTATCGTCAGCTAGCAGGGGAAGTAAATAGAATCAGGACGCCAAGACGTCCAAGTAAACTCTAAAGACGAACATTGATTGTTAAAAGACGCCAAAGTTGGTAGACTAGACTACATCCATGAAATCGAAAGGATAGCACAGGACAGAACGGATTGTAGGACAAGACTATGAACCCTGTGTGCTGTATAACTGCACAACATATGATGTTTATGATGACAATGATGATGATGAAAATGTTTATTTTTCTAACTTCCATTATGTATAAATACATCATCATTATCAGGTGCCTTGTCGACTGGCGTGGGCGATCATGCCTCTCCACAATCTGCGATTTCATGCAGCATGTATCAGTTCGTGTGCCGACACACCTCCATGCCATGCAACAAGACTGTCAAGAATCTTCTCACGTTGTCTATCTCTACCCTCCTTCCACAGATCTTTCCAGTGGTCACAACATGTTATATTTTCCCTCTTCTCATAACATGGCCGAAAAATGATGACTGTCTCCTTCTGATGTCTGTGATAAGTTGTCTTCGGGCTCAAGCCTCTTTCAAAACCTCGTGGTTGCTCTTTTTGGCTGTCCAATGTATGAATACAGCATCACTCTAATGTGTCGGTCAATGGCTGTGCTTGACCTGCACCACTGTTACAGCTTTGAACTTTGAATTGACATTACATCACTCAGGACATTCCTATAAGCGACCCGTCCTCATCTTCAACAGCCAGAGGAGAGTTCAAATTCCGATGGTGCACGTCTGATGATATGGGCGTCTTGCTTTTCATCTGAATGTAGAGTGTCGATCAGATCCTCTGGTTACTCCCAGCTGTAGCATTTTCTCCATACCTTAATGATTCCTTCATGCACCCGCATTGTTCACTTGCTCACAAAGGGCTTTGACCCCATCCAGCTTGTCATGCACAAATTCACCATCCATTGATGCAAAACCAGCCAGTCAGTCTGTCTATTCATTTTCCGGCATGCCTGGAAAAAATATCAAAAGAACTCTAACTATCAGGGACCTCTGAAGCGATGCTTGCCATACTGCCATTAGCGTCGTTTGAACGGTTGCGCATATAACAAGCCTCGGTGCCTGGCATCAGCAAACACGAGGGACTAGTATGGACAAGTGTCAAATCGTCCCTGCCACGGAAAAATCACCTTGGATTTCTTTGCATAATTCATCTCACACTTGTTACTTTGACATATTCACTTCACACCTATGAAATCCAGGCTAAGATCAAAGTTTCGCGAAGGTTCTAGACTGTAGTAGGAGTAGTACATTTTACCCCACTAGGATAAGCGCAAGCTATAAACACCCGATGACACAAAGTGCCACCGTGCGGATGAATGAGGATCACCCATGGAGAGGTCCTGGAAACCGCGTTCAGCCATTAGACCATATTTATGGCCGGACTGTATTGTGGCCCCTGGCAAGAGCCAGGGTAGGGCTTCAAAATACTTAACTGATCACGGAATCACTGCTTAATGCCTGTGAGTCTGTTCTTCATTAAAGGGTGCCTCATATTGTGATATTGTGTTGCATAAAAACAGACTGTGTCCGTGGTCATTAGACGTGGCTGTGTACGAACCGACGACCGAAACAAACAGCAGTCAGTAGTACAAGGATGTATCGCACACACACTACTGGAATGTCTTTTATACAGCCTAGAATCACTCATGGTTTCATTCTGCATGAGTTCAAGCTTCACCATCTGATTATTCAATACGATGAGCAGCCCCAGTCCATAGCCCATCACATATGTAATCAAGTGCTTATATTCTCTGAACAGCATTTTCCGCTGCATGCCTTTTTTTGGCATTTTGCTGCAGATATCAAAAGTGATACATAGGTACTTGAGTTTGCCTTCTCTTTTGATATTTCTATTGTTTATTATCTTGAAATAACTTTGCCTGGTTTGGGAAGTGGGACTTAACATGTTTCAATCCTAAACGCTCTGAATTTCATCTATTTTTGCTCCAGCCCTTTTACTGTAACCTCATTAAAAGACACAAATCAATTTTGTATAAAACATATTCTAGAGGAAAAAAAACAGATGGGAATGGGTGGTTCAGGTAGGCAAGTATAAGTGCTGGAGAGTATCCCCAGCCATCATTTGTTCTGGAGACATCAGTTAGTTAGTTAGTCTTTCCTCCTGAGCCTAAGGCAGCGCATAGGGCAAAGAGTCACAGCTCTCCATGTCTGGCGGTTCATTGCTAACTGTTTTAGATCTTGGATGTTCATTAGGCCCAAGGTTGAGACTTCCCTGATGATGGTTCTACGCAAGGTCTCCTACATCACCTGTAGATAGCAGTAATTTTCACAAAAATATCCCCTTAACACTCGGGTTATAACCGATATATTGTGTTCATAAGTTCTCAGAGTATATTTTTGCTATTTCATGTAATTGTTTCTTCATCACTTAACAAAAAAAGCTGCCACAGAGAACCACATTCAAGAAATTATGGACACCAAGCAGGTGGAGGACCACACAAATCATGGAATGATGGCATCAAAAACAGCCTTCAAAAAAATTAAGACCAACTTATACAATGCATTAGAAAATGCACACAGAAGATCCTTGCTTCTCTCCCCAACTCTCATGATGTAAATGAAGAAAGAGAAGAATATAAAGAAATAATTGTTTCTTTCGGGCATTTATGCAATTTGTACCCTTCTTACTTGAGATCTCTGTGGCTAAGTCGATGCAAACGCTTTGTAATGCCGGGTTCGATCCCAGCTGCGGGTTATGCGCCTTGTATTGGTTTCGATGGTGGTATAAAGAAAGCAATGGCAAACTACTAAACATAAATTTGCCCAGAAAAACCATACAACAGCCAGGGGCTGTTGGTGTTGGTTCTGCAACGTCCTGTAAAGGATACGCAACTAACCTAACCTTGCTTGAGATATTGCCTTGTTCACACCTTTTGGGTTGTGAATAGTTCTATTTGGATTATCTTATTTACACTGTGTCTTTAAAGTAGAGACTTTTTTTATATCCGTTGATCATCTGCATTAATTTAAGATTTTGAAGTAATTATCTTCAAAGATTACATGGGCATTTCCATAACTTCGCCCTTCCATATCTAGATTTTGGTTCTAGCAATAAATTACTTTATTTGGTCATGTAGATCTTTGGAGCTGTCTATGTGTAACACGTTCTCCATCATCATTCGCAATTTATAGCAACTGATATAGGTAGGTAGGTAGGTGTACCCCACCAGGACATCACACAAGCAACTAACTACAACAGTTAAATTTATACAAGAGACAAAACTGCTGATATAGACAACTTATTTCAGGCGAACGAAAGAAGAAGAAGAAGACATCACACAAGCAACTAACTACAACAGTTAAATTTATACAAGAGACAAAACTGCTGATATAGACAACTTATTTCAGGCGAACGAAAGAAGAAGACATCACACAAGCGACAAACACCAGGTGACACAAAGTGCTACCATGTGGCTTCAAATAATGAAAAATTACATCCCACATGGGTACGACATAGGATGTAACTGATTTACTGACTTTCTTTCTACCCCATCAGGACATCACACAAGCGATAAACACCCGATGACACAATGCACTACCATGTGGGTGAGGATCACCGTGGAGAGGTCCCAGAAACCGCGTTCAGCCTTTAGGCCATATTCATGGCCAGGCTATATTGTGGCCCCTGGCAAGAGGCAAAGTAGGGCTTCAAATTACGAAAAATGTCATCCTAAAAAGGATGGGAAGTTAAGGATAGATTTACAGATAACTGATATGACTGACTTTCTACCCCACCAGGACATCACACAAAAGATAAACACCCAATGACACAAAGTGCCACCATGTGGATGAGGATCACCGTTGAGAGGTCCCAGAGACCCATTCAGACAATTAGCCATATTTATGGCCTGCCTATATTGCGGCCCCTGGCAAAAGCCAGAGTGGGGCTTCAAATAACAAAAAATTACGTCCTAAAAAGGATGTAAGGAATGATAACGTGTAGTAACTGATATACTGACTGACTGACTGAATTTCTACCCCACCAGGACATCACACAAGCGATAAACACCCGATGACACAAAGTGCCACCATGCGGATGAGGATCACCGTGGAGAGGTCCCAGAAACCGTGTTCAGACATTTGGCCATAATGATGACCTGCCTATATTGCGGCCCCTGGCAAAAGCCAGAGTGGGGCTTCAAATAACAAAAAATTATGTCCTAAGAAGGACGTAAACAATTTGAAACTGATATACTGACTGACTTTCTACCCCACCAGGACATCACACAAGCGATAAACACCCGATGACACAAAGTGCCACCATGCGGATGAGGATCACCGTGGAGAGGTCCCAGAAACCGTGTTCAGACATTTGGCCACAATGATGACCTGCCTATATTGCGGCCCCTGGCAAAAGCCAGAGTGGGGCTTCAAATAACAAAAAATTATGTCCTAAGAAGGACGTAAACAATTTGAAACTGATATACTGACTGACTTTCTACCCCACCAGGACATCACACAAGCGATAAACACCCAAAGACACAAAGTGCCACCATGTGGATGAGGATCGCCGTGGAGAGGTCAAAGAAACCGTGTTCAGACATTTGGCCATATCTATGACCTGCCTATATTGCGGCCCCTGGCAAGAGGCAAAGTAGGGCTTCAAATAACAAAAAAATTACCTCTTAAGAAGGACGTATGGAATGGATGATTGAACTGATAAACTGTTACTGTTACTGGTTTCCTTTGGAGATGGCACCTGACTAACTGAATGACTTCATAATGTTTATTTATCTCTTTTGTATCAGGCATGTCAATTCTAGGTACAGCCAGGACATATCGACCTTGAGAGTATTTTGAGCAGCAGAGGATGAGCTTCTTTTTTTCCATTTCCAGCGGATGACCTTTCTAATCACCATCGGTGTTACTTACTAACATGTGTAACAGCTATACAATTTCACAATTGTCTCCCTTCAATAAAAAAAAGTTATTTTTTTTTTCAAAGAGCTATTACAAAACAGATACTTGTGAAAGCAAACAAAAGACATTTAGAATTATTTTTAAAGGTCTGTATTCAACAACAACAATGCAGTAAACAATATTAAATTGCAGTGGTACCTCTGTATATGTTCACTTTGGTATAGGTACAACTTGGTATACATTCTGTTTAGACATAAAAATCTTTGCTTGGGATATGACCTTTGCTTGGGAAATGACCCACATACTAGAACCAGTCTGAGTCAAAATTAGTCATGACATGACACTATCTTTGTTTGCCTCTCTCCAGACAAAGCAGCAGAAAGATGTCAATGACTGCAGAAAAGTATCCCCCCAACAAGCCGTAATAGCATTGTTTGGACTGACCAGACAATGCCATATTTCCCAAACAACCTGAGGAGAAGGCAGAGGCAAAGTTCTTTGGACTGATATTTAGTAAAAGTCAAATCTGATGAGCTTCAACCAGCTCTAATAATGAAAAAAAGACAGAAACACAACCAAAAAAAAAAAGAAAGAGAGACCCCCCCCCCCCCCCCCCCCCCTCCCCTCACAATTTCAGATTTTTGAAGTTTTATGGAAAGGGGAACTCTCCTTCCAAACAATAACATCTTCTCCCTTCTCCTCCTCCCTTCTCAGACCTATCATAGTAGGCACTCAACTCTTCTCAGGAAGGCAAAGTGAGCGGAATTTTCATTATTTCATCTAAATTCTTTTGTATTTATGCATTTTAATATAAGGCAGTAAATAAATTATTTCATCCTATGAGAATTCTGATATACCTGCCAAAACAGCTCTCACATGGACACCAGAGGGAAAGAGAAAACAGGGGCGCCCAAAAACAACATGGAGACGAACGATGGAAAGTGACCTGAGTGTGGCATCTTTGACATGGAAAACTGCACTGAAGATGTGCCACTAGGCAGAGAACTGAGGATGAGATGATAAGCATGGAATATGCCCTCTCTGAAAGCTGTTTGGTATCCGAAGATCAGGAAACATAACGAGGACCCCACTGTAGTTACAAAAAATACTGTATGAAAATCAAAAGGAAATGTGCCAACTAACTTTATACATATACGACAAAACATATAATGGCATCTGTAACTGTCAGCTTACAGAAATTGTGATATTTCAGCCTGTTATGTCCTCAACTGGGTCTTCAAGACTGCTACATATTCCCTTTAGTCAAACTGATAGTATGCAATATTTTGCTATGAGTTAGATGCTTTAATTTCTACTGCTTCTTATAAGCCTCTTGGCTTCATCATATGTTATGTCTATACGAGCAACAGTAGTCTTCTGTGTTCCTTTGCAGATTTGTGTCATATTTATTTCCAGATATGCTGCAAACGGATGAGATCCACTGTATTACCGACATGATACAGAGGGATGGGATTCACTCTATTACCTACATCCTACAAAGCGATGGGATTCGCTGTATTACCTACATGCTACAAAGAGATGGGATTCGCTGTATTACCGACATGCTACAAAGAGATGGGATTCGCTCTATTACATACATGCTACAAAGAGATGGGATTCGCTCTATTACATACATGCTACAAAGCGATGGGATTCGCTGTATTACCTACATGCTACAAAGAGATGGGATTCGCTCTATTACCTACATGCTACAAAGAGATGGGATTCGCTCTATTACATACATGCTACAAAGGGATGGGATTCGCTGTATTACAAACAAAGCAAAACAATTATAATTAAAACATAACAGCATGGCAAAAAATCTTCATAAGTTACATACAAGCAGGAAAGTTTGCAGAATACTTTAAAGGCAACAATTTTAAAACCCAGTTCACATTACCAATAGTAATCAAACATTTTATAACATTAGTGGTAGCCAAGTTTTGTTTTTGTTCACAGAAAATTAGTATCCAAACAACTTCCCCCCCAATAAGCACGTCCAAAAAGTGACCAATGAAGCTAGAATGGATCTGCCTGAGGCGCAAGGAACCAAGTCTGCATACAAATAAGCCAGACCTATAAAACTGATAGGAGCAAATCTCAAGTTATGGAACAAAACTAAAGGCCAGAAGTGGACAAACAACCATACATTTCTGCCGGAGTTTATTGCCAGTGAATGTTAAAAAGATAAGAGGAGCAGATAGTGATGTAAGGGATAGGAACGGCTGCTGGTTGGTGAGGTAGAACACTGGGTTCTCATACAAGAGACCCAGGATTGATCCTAGATAAAGAATAGAGTGATTTTTTTCCTGTCAGAGCAGCAAAAATAAAGAATACACAAACAACATAACCTACATAGTTTTTGACTGCAGTTGCCATGCTGCCTTACATCCTCAGCTACACTCCCCCCCCCCCCTCCTCTTTTTTCCCCTTTCTTTTCCTATAGTGCACTAAACTAAAAGTGCTAAATACAGGCAGTACAGACAGTTGTGAGGGGTGAGGTTTCCAAACTCATGCCAACTCTCCTTAGAAACTTCTTATGATATGCCAGGCATATTGCCATTATAGAGTTACATATTCTTCCTTTATTGGCCACAAGGACTTACAAAATCAGGTGAGCAATGAGTCTAGTTTTTATACCATCATCCTGCAAAGGGCCAATACAATGTTCACCCAGAATTAAAGTTCATATTTTTGTGAGAGACCTCAATTTACAGATATCTTTTCTTCTTTTTTCCCCAGCTGTAAGTTCCTGGTTGTTCATCCATTCAGAATTTGGCTTTGTGTCAGGGCCTGAGTTTACATCTGTTTTACTGGCTTATTAGCATGAAGATCATTGTTCCTTGTCATTTCAACAAAAGCCCCCAATAAGTCAAAAAATTTAGAAATGCTTGAACTAATCTGATGGAGGGAAATGATCCACTGCAGAAATATAATTAGATTCATTTCTGAAATAATACTCTTTGCCTGTGTCTCCACTTTGTTGTCGTAGCATAAGTCGATTGGTAAAATTTTAACTTTGTGCTGTATAACTCTTAAAAAGCATTCTAGCAAGGATCACTGTATATTTAAATACCTCAAATAAGCAAAAATGCATTCTAATTATTTGTTATGCGGAAAAAACATGACATAACATTGGGAATGAAGTAAATAATGATATATAATTTTATCCATTTATATTCCACTACAGCTAAAAAAATAAATTTTTTTTTGGTTCAAATTGGCACCACGTTGTAAACACACTATACCCGGTGTATCCTACTGTTCAGGGTGGGTACGAATTTAAACATTTAATATTTAGTTTACCTTGTGACTAAATATGTCTCTAATATACTTATCTTTTAACTGGTCAAATTATACTACTTTTACAGTGGTGTAAGGGGAGGGGGGAGGGCATATGATGACTTCAGTTTTAAATAAAATGCCCCATTTCCAGTTGAACATGTCTTAATCTGTCCTGGCTACTGGATCAGACAATTCACCAGCTTGCAACTGAAAATAAATCAGCCATGCTTCTCTTTGTCAGCTTTACCAAAAATCACACCAAACAGCCACCAAAACACTGAGACTGGGATGTAGGCCAGCCGAAATATTAAGCGCATAGAAAACTGTGAGCATGCCCATAAGAGTCTTGTACATCCAGAGCATATCTCCAAGACCATTTCAGGTGCACCAACCCTGGATAACAAACAAAAGTTGAACAGATCTAACTAATGAATAGTTAGTAATTATTCACTTCTGTGATAAATTAGTATCCAGTTAACTCCCATCTTTCTGTTATATCGGGCAACAAACTCGCCAGGACACTCAAAACCTATTAAAAGTGAGAGGACTGACTTCACTGTCTCCCATAAGGCTCAGTCTATCTCCATCCTGTAATCGTTGGGTCAAGAAGACCATCATACAAGCTTCAACAACAACCAGCACAGATCCCTGAAACTCATTAACCTGCAGTGTTTTAAAGTAATAAGATGTATTTTACACATCTGAATACACATACATCCAAGGCTAAATGAAAAACGATGCTATCACACTAACTGTAGGGAAATAGCCCCTGTCATGTGAAACTTACTAACCTGTGGTGCTTTAAAGCAAGAAGATGTATTTTAAACATCTGAATATTCTTCTTCCTAAGACTAAATTAAAAACAATGCTATCATACTAACTGTGGGGGAAACGCCTCGTGCAACATACACCGAGACAAGAAAAATAATATCGAATGATTTAGACATCTTGTTAAAATGCTTAAAAGCATTTACATGAAATGAGGACTGGCGGATTTCATAGCATCCTGTTTATCTCATATGGCTGGATCTCTCTCCACAGAACAACCTTTCATTTCCTGAAAGCATCACACAAAACATAACATCAATAGTTTCAGCAACAACTCCCAGAGATCTCTGAAACACCTCAAGTCATGAAATAAAGGAACAGAGTCCGCAATAGAACCCACATCTTGAGACAGCAGAATGAATGGCTTCACCATTTCACCACACCTGAACTGCATAAACTGACGCAACAATTTCTTCATGTTTACCACACTTGGCCAAACTTATGTGACTTATATTCTTTCATATTATGCAGCACAAATAACAGCAGATTTAACTTTGCTGTTTTCCCTCAACATTTATTCTTACAGAAACAATGTTTTTTTTATTTTCAGCTGCTGAGTGTCATTTACTAAATTTCTTTAATACTGAAATCCAGTCAGTCAGAAAATGAGTACAGTAATCATTTATTCATTCATTCATATATCCCCTAAGAAAATGGTTATTATTTCAACTAATATTCGCTGCCTTTTCGAAAAAATAGGTTTTAACAAGACTAGCATGTACTTTGCGAGATGTGTACAAAGAAGAATAAGCAGAAAAAAAAGAGGATGAGAAAGAGAAAAAGGAGAATGATGACACAAAAGGAAAGAAAAAGTTTTCAGTCAATAAAGAAAAAAATCAAATATATCACAATAGCTGCTTAGATTCACAATGGTCAACGTTCATAACACTTTTTTATATATTTGAGGTCTCGTAAAGAAAATTTTTATTATAATTTAAACTTTACCAATTCAAAATAAAAAAAGTTTCAATAAAAATAAAAAAAACAGAAAGCTTTCAATCAAGTAAAGAGCAGAGAGCTTTTGACCAATTAGGAGCTTCACTCAATATAAAACTACAGAGCTTTCAACCAATCAATGCTTCCCTACACATGAAATCAGATATAGCAATCAACCAATAAAATGCTATTCTACATATAAAACAAGACAGCTATCAAATCTTGAAGATACTTTCATCAAATCTCTCACCGGAAGTTTTTAGATTCAAACTGGTCAATAAAGTTATAGAGTTCCTCTCTGTCTTGATCGTCTTTGATGGTGCCAATCCAATAGTCCCGGCAGCTGCTCAAAGTCTTTTCTAATGTGTGATGCTCTAAAGCTTCCCTCAGAACAAACTGTATGAAGCCTTTCTTCAGATGCTCATATCCTAATTCCCCAAGACATTTCAAGATCCGTGTAATCCGCAAAAAATTGTGGGATGACCTGTAATTTTAAGAAGATTAAAAAAAAATTTTTTAAAGTAAAAACAAAGGCAGTCGCGTGGAATTTACCGCTGTTGTGGTGTGAAGTGCTAGGCATTCACATATTGTAGGCTGTGATATACAGAGTGGAGTGGCCTATTCTCTCCTTCCTCAGCTTTCTTCCTCAGATAGGGCCCCGACAATTTTAGAACTTGTCTGGTAGCCATTTTTGTATGACACTGGGTGGACTCAAGAGCCACACTTGTTGGAAACCAAACCTCATCACAATAGGTAAGCGCACAAACCACAGAAGCATTTTAAAGTAGGAAGCTGTATTTTACATTTAAATCCATGTGTGGGTTCTGAGGCCCCATGGAAAAGGAAAGGGGGGGGGGGTTATTAATAGTTCTACTGCTCTCTTCACAAGTATTTTAAAGGTATGCGATTAATTAGGTCCTTGCAGAAATCGGAGGTGTTCGACCAAAAATTACAAACGTCGCGGCTTTGCTGTAGGAATCACTCTTTTCAGAGCAAATGCAGAAGATATATTAAAATATGCCACTTCTTCTACTCTCCCACAACCTCACAGGTGCATTGCCAGGATTTTGCAGTTGATGCAGTCACTCTTTCGGTGCTTCCTGATTTCAGAAAACTGTTCATGAGATAATAAAAGAGTGAATATGAAAATGTCCTGATAACTGTAATGTTGGTTCGAGACCAAAACTCAACTAAAAATGAATGATATATGTGAACATAGATTTTTAAGCTGGCATACAGGATTATGTGCAGCAGGAGAGACACCCACAAGTAATCCTGAGAATACATCAGAAAAGAATCTAAAACTTTACAGAAGAGGAACGTATGGTCAGATGCCTGCAGTTTTTTTTCTCTCCATGTTTCTTTTTAACTAAAATGTAAATTAAAAACTTTCTGAGCAACAGTTACCTGTAAAATAGTATAATAACTAAAGTCAAATAAGATAGCTGTGCACATACCAGTTCAAGTTGTCAAAACATAGCCTCCAATTTTGAGACCGCTTCAGTTCTCCAGTTTTCTCATCGACTAGCTGCATTCCATAGAAGTCCAACATCAGCTTATATGATTCTAGGACTCGTTTACTGGCTTTAGGATCTGCTTTAATTGCCTGTTTGTTGTTACATAATAAATATACAAGTTTAATACATTATTAAATTATAGTATAATAATTATTATTATAATATAGTAACCTATAAAGGCAGAAAGTCAGACTCTTTTCACATAACATCTGGTTTAAAGCAAGGTGATGCTCTGTCCCCACTTCTTTTCAACTTGGCCCTGGAAAAAGTTATAAGGAAATTGAAACAAGAGTGTACTTTGGGAGAAACTACTAGAATACTTGGTTATGCAGATGAAACTGATATCATTGGAGAGAATGAACTAGAGACTGTTGAAACGCTGACTCTCTTGAAAGAATCAGCTCAGAAAATGGGACCGGTTACCAATTAAGATAAAACAGAACACTTGATAATAATAAGACAGGGAAAGGATAAACACTCCGGCCACATACAAGTCGATAATATGAAAATCACACAACCGGAAACATATAAGTATCTGGGTGCAAACTTCAACTGCTCCAACATGCTGAGAGAAGAAATACAATCTAGAATACAATATGGAAATAAAATATATTAGGCCCTCCAACATCTGCTAAAGTCAAAGTCTCTATCTCGCAATACCAAGATCGAAATATAAAAAACGCTGATAAGAACAATTGTTTTATACGGCTCTGAAATTTTGAGCACAACTAAAAAAGTTGAAGCCTCATTACAATTTTTGAAAACAGAGTAAAGGGACCAATCTTTGGACCCATCAAAGATGCAAACAGTAGGGAATGGAGAGTGAGAAGCAACAACGAAATTCATAATATTTTTAAATCACTATTGATCACTGGCATCAAAAAAGCTAACAGAGTGAAATGGCTTGGGTATATTGGGAGAATGTCAAATGAAAAGAGGTAAAACTGTATCCACAAGGTAGTTGAATGGTTGTAGACCACGAGGCAGACCAAGAAGACAATGGAGAGATAATGTCAAGACCACCTACAAACACTTGGTGTCACCAACTGTAGAGAGAAGGCCAACCAGAGAGAGGAGTGGAGGCGGGTGATATCTGCAGCAATGAACCTCAAGGGCTTGGTACGCTAAGAAGAAGAATACACTGCTACACTGCTTTCAATTTTAAGAATATCATGCAGCTAGCACACAATCCCAGACATATCTTTGAAACATGTAGACAAGCATTATCATGCAACAAAATCACACTATGAGAAAGCATGCTGCGACATTTATTCTGATGGCTTTTTGCAGCTTGTCAAGTGTTTCTAAGTACAGCAGTGGGTAGAGTTGATGCCTACACCACATTCTCTAAAGTCTGCCAACAACGACCCTTAAAAGTAAACAAATTAATAAAATGCACTCAGCCTAAACTTATGAGAGGAAACATGAAAGAAACTGAATAATTACTCTTTGAGCTTCTTTGGACGATTTTGGGTAAGCCTGGCCATTTTCTCAACAGCCAGAAACAGCTTATGCGTCTTAGACAACAAACATGTGATCTTTTATTTACTGGTCAGTACGCATTACACTGAACGCTTCATAATGACGGGATGCCTGGTTCAATCCCAGCTGCGGGCCATGCGCCTTGCGTTGGTTTCGACAGTCGTATCAAGAAAGCCGACCGTCTAGAAAGCAATGGCAAACTATTGGATGTAAATTTGCCTAGAAAAACCACACAACAGCCAGGGGCTGCTGGGGTTGGTTCTGCAACGTCCTGTAAAGGTTATGCAACTAACCTTAACTCATTACATTACTATGACATGATCATGTTCAACGCAGACAATTACACACAGTCTGGCACAACCAGGTTTCAAATTAATGTTCCCTGTGTGCATGCGTGCATGTATATGTATGTATGTGTGTAAATTGTGTGTGTGTGTGTGTGTGTAAATTGTGTGTGTGTGTGTAAATTGTGTGTGTGTGTGTGTGCGTGTGTGCGTGCGTGCGTGTGTGTGTGTGTGTGTGTGTGTGTGTGTGTGTGTGTGTGTGTGTGTGTGTGTATATATATATATATATATATATATATATATATATATATATATTGAGAGTGTGTATGTGTCTGTATGCATCAGTGTGTTTCTGTGCATGTCTCTCTGTGTGTGTCTCACCTTTCTCTCTCTTTCTCTCTCTCTCTCTCTCTGTGCATGTGTGTGTCTCTGTGTGTGGAAAACACACCTTACACATTATCCACTGACTGACAAACTTGTCATTATTGACAGTCCCTCCTCATATGCATCGTCTACTGCCAAATCCGTACTTACATGTCAACTTCAACATCCTTGATGTAGCACTTTCATCCAAAGTTGTGTCATTATGTGGACAGTCATTAGAATGTTTCCATTGCCAGTGAGACCATCCTAAAGATTTCTGAAACTAATAAACTGACCCCCAACACTCTCACTTCCCCAAGACTGACCTGGGCAGCAGACATGACTTATGCTTAAGTGAGTCCTCCTAAGAAAGACACATTTCAAATTTATATCGTAGCATAGAAACACCTACTTCTGCTTCATGCAACTGCAGAGGTTGGGCTTGCCAGTTCATTCCACTCTCTCGTATTGGAAACAGCCTAGAAAGGAACATTTCTTTATCAATGAGTCACTTCAAAGGCAAACAAAATAATTATTGTGAACATGCAAGTGATCCTAAAGGACTGTACAAGCAAAAGTAAAGAAAACACGAACACCCATATCAGACAGCAGGTTAACTTGAGGGCGTTGGTTGTGACAGTTTTACATGGTTGACATTGGTTTTTAGGATTTGCTCCTGTTTGATTTACATCCTAACAGTGACTCTTTTAAGGACAAACTGTCAATTATTCCGACTGCAATCTGGAAGGGAAAAAGCAGAATTAAAATGACAACAACTGAAAAAAAAAAATCAGAATTAACGTGACAACTGAAAAAAAAGCAGAATTAACGTAACAACAACTGAAAAAGGCAGAAATACCATGACAACAACCGAAAAAGCAGAATTACCATGACAACAACTGAAAAAAGAGGCAGAAAACCCAAGATAAAATGTTTCAAAAATCTCTAACTGTCATCATAATCATCTATTTACACTTCTGCCATTAAGCGATTTGGGGAACAGTTTGCTATCTATTGCTTGAAGGGCAGCAATGGCTATTGTCCTTTTGTGTCGATGTAGAAGCTCTTTAATGTCATCCATCCAATCCTCCAAGGGCTCTTGCTTTCACTTCAGATCTTTTCATGTGTAGCACCTGCGTTGGTAGTTGTTCTGGCTGCATTCTTACTAAATGACCAAACCATCTGATCTTCTGTTTCTCAAAGAATTTGCTGCATGGTGTTGTTCCTAAAGTCTGTCTGATAATAACATTTCTAACTTAAGGTCTTGGATGGTTAAGTTGGTGGCTTTTCTCTGGCATCTCATTCGAACAAGTGGTAATTTTACATAGGTTATCCTTTCATAATGTCCAAGTCTGGCACTGGTAGCACAGTGCTGGTACAAATATGTTGTTTATAATCTGTTTCTTGGCGCTCATAATTTCATTTGGATGTCTTAAAACTGTGTCAGCTGATATATAACTATCATCATTCACATATATTTCTGTAACAAAACTCATATAACTTTGCTATTTGCTAACTCATAAACACTGTGGTAAATAAAAATTAATTCATTTGCAACCTTTAAGGGTGAAATATTATAGAATAGTTATTGCCATCACAAAATTATCTATATTACGATGACTGCAAATAGTGAGATTTTCAACAACAAGCCAAAAAAAAAGAAAAACAAAACAAACAAACAAAAACAACAACATCCAGTTTCTACTACAGACGTTCCCTCCAAGTCGGAGTACATCAGCCAGAGAAGCAGGGAACAAGAACTGGGTACAAATAAGCCAGTAAAACGGATGTAGACACAAAACTTAGGTCCAGATAAAAGCCAAAAGTCCAAATGGACGAACAACTGGGACTTTCCACCAGAATTCACAGCCGGTGAACAAGAAGAAGAAGAAGATGAAGAAGCTACAGATGTGAGTAGATGTTCTGGAAGATATTCATCACTAAGAAGGAAAGATTTGCAGACTATTAATCAGGTTGCAACCAGTACTATTAGCTTGTCAACACTTCACTGGCTACTGAAGATGGGTACAGAGAATTGTGGGAATGTTCCAAGTGCAGTAATGTCAGTTCTTGATTTATTCATTCTTTCAATCATTCATTCATTCACACAATATATCCAAATGAATGACAGAACATTAGTCATTTCAGTATTGGGAGATGTCCAGTAAAAGGAAGAATACATACCACTGTATGTAACCATGGTGCCGCTCCAAGAGTCTATAATTTCCCTTCCAGCTACTGTGAATTTCATCTATTAATGCACCTGTCGAAGTGATAACACTAATGAGTAATAAGCATGTGGATATGAGATCTGTATATTGTTGCAAGAACTAACCAGAGCATCTCCGTGACAGACTGGTTAAGCTGTTTGCCTTCTGCTCTGAGGTCTGTGAGTTCAAATTCTGATTCTATTCTGTCTTCTAAGTGCGGGTGTTTCAGAGATATCAGAAAGCTGTCACTGAAGCTAAGGAGTTGTATTATTTGAGCGACACTCTCAACTAGCAAACTGCTGTTCTGCAGAGTGAGTCTCAGCCATATGGGACTTCTTCATTTTCATCAGCTGTGAATTCCAGCAGAAAGTTCTGATTGTTCATCCATTTCTAGATCTAAGTCGTTCCAGAACCTGAGTTTTGCATACACATTCATTTTACAGATCTGGCTTATTTTTATGCAGACTGTTGGTTCCTCACTCTGATTTTGATGGAAATATCCCTAAAGATTCAATTTTCAACATGCTTATTAGGTGGCAGTAGGTCTATTTTCTTTGTTGCCCACAATGGAACCCTGACACCCACATGTGTCATATGACAGGGAAAACACTTTTTTCTGAAGCCCTTAAAACTGGGGGGAAAAACTGTCCTTACCTCTGTATTTACCACATTTTTAGGGGGAGGGGGAGGGGAAGGTGTCTTTGCACCTGAGGATTTAGAGCCACTTGTCTAGTACTGCTGCTTCAGACTATGTAGGTTAAGATTTTATTTTAGACTCCAACAGAAGAGATCCATACTCTTACGGAAGAGCTGAATAGGGTCTGACACATGAGAGTTCAGGAGAGGCCCGTGTGTGGCTAGCTGCTTCTCTAGTGCAGCCTTGTTGTTGTTATTGATCCAGCGGCGCATGAGCTTTCGCCCTTTGGCCCTTAGTGCAGCCTTAAACAACTTAATTTTGTAATTAATTTTTTATTATAAAGTTACCAACAGGTTTTTCCCCTGGGAACTTCAAAATTCACTGGGAACTTTCATTGCTACTACTTCTGCCTATAGTGCTAGATTATCTCAAGCTTGTCTTTTATATTGCTCTTATCTACTTTTCAACTTTTTAGCTTTATGGAATTTATCATGATCTTTGACCTGAGTAGTTTTTGTTTATATTCTTCTGCCTTTTGTCCCTCAATGGAGCACGGGCCCTCAACCAAGTGCTGCCGAGTCCACCAATCCTTAATTCTGCTTCTGCTACTGGTAAAACCTATTATTTTTGGCTTTATGTTTCAGGTGTTATCCTTACTTGATATTTTTTCCTATCTTCTTAAGGGGTCACCACACGGCATTTTTTTCCAATTTATGGCACTTTTTCAATGTGTTCATTTTTGTAATGTTCGGCATTCATAGAATAGATTACACACAAAATTTGTGGCATTGGTAACAGTTTAGCATTGAAAAGTAAATACTAAAGACACCAATCCATGCACTTTTTTACGATAAAAAAAAGTTTAAAAGTAACTTTTCTGACAATTCTATTTTTCTCTGTGTTGTGTTTGGGATCACAATATTATAGGGTCAGTTCTATTTGAAATTACAGTTTATTGAGTGATTTTAAAAAAAATTTGATTATTAAATGAAAAAGCTACATTTTTGTATTTTTTCATCATACCAAAATTTTAATATTATAAAAAAAATATTTAAAAACATCTTTGAAGTAAATAAACTAGACCTGACCCTAAACATAAGTTTAAAGTTCATGAATCAATCATCTGTTTCTCAATACCTCTGTTTGTTTTTGAGGTTTTAGCTGTCTAAGTACATGTTGTTTTTTCATCAAGATGGCGGCTGTTGCCATGGCAACCATGTTTTTTTAAACTTGAAGTCTACAAATGTTTCAACATACATCCTTACAAATGACCATTATAAAAAAATTGGTCTAACATTGTAGGTAAAAAAAATTTTTTTTTCCTGTATTGACGCCTTAAATATTATTCAGACACCTTTTAGCAGTCAGCAGTCATCAATGGTCGGTGTCTGTGGCTTAGGCGTTGCAAATGAGCTTCATAATGCTGGGGTGCCGGGGTTCGAACCCAGCTGCGGACCTTGCGCCTTGTGTTGGTTTCGACAGTGGTATCCAGCCGACCGTCCAGAAAGCAATGGCAAACTACTGGACGTAAATTTGCCTAGAAAAACCACAACAGCCAAAAAATGCTGGGGTTGGTTCTGCAACATCCTGTAATGGATACGCTACTAACAGTCATCAATGTGCACTTCACCCATGAACTTCAGCAGGACCTGGTATTCATTAGTGGCTATAAATTCCTTTCATTTTTTTTAAAAAATATCTTACATTGCATTAATTCAATGCTTGTAAGGTGGTTATGAGTGTCTTTAATTTCAACTTGACTTAATTATCAGTAAATGGTAATCTGAATCTCTGACAACTTGTTAAATAACAGCCTGGAATGCATGCAAAATGGAGCCATGCGAGACGTTTTAGGATGTGCACAGGACATGTCAATCGTGTACATATGGCACAAACTGTCACTGCCATCCATCTATGAAAGATACAAGGTGTTACAGGTGGAAATGTACTTTAAAGCCTCAATGGACAGGGAACACCTTTTACACAAGGCCTTGGAGATAGAAAGCATGAAAAGAGGTAGCTCTTCAAATACACAGATGGAAGCCATGACCAGAAATGTCTGTGCTACTGACAAAACAGTGCATGGTGAGGAACGGGTTATAGTGCCACCCAGCAAAACAGACTTGCACTAAGTGATAGTTAAACTGGACTGAGGGAGCTGAGAATGGATAGATGGTGAAACAGAAAAAGACAGCCAGAGCTAATCAGTGAAAACTCATGTCCAGGAGACATCGTTATATCCACAGATGGATTTGTAGTGAAAGGTAGAAAGAGTGGGTGGGGTTTTATCGCAAAGGTAAATGGACAGTGTTTGAAATCAGAGAGCCTTGGGTATAATATCACAACATCCAGTATGAGAATAGAGGTGGAGGCAGTAACAGCAGCTTTCCTATAGCTTGAGAGCAGCACAGCTGAACATGTGGTAATTGAAACAGACTCACAAAGCAAGCTTTGGAAAATAGAAACTGGCATCCTACACGCAGTGGCCTGCATCGCTTGATAAGACTCACATCAGAAGCATATCATGGATTTTCTGTCCTGTCCAGGATATTCGGGTGTGTGGGGTAATGAGCAGGTTGATCTAATGGCTGCTGTAGCTCATCTAGGCGATGAGCTACTTTATAATAAAGCAGACGTGGTGAATGCTCTCTGGAATCAAGTGGAGAATGCAACAGAACAGACCGAGTATTCAAACAATGACAGACTAATTCAGCAGGGGATGAGCAGAGAATCTGGAAGATATTGAACACTGCAGGAAAAACATGAGCAAACCTTCCATCAGGTTGCAATTGGTACTTTTAGCATACTGACTCTTCGTTGGCTGCTGAGAAAGGAGATGGAGCACATGTGGAAAAGTCCTGAGTGCAGGGATGTCAGTTCTTGATTCATTCATTTTGACAACTTGAAGCCTAGCTGTAAACTACAACAAAACATGCTACCCTCCCTCCCCCGCCCAAATAGTTGAACAAAGAAGAAGAAGCTAGAATTAGTACAGTAAATGTCTGTGACAGAAAATGTTAAGAAAATTATATTGTGTATGGACCAACTATTACAGAGCAGCTAGTGTGGTATAGAATGAGTTAAAGTAATCTCAAAAAACTCTTTAAGTATCCAATATCATTTTAAATGACTGAAGCATCAGAAAGTTTACCATCAGGTGAGGAAGCAATCTCGCCCTTGTAAAACCTGACATTGTCATTTAACTCAGGATCATCCTCCTTGCCCTGTTGCAAAATAAAATAAGTCAAATAAAACCCACACATTATTACATGTTTTGATAACTATACTAATCCCAAACCTTACAAGGTACAGTAAACAAATCTTTGACTTTACAATAAAGTTCCATATACTACATTTATTTGCTGCTTTATCTCCTTCAACTCTTCTCTGTTCATCGATTGTAGGCTCCTGTGGAAAGTCCTGGTTGTTCGTCTATTTAGACTTTAGATTTGTGCCAGGGCCTGAGTTTTGCATGTATATCTGTTTTACTGCCGTATTTTGTGCATATTGTTGCTCCATGCCGCTCGGGACACACTTTTCTGTGGAGGTTTTCCACACAATAGGTGCACCAAAACCCACACGGGGAGCTGCTTTATGGATAATTGTGTCATTTATAGACAGTAATTTTGTGTGAAATAATGTGTACACACACACACAAGCGTGCACTCATGCATAATGTGCCTATTAATCACACGACTATTTGTATATACATATTACATACTTTTGTACAAATGTAAATATAAATCTATATACATATAAACACACAAAGATTGATAGTAAAGTAAACAAGAAAGGGGGGGGGGATCAGTTGCATTTGATGAAAAGGATAGGACAAGGGGGTAAGGGTGGGGTGGTGGGGGGGGGGATGGCTCAGAGTGTAAGCTCCACTGAAAAAACAAGAGCAAAAAAAAAATAAGAAAGTCAAAAAAAGCCAACTACAGAACAGACAGTCTAAAAAGAGCATGAATAAAAGAAACTGGAAATACAAAAATTCTTTAAAAAAAAAGACAAGTGAACTATTTTGGCCACATTTAAAGATAAAGCATTCTTATCCAAACCACAATGGCTGCAAAAGTTCAAAACAGGCAAGTACACAGTGAACAAGTGAGTGGATGACATCTGGAGATCAGAACAAGCTGTCACCAAGGCAGACATGTAAATAGTGAACAAGTGAGAGGATGACATCTGGAGCTAGGAACAAGCTGTCACCAAGGCAGGTAAGTAAACAGTGAGCAACTAAGAGGATGACATCTATAGATCAAATCAAGCGTCACCAAGGCAGACATGTAAATAGTGAACAACTGAGAGGATGACATCTGGAGATAGGAACAAGCTGTCACCAAGGCAGATAAGTGAACAGTGAGCAACTAAGAGGATGACATCTATAGATCAAACCAAGCCTCACCAAAGCAGGCAAGTAAATAGTGAACAACTGAGAGGATGACATCTGAAGACAGGAACAAGCTGTCACCAAGGCAGGTAAGTAAACTGTGAGCAACTAAGAGGATGACATCTGGAGATAGGAACAAGCTGAGAGGAAGACATCTGGAGATAGGAACAAGCTGTCACCAAGGATGTTTACAGCATGGCAAGAGACAGAGTATTGGAATTAAGAAAGAGACAGACAGAGGGTATTGAAATTAAGAGATAGAGAGACCGAGAGCATTGGAATTAAGAGACAGAGAGTATTGGAATTAAGAGAGAGAGCATTGGAATTAAGAGACAGAGAGCATTGGAATTAAGAGACAGAGAGCATTGGAATTAAGAGACAGAGAGCATTGGAATTAAGAGACAGAGAGCATTGGAATTAAGAGACAGAGAGCATTGGAATTAAGAGACAGGGAGCATTGTAATTAAGAGACAGGGAGCATTGGAATTAAGAGACAGGGAGCATTGGAATTAAGAGACAGGGAGCATTGGAATTAAGAGACAGGGAGCATTGGAATTAAGAGACAGGGAGCATTGGAATTAAGAGACAGGGAGCATTGGAATTAAGAGACATGGAGCATTGGAATTAAGAGACAGGGAGCATTGGAATTAAGAGACAGGGAGCATTGGAATTAGGAGACAGAGAGTATTGGAATTAAGAGACAGGGAGCATTGGAATTAGGAGACAGAGAGTATTGGAATCACACTTCAAGCAACTTTCACTGAAAAGAAATTATCAGTCAGTGATTGATTTTGAAAACACTGTTATAACCTAACTGGAAATTGCAGTGCTGTAGCTAGATGCTTTCCTGCCTGCCTGAAGGTCTTGGATTCGAATTTGCATCAATACAGATTACTTTGTAAGTAACCATGGCTCCCAGATCCATGCAGTCTATAAATTGGTACAAGGGAATGTCCAGGAAAGCAAAGGTGGCAAGCATGTTACTAATCACATCATCCATTAAGTGGCAACTGTGGTCTAAAACATATGGGTTTAATACCATACCACTGATGCACCACTTATATAAAAAAGGGTACATTAATTGTTATGATTTTTTTTTAACTTGCTATAACCTAACTATAATTTATCTTTAGAATGTTCAACAAGTTATTTGTGTATAGATCTAATTTTAAATATGACAAGAAAGTACTTACAGGGTAACCACTTCTGTAATTCTCTGTGTCTCTGTCACTGAAGCGCTTCACAAGTTTACGCTTTTCCTCCTTTTTTCTGTTTTGCTTTCTCTCTCTTTTCTTGTTACGCTTACTCTTATGTGTTGTCCACTGGCTGGCTTTTGTTTCTCCGACTGAAAGGACATCGGCATCCTCATTTTCCTTAGATTAAAACAAAAAAATCTCAAAATGAATTACCGTTGGAAAGATCAGTGGAAAAAGAGACAGAAGAAGATCATGCGAGATGATTCTTGATAGGCTTCTGTCGCGGCATGGAGTGGTACAACACATGAAAAACATGTTGAAGATTACATATTGTGGAGAGACATGGTCACCCACTCCAGTCTGCAAGGCACCTAATTATGATAATAAATGGAGTCACTGGTTTTTGTAAAGGCAAATGTCATCTGTGATGTGTCACATCCAGAAATACTATACCTACAACATTTGGGCCAACAACAACAACAACAAAATTTGTGCAACTAGGTATGTGTGGAAATGATGGTAGTCAGTCGATGCTGATACACAGCTGTTGAGGTATAAAATAAAAGTCCCTCTTAGGTCTTCACACTTTGTAGACCATGACAAATGAGGTGGAATGGTCAGTTCCTTTTCTCACTGTATTTCCGTCAGACAATTCCATGTATGAAAAATTCCACAGATGAAAACGCTGGCCTAGATGATGCAGTAGCTTACATCTATGGTTCTGTTCATCTAGATGTAAGATCTGGCTGGGGATTTTCAGTTATAGTGAAGGGAAAGATCATAGCAGAACAAAATGGTGCTTATTTATCAACAACTTCAAGCATGAGGACAGAGGTGGAGAGAGTACTACAGCTCTGAAGTGGATAGCAAAAACTGTGTTGCCAGCAAAATTACTGTGTCTGATTCTCAGTCGGTACTGCTGGAAGTTCAAATTGAACAATTTGGCATGAGTGGATACCAGGTATCAGTACGTCCACATTGCAGGGTCACATGGATATACTATTCAGGACACGCAGGAGTGCGAGGGACTGAAAAAGTAGATTTTCTGGCTACAAAAAGTATAACTATAGGAACACATGCTAGACAAAGGAGACATTCCGAAGCAAATTTACAAACTAATACTGATAGAAGACATGAGGAAAAAACATGTGAACCTGGAATCAGGTATGGATCTGGCAAAGATGGATGGATGCATGAGACGAAGAGAATCACATGTGCATAATCAGTGTGCCACAGGAACCATTAGCATCTAAACCTCAAGACATTTGCTGCAGAAGACGGTGCGTCTATAGCTTTGCTGGGCGATCTATGATGTTGACTCTTAAATCAGTAATTCCATATCCAGATCAACCTACATCTGTATTAGTCACACAAATTATGCTTTTTCTAACCTTGAAAAAAAATATCTTTTCAATCTTTCCAATTACTGTGATTTTCACTGTTGGTTGTTCTTTTCCATTGTTAAATACCATAGTTTTTGTTTTTCAAATGTTAATATCTAAATCCTACTCTGCACTACTCCTGTTGACTTGATCTGCTAGTAACACTGTGTCATCTGTGTATTTCAGATTTGTATTGTTACTGCATTAATATTCAGTCTAGGCAATTCCTCAACTTGTTTTAAAATGTTATCTATATTTAAGATGAAAAGGCTTGGGGATAACACACATCCCTGATGTACCCCTCTTTTCATCTCTATCCGTGGTGAGGTGATGTTGTTGTGTCTAACTGCAGCTATTGGTTCCCAGTATTGGTTACTTATAATTCTGATATCCTTTCCATCTAATCCTTTATCTGAGGCATGCAATAAGCTTTTCATGTTGCACCCTGTCAAAAGCCTTCTTGTAATCTACGAAACATGCATAAATATTTTTCTAGACTTCTATTTATTTTTCAGTCAGCATCTTTAGACAAATTATGGATTCCCTAGTGCCAGTATTTTCCTTAAAAAACTGTTCCTCAGACACTTTATGGTTTTTTTTTTTTTTAATTCCCTCTTATATCATCTTGCGAAGTGTTTTAGTTATATGGTTCATCAAACTAACTGTTCACACTCAACGGCTTTTGATTTGTTGGGCAGTGTGATGAAAATAGACATTTTAAAATCCTTTGGAATAAAGCCAGTATTATAAATATCATTACAAATTTCAGTGATGCTATCAATGCCAAAGCTGGATAATGATTTTACAATTTCTGTTGTTCTTTTGTCAGGAACTGTGACTTTCCATGCTTCATGTTTTTAATAACTTTCTCAACTTCAGCTTTTAAATTTTTTGGTCCATCATGAAGATTAAACAGTTCTGATTTTTGTGCCTCTATTATCTCAAAATAGGTCCTCTGTGTATACAGTCCACCTTTTGATTATATCATTCTTATCAACGAAAATTTCTCCATCTTTTCCTCTGCTGCAACCATTTCCTGCTAAATTTTCTCTCCTGTTTATGAGTTTTTCTTTTCAGTTCCTATATTTCCTTACATTTCTTACAATGCTTTTGAATTCATGTAGTTTGCCATTGCTGACTAAAAACTCAAATCATTGTTAAAGTTGATGTAAAGCAGTCTGCAACTAAATCGCCTGCATCTGACTTCAAATTCAGCTGCAAATATTGATGTATTAGAAGGTACCACACAAACTATTTTTTTTTATCGTTTTAAATAAGTGTTCTATTTATAAATTTTACAAGCAGCAATAGTTAAATACAAGAACACAGTGAAAATAACATTCAGTCATGACAGAATGACAAACTAGAAGTAAAACAAAGCAGGGTTGCAAACACACATTGTGAACAATTAGGGCCGACACCCATGTCATGTGTGTCTGTTTCCATATCTCTATACATTCTACTTTTACACACTTTCTGTTTAAAAAATGCTACATGCAGTCATATTTCAGCACAGGAAATAAAACGTTTTTCGTAATGGGGAAAAGAATAACAATGAAACAGAGATGATATGACTGTGTTAACTCTTTTGGTCCGAGGCAAATATTATTGCAGCACATTCAAAGCTAAACTCTAATCTCTCCTCTCTCTCTCTCTCTCTAATATAGACCAGCAATCTGTAAGCCTTAACTTAATGTGATTAAATGTAACAGTTTTTACAATACATCCTGAAGCAACAACTGGAATATAAAAGATTACTGTAACATAAGAATAGGGCAGAAGAAAGTTAGAAATGTAAACTATGTAAAGAATAGCCATCAACTTATGGTGATGTGTACAGTACTGAATGAGTTCATGCTGCAAAGTCATGAACAAAAATAAACTTACAGGACTGACAGCCATTTCTTCATCTGTGTCTCTCTCCCTGTCAGATCCACTCTCCGGTGATTGAAAATCATCTTGGGTGTACTGTACTGGTTCTTCTTCAAACGTCTCTGCATCTTCAGTCGTCTGATTTGCCTCTCCTGTGTCCAAATTCTGCTCTAGATCACTTCTTCCTTCCAAGATAACATCTTCTGGAGGCACAATTATTTTGTCCAGTTCAAGGCCCTCAAGCGTTTCTGGTAACCCATCATTTACTTCTGTTCCCATTTCTTTATGATATTCCTCACAAACGTTTCCATTGTGATCATCACATATTACAGTATCTGTTTTTTCTGCAGTAAGGTCCAGAGCATCTACATCTGAATTAACCTTCTCTGCAGTAAGATTCACGCTGTTTTCATCTAAATTAGCCTTTTCAGGAGTAATATCCATGCTGTCTACATCTGAATTAACCTTTTCAGGAGTGATATCCATGTTGTCTACATCTGAATTAACCTGTTCTGCAGTAAGCTCCACATCAACTGCATTTGAATTGTCTTTCTCTGCAGCCAGAATCACACTGCCTAGATGTGAAACAACATTTTCTGCAGCTGTATTCACACTGCCTAGATCTGAATCAACTTTTTCTGCAGCTGTATTCACACTGCCTAGATCTGAATCAACATTTTTTGGGGCTGTATTCAGATTGTTTGCATCTGAGTTAACTTTTGCTGCAGCTGACTCCACAGTGTCTACCTCTGAATTAACCTTTTCTGCAGTAAGCTCCACATCAACTGCATTTGAATTATCTTTCACTGCAGCCAGAATCACACTGTGTAGATTTAAATCAACTTTTTCTGCAGCTGAAGACACACTGCCTAGATGTGAATCAACATTTTCTGCAGCTGTATTCACATTTGAAACAACATTTTCTGCAGCTGTATTCACACTGTCTAGATCTGAATCAACTTTTTCTGCAGCTGTAGTCACACTGTTTACATCTGAATCAACATTTTCTGCAGCTGTATTCACACTGTCTAGATCTGAATCAACTTTTTCTGCAGCTGTAGTCACACTGTTTACATCTGAATCAACATTTTCTGGGGCTGTATTCAGATTGTTTGCATTTGAGTTAACTTTTGCTGCAGCTGGCTCCACAGTGTCTACCTCTGAATTAACTTTTTCTACATTAACAAAGTATTTAGACACCACTTCATCATCGCCATCTTCATTACTTCCACAATGCTGCTGGCCCGCTGCTAAAATAGACTGATCTTCTGAACTCATCCTATAAAATGGCAACTCTGAGTCTTCTTCAGTTTTACAGGAGTCAGCTGAGGAGGGAGGGAAGGCTGAGAAAAGAAGAAAACCAACTGTATTACATTTTAAATGCAATATTAAATATTTATTTCAAAACATTATTGATAAATCTGCAATTGAAGCTAACCAATATTTTTGTTTCAAACTGCACAATGAAAATGTCTTCTTCTTGATCACTGGTTGTCCTAAGTAATGTGACTGTATTGTGATATCTGTACCAACTGGCCAACACATACGGCTTTGGTTTTCCGGTTATTCTTCCTGAAAACTTTTCAGTTTAATTAATCTATTGCCAGGTAAATGCTGGTTTTGCAGCTTCTCTGGTTTTTCTTCACGTTAAAGTTAAAAGATAAATTTAAAGTCAAGAGGATCGACTTCGCTGCACTGGGTTTTATCCCACAGAGTTTGGTCTTTCTCCGCCAAATGGCTAGCCACCTGCAGAGAGTGCCGCGAACAGTGCCAACTTCGTAGCTCCGGTGATGATCCCCATGGATCTCCGGAGAAAAATTGCACTCGTGAACTGAAGGTTACAGCCATGAAATTAACCAAGGACCTTCAGAACACAAGGCAAACGACTTTACTTCACCACAGAAAAACCTTATTTTAGGCATACTTAACCTATATGCCAGTTCTGGTACTGTCTGCAGATGCATAGTGTGTTAATGGGTTGAGTACAGTCATTTTTACTATTTTTAAAGCAAACAATTTAGTTTATACCTGAAAGTCTCTCTTTCTCTAGTCAATTTTCCAGCCCTGTTTGCTTTCATAGCCAATGTATCTTCAATGCCCTGTATGTACCTTCATGAAGGGTGGCCTCTGCCTCCTTTTCTAGAAACTGCAACTTCCATCACCATTTTCTCGAGACCACTGTGGGAGGTGACATGTCCAAAATACCTCAGCTCCCAGGACAGAATGCTGTTTACAAGCGGGTTCTCTGTGACGTTCAGGTCATGCAGGATGTCAATGTTTTTCTTCCTCTTGGTCCAAGGTATTCTAAGAACCTTTCTGTGGCATTTCAGTTCAAAGGCTCTGATTTTCTTTTTCAAAGACTGAGTGTGAGTCCATGACTCACATCCATCAGTTGCCACAGGAAAGATGCATGAATTCAAACATTTCACTTTAACTTAATTCCGGGTGCTCTGTCATAGATTCTTAATGTGGTTAAACCTATACATTGTTAAAGAAAGTATTTTTTTCTTACCGCTTTTGTGCAGTCGCCATTGTTGTTCATTACTGAGCCTAAATGTGAAAAATCTGTGACATTTTCAATCTCTTCATTGTCGATTTTAATATGTTGTTAGTGTGCTGTATTCGCTGCAGACATAATTTTTTTTCCAGATTCAGAAATAGATCCTCTTTTTCACTAAGCTCTCTGACTAAAAATGTATTCACCACCCTGCCCCCCCCCCCCTTCCACCCCCAACACTGTTGGAAGTTAGAACTGTGCCATCTGTACATCTGAGTTCAGGGATAGGTCTACCTCCAATTTTGTTTGGATCAAAGCTGTCGCAGGCCTCTTCACTAATTGCATTTCTCACATTTTCAGCATAAATGTTAAAAAAGAATGGAAAGAGAATACAGCCCTGACTTACGCTTCTATGCATCTCAAACCACTCCAGCTACTCTGACTGCTGCTTGTTGTTCATGGTAAAGAGATTCCATTAGATGTACTAAATGTATTGGGAATCCCATGCATCTCAAACCACTCCAGCTACTCTGACTGCTGCTTGTTGTTCATGGTAAAGAGATTCCATTAGATGTACTAAATGTATTGGGAATCCCATGCATCTCAGTATGCCACAGATTTTTTTTTATATGTCTGAGAGGCAAGCAACCAACGGTCAGATTACAAATACGCCACATCTGTAAGATGGATGTGCATGCCATCAAGTTCGGGAACAAAGCAAAAGTTCACAAGTGTATGAACAATCAGGATTTCCTACTGCAGTTTACAGCCGGTGAATGCTACATCGTAAAAAAGAAGAAAACAACCCCTCCTCTACTACCATAGGAGGACTGGAGGGAGGGGATTATAACATTTTCGCAATATTTATGTTATAAATATACAATACATAATCGTAACCAAATTATGTCTGAAGCTGACATATTAGCCATTCTAAACTCCTTTATTGTCTTGTTTTCCATCTCCCATTGGAGCATAGTCCTGCTAAGCTTTTTACACACTTGTTTATGATGGCCAGATTTTGCAGTTTAGTGGGTTTTAAAAAAAGATGAGGTAGATACTTTTATGCAGGATCTGTTCGAGAACTATGGAGAAAAAAAAATGTTTTTTAAACTTAGAATAATTGAGAAGGATCAGTCTTGTTTTCGATCCTGGAGCTAAGTCAGGGGGTGCTGAAAGACTGAATGCTGAGAGCATCTACTCGCAAGAGAATGCCTTTAACAGATTTGATTGTAAGTTCCATGAAAACCTGGCCATCATTTTTTGGTCTGACATCCTGTCAATGCTGGACGTCGTTGTTTGTCAATGTGGATGTTAAAGTATCTATGTGGAAATGTTCTGATGTATCATCCTGTAAAGGTAGTGTTCAGTGAATAAAGTTATTGATGCTGTTACCAGTGGCCGAGCCTGGGCGCCCTAGACAGTTGTACCTCAAAGTGCACTGGTCAAGAGACAGCTGTTTGAAATAAATTAACATTGACAATGATCAGTTGTGTGGCGTTCGCATCGTTCAAATTTCATCACGATGATTTGTATGTCAGCGTACATTTGAGAAGACTGCAAGTGTTGAGAGCCTGGAGAGTCACTGCACTGCTACAACCATGATACCATTCTTAGTTTTAAATTCATAGTCTATCTTCTCTTTTTCATGTCAGTTTGAAACTTCGTATATGTCTTTGCTGTCTGCTCTTGGGGAAAAGGTTTCAACATCGCTTGAGTTGATTAGTATGGCAGAATCAGGCAGCTTTTAATGTTTTACTTAAGAGTAGTTCTTAGTAGTCTAAGTATGTATTATCCCGTGTGGGTTTCGGGGCCCTATTATAGGGGAAACAAGAATAGACCCACTGCCTACCCAAAAGCATGTTGTAAGAGTCGACTAATTGGGAGCTTCCTTCAAAGTCGGAGTGCATCTGCCGGAGAGGCAAGAAACCAACAGTCTGCACACAAATGTTTTAAAACTGTCAAACAGATGCACATGCAAAACCCAGGTTTTGGAACAGGACTGCAGTCCAGAAGTGGATGAACAACCAAAACTTTCCACTAGAGTTTACAGCTGGTGAACGCGAAGAAGAAGAAGAATAAGTAAGTTATTTATTTATTCCTTAACAAAGTTCTATATGTAAAATTAACAGAAATGTTCTGCAGCATCTGAGTTCGCAATCTGCAGAATGAAAGAAATTATATAAACAAACCAAAGTATTGGCCTTATCAAACATGGTACTTACTATTAAGATTGGTATGCTCTTTACAGGTGGTCGAGTCAGTATTCTTTTTCCCTTGTGTTCCTTGACAATCCAAATGTGTATGATGTATGTCAACTGCTTTCACAAACAGTAAAACTTGAGTTATTAACAGAAACTGCACATTGTTACTGCTGCGCATTGACAACTGCAATAATTAAAGTATAATCTGGTACATTTTAAATCCATCACAATGTCTAGCAGTCAGAAATTGTTCATGATGTTAACTTCGGTTATCAAATATGAAGGCAAATGTAAAGTTTGTTTTTAACTATTATATCACAGTAAATAAGTACTGCTATATGTCACAGAAACATGAGAAATAACTAAAAAAAATTTCTAGTAAAACACAAACTTCAACTCTTGTAATCCTAGGAAGTTTCACAGCAAACTTAGGAAAATACAGATACAAACAAAATCAAAGGCAGCACAATTTTTAAATAAGTGGCCACTCCAGATGCCAGATTTCTCTAGTATGCTTGGTGGCCAAATGTATAAAGAATAAGAAAATGTTAGGCAATGACTGGAACTCAAGAGGAGGAGAATTCACTTTAAATACCATGCAGTGTTTGGGATGAAAGAGTTAACTTGTGCTTATTCAGAATATAGCAAGAGGATGAAATGGCTGTTTATCACTCTGCCTGTATGCCAGTCCTGACCAAGGGGTGTGCTTCATGGGAAATGACTACAGCTCACAGGAACCAGCTTCAGGTCATAGAAATGAGGTTTTTGAGATAGGTGATCTAGGTGACAAGAAAGGACGAAGTTCGCCACCAGACAATACGTCCGGATCCAGAAGCCTAGGGCAAGCAAACTTGAGTGACATTTGTACTTTATCAAATTTAGCACATAAAAATACTGCTGTGAAACATATACAAGACTAAAGTCCAGAATTAGTTGAACAACCAGAAGTTTACAGCCAGTGTTCGCGAAGCAGAAAATTCACAAAAATTAACACAGACCGTACAAGTGCAAATGTGCATAAGACGTAGATGAACAACCATCAGTTTCTGCCAGTGTTTGCGAAGCAGAAATTTCACAAAAATGAACGCAGACTGTACAACTGCAAATGTGCATAAGACGTAGATAAATAACCATAAGTTTCTGCCAGTATTCGTGAAGCAGAAATTTCACAAAAATTAACACAGACCATACAACTGCAAATGTGCATAATACGTTGATGAATAACCATAAGTTTCTGCCAGTGTTCGCAAAGCAGAAATTTCACAAAAATTAACACAGATCGTACAACTGCAAATGTGCATAAGACGTAGATGAATAACCATAAGTTTCTGCCAGTGTTCGCGAAGCAGAAATTTCACAAAGATTAACACAGACCTACAACTGCAAATGTGCATAAGACGTAGATGAATAACCTTAAGTTTCTGCCAGTGTTCGTGAAGCAGAAAATTCACAAAAATGAACACAGACCATACAACTGCAAATGTGCATAAGACGTAGATGAATAACCATTAGTTTCTGCCAGTGTTCGCGAAGCAGAAAATTTACAAAAATTAACACAGACCGTATAACTGCAAATGTGCATAAGACGTAGATGAATAACCATAAGTTTCTGCCAGTGTTCGCGAAGCAGAAATTTCACAAAAATTAACACAGACCGTACAACTGCAAATGTGCATAAGACGTAGATGAATAACCATAAGTTTCTGCCAGTGTTCGCGAAGCAGAAATTTCACAAAAATTAACACAGACCGTACAACTGCAAATGTGCATAAGACGTAGATAAATAACCATAAGTTTCTGCCAGTGTTCGTGAAGCAGAAAATTCACAAAAATGAACACAGACCATACAACTGCAAATGTGCATAAGACGTAGATGAACAACCAGAAGTTTCTGCCAGAGTTTACAGCCAGTGTTTACGAAGCAGAAAATTTACAAAAATGAACACAGACCGTACAACTGCAAATGTGCATAAGACGTAGATGAATAACCATAAGTTTTTGCCAGTGTTCACGAAGCAGAAAATTCACAAAAATAATATTATTTGTGTACTTCTACAACATATAATTATACTGTTAGTCAACAAATAGTAAAGAGGCAAAGAGTGACTTGCTGTGAGAGGTTAGTTAGTAAATATTGTTTTTATCCTCTTACCCAGAGCTCCGAAATATCTTGACACAATTTATCCACAGTGTAGTTGCACCATTTATGCAAAATCAATATAAAAGCAATAGTTTTCTTCCAACACAAAATAGTTTGCACCTGACAACTGTCGATATTCTCCAGATCTGGCTTCTAAATTACCTGTTTGTATTTTCCCCAAAAGTAAGTTTTCCACATTCAAAGTAGAAAAAGAATAAACAGCCAGTTTCCAAAAATCCAAACTACTGACTAGAAAAAGTGACACACACATCACAACACGACTGTCTCCCGTGAATTTAAATTCAAACTTCTGTAATCTAACAGCAAAGTTTGAAAATCTTGTATATCCACTTCACAAAATCCACTTGTAGATTTGTAATACGAATTCATTCAGAACACAGAACTTTGTAAGCACATTAAAATGGCACACAACGCAACACATGGAAAGGGCTTACACTAACCAGTTTTCGAGGGACTCCATCCAAAAAGTCATGTGATTTAGTTAGATGGCGTAATCTAGAGAAGGCGGTGTAAGAAACCAACAACTGCATACTAATAAGCCACATCTGTAAAATGGATGTGCATGGAAAACTCAAGTTCTTGAACAAGATCAAAATCCAAAAGTTAAAGACCACCAGAACTTTCCGCTGGAGTTTACAACTGTTGAACACTTAGAAGAAAAAGAAATGGTATCACAGAATCACATTATATAAACAATCCTTACCCGCACTGCGGGTGACACCAGGCTGGTGTAACTGTTACTGGTACTCCAATTATAACTTTCTCAGAGACTGAACAGGGTATCTGGGATTTGCTCTATCCACTTGTCATCTAGTTAAAATTGTATAATTTTCGGGTGGTCAAATATTTCAGGTGTCAACCCTGAAAATACGGAAAGAAGAATGGCATTAATAATTAATGTGGAGCTTTGGAAGAAACCAAAATCCAGCGAATCAAGAGGTGAGGGAATGAGTGGCAACTGAATAGGAGCTTTGGGAGAAAACAAGTTTCAGTGAATCAAGAGGTGAGGAGAAGAGTGGCAAATGAATAGAATACATGCTATGAAAACCTAACAGTACACATTGTATTTCTAAAATATCCTTGCATTGTCGGCGTGTGTAGCTTCGTAATGCCGGGTTCAATCCCAGCTGCGGGCCTTGCACTTTGCGGTGGTATCGAGAAGCCGACCGTCCAGAAAACAATAGTAAACTACTGGACGTAAATTTGCCTAGAAAAACCACAACAGCCAAAAAATGCTGGCGTTGGTTCTGCAATGTCCTGTAAAGGATACACAAATAACTAACCTTGCATTGTAATTCACACATCCAATGAAATAAAGAAAACTTAAGATGCACATGGAGAAGAGACTGAAAGAATAAGGTGAAAACGATAGAGAGGAAACTAGTGAGCTGAATGTGACGATAAGGGCTACTACCATTTGGCTTGAGCTGGTTGAGGGCATGTACTTCACTGTTGGATAAATGGCAGTTGAAAAATACAAAAAGATGCTGTCTGATTACCAACATGTTTACAACAAATCAAAGATATCTGTGTAGGAAAGGTTATTTAATCAAAAACAAGTCACTGACAGTGATTACATGTATCAGTGTTGACTGTTTCAATATAAGTATCATAGCACAGGCTATGTTATCCGACAAATGTCAGATCATGATACATTAGGTGTGCTTTACAGCAAAGCTTTCCAAACTGTTGGACATGACATATTAATTAGTGTATCTGCTGGATGTGAAGGTGTGTCGTGCAAACTTAATATATGTATGTGTCCATATCTCTCAACTAACAGGGCAGATTTAAAATGCAGTACGCTAGGCATAGGCCTAAAACAAATTCTGAGCTAAAGATCTTGAGGTCAACTTGTTTGTCAGGTTGACGTGTAGGTCACAAACTGCAGTAAGTGAACCATGTGTGAGTAGTTAGTTCTCTACTAGTCATAAGACTGGAGTTGTAGAAATGGGTACTCAAGCCTGTTATCATCAGCTTAAAACACAAAGGGTTGGTATGCCACTTTCTTGGTCTCCGTGGTGAAGTGGAATTAAATCTTGGGAAATGATTGGACCTTTTCAGAGTAGTAGAAAACTGGACTTAGTACTTACCAGACTAGTAGTAGTATTAAGTGTATGTAGTAAGTATTATGCATTGAAACTGAAATAATAAACAAAAAAACATTATTTTAAGAATATCAATATTCATAGAGAAAGCTGATGGTGAGGTAAGAGTAAGTGTAAGTGTAAGCACAAGACAAGTCAAAAATGGTCCAGCAATTCATATTGGAATATTGGTATTGTACTACTACTACCATTAATTTAATGGTAGTAGTAATGATTAAAGGCAGACTATACTCGAAATTATTTCGATTTATTTCTTAGTCTAAAAGATCAATTAATGCACGATTATCGAGTCGATGAGGTGTATTTAGAAATAATAATAATATGAATTCTCAAGGCTCTAGTTTCAGCACTGTAACCACGAACCTGTCAAGGCAACGGCAAATCAAATTTTTCATACTATATTCTTAGATTACCATTTTAGTTTCAATTTTCATATTCAGAGGCAGACGTATGAACAACACAAAAGAATAACATACCGAAAGTTCAAACAACAAATGAACCCTTACAAAGAATCTCTCTAACTCTAATAGTAATATCCTACTTTCTAGTTATTCTCGTCCGTTCGTCAAATAAGCAATGAAATCAACCATCTGGTACAGGTAAAGGACTGACTAACGACACAACTTTCACTTTCAATTTGGCTACCCTGGCAACTTGTTTAGCGTATTCTCGATACCGTTCTCGATAATGTTGTGTAAATTATTTATGGAATCTACGTTTAGTCATTCGACAAACTTAGTAATCGAAATTGTCACGATGTGATATCGTAGGTGAAATAAAACCAAAACTGAAAACATTTGTAATGTAACTAATATTGACTAGTTCATAGAAAACGCCTTATGTAAACCATTCAGTACCAAACAACGAACCTTACGTTTCTTAAAATCTATTTACAGTATTCATTTATCTTTATTAACTGAACTATGACATACCCAGTTGTTTTAACCCCTCTCTCAAAATATTATTTTCAAGCCGATTTGACCTAAAACATCAATTACCGAAAGTGAAAACAATGGCCCGAACATGAAACAGATCTCTGCCAGCCGTTATCGCCTCATATATGTTGCAAGAGAGAGGCAACATATTTCAAAATGTCTAAAATTATGTTTCGATTAGTGAAGAGAGAGTCTCACAATTTTCTTTAAGAGCCATGTAGTGCTTGAGATGCTCACATTCTTTTAAAAGATCATTATAATTCATATCTTTGTGATCCATATTAGCTGGATTTGTACCTGGATTTTTTTTTTCCTCTCAAGGGTATGCCGGAGTTCTGTTCAACGAACAAATAGACATACTGGCTGGCACTGCACAAATTAGTGGAATGCTGATGCATGATACGGCAGACGGGACCAGAGCTTTGTGGGAGAACGTTTACAATTCGGAAGAGCAAATGGATCACCACAGTCTAGTGAGAGTGCTGCAGTTGGGAGGTAACGAGGGGACCTGTCGATACTCGACGCTCAGAGGAAAGGCAAGACGAACGTATAATCAGAATGCTGTTGGCACCATTGGTACTGGAACTCTGGTTGCTGAAGATGTGGACGGAGCGTTTATGGGAATGCCCCGAGTGCGGTGATGTCGATTCTTGAATCAACTCAACTCTGATACATATTAGCCAGAGATATACACTTTTTCTTTAGTGCATCAGAAGCAATGAATGATTTTCAAAATTTCAGTGTCCAGAATAGAAATTAGAGTGTCCAGAATAGTAAATAGTTTTTCCTCCTTGAACTGTTTCGGTTTTAGTAAGAATAGCTCTTCTGGCGGTTCTGCTGATCCATCATGTCTACTAATACGCATACTTCGTTGCAGTTCCCGCCCCGCCTACCCCATCCCTCCACCCAATCCCCAATCACTGTAATCTGTAATTGGACACTTACTCCTGGCTTTGAAATCATAATTTGTCCATAGTTTCCCGAAGATAGGTTTCAAATGAAAGGTTTTCAAAGACACAAGAATCAGTTAATCGCAGTTTTAATTTCCTATCTGATGGGTCACCTTAGAGTCGCTCTGTTCTTGTGCCAAAGAAAATCATGTCCATCACTTTCCCGTATCTGCAGCTCACAGTGTCACGCCATGCACTTAACTCAGTAGCTGGGCGACGAAATTAGACTTTGTTTAATACGTCTGCCCCTCTCTCTCTTTGTATTCATTGGCTGTTCTTTGTCAGCTGATGGAGTATAAAGTGCAGGTTTTATTTTCTTGAAAACATCAGAGTATTCACAGCATCAACTTATGCTGACTATCGTGTGTCAGATCAACGCTTGACCATAAACTATTTTCATAAAGACCTTCTTCTTCTTCTTCTCTTCCACCATTTACCTCAGCGAGATGTTAGGGAAGATGTAAAATCGTTTGCGGATTTTTTTCCAATGCATTGTTCAAGTTGGTGTTCATTTCTTTTAGGTTGCTGTTGATGATGTCGCTCCATGTTTTGCGTGGTCTTCCCCTTGCAAGTGGCTCTCTGCGGCATTTGGTACCAGGACATTCTCGTCAGGTAGCCAAACCATCTCATTTGTTGTTCTTTAATGAATTGTATAACTGGTTTCAGTCCTAGCCTTCTTCTAATTTCTTAATTACTACTTGATTTCTATTACTAATACTACTACTATAGAACTAGAATGCCTTCACACTGGAACACACAGAGTCAGAGGAACAGAACACCGCCTTCTCCAGAATATAATTCTTCCGTGGGTCACGGGATAGAATAAGGACATGCCACAAACACACGGAGAAACGAATGAGAGCGTGATGTGAAACAGATGGGGGTGTATGGGGAAGGCGGCATGAGGTGTGCTGTCTGGGATAACAAAGAATAAGATGGTTTAACGTGAGTGAAGGTAGGGCAACCAATTCTCGACCTGTAAACGGGTCGTCCCAATACAGTTTTGAACTGAAAAGTGGATATTCCAAGTAAGTCACTTTAATTCTCATCAAACATTCCTTGCATTATAAGGATATAAAATTGATTTGATTTGATTCAAGAACCGACACAACAGCACTCAGGGCATTATCATAAGGACCCCGTCCCTATTTTCAGCAGCCAGCTAAGAGTTCCGATACTAATGGTGCCAGTAGCATTCTGATTAAACGTCCGTCTTGCCCTTCCTCTGAGCCTCAAGCATCTGCCAGAACCTATCGTCACTCCCCCCCCTACCCACCCCTGCATCAGTCTCATCAGACTGTGGTGATCCATCTGCTCCTCCGAACTGTACACGCTCTCCCACAAGGCACTAACCACGCCGGCCTTATCATGCATCAGTATTCCACCAAGTTGTGCAGAGCCAGACAGTCTGTCCGGTTGTTCATTTTTCAACACACCGGTGTATCTCCGAGAAAAACTCCAAACAAAACTCTTCACCTGTGTCCTTCGCAGCGACGCATGCCACTCTGCACGAAGATTGCCTGTCCTGATCTTCCTCAGCAGGCTTTCTGAGTCAGTTACAATCACGACGTGTGTGTGTGTCGTGTTTTCTAACCTGCGGAAAGCTGCAGTGACCGCCTCCATGTCCTTTCTTAAGCTGGATGTTGACTGCCCTGCACCAAACGTAGACCATTAACTTTTGCTAAGAAACTCCAAGCACTTCTTTTGCCTCTTGACACTGAACCGTTTATGTAAATGATCAAAATCTCTGAGCGAGTATTTGCTTGAATTAATTGCTGAATTTCCACCTTCTTGGCACCTGCTGGCTAGTCTCTGTATTCCCGGTTCAGTGTGATTATGACCCTACACAAGTTTGACTATTCAGGTGGCACTTTGACTCCCTCCTCTCCTCGACTCATGTTCTAAAGGATGCAAACCTGTTTGATTGTGTCTTCTGCCTGAGCCATCCACGACTTCCTTCTTTTTAGCCGCTGACCCTTAACTGTACCCAGAGCTTAGTGCAAATGGTGGTATCTTCCACTGCTGCCACTAGTACAGGGTTACCGGATAAAAAACTTAATTTTATGCCTAATCATTACCTAAAAATGCCAGAAAATGCCAAATAAGTGTAACATTGTACTCACTTCACATCAAAAGCTTTAGATTTAATTCTTTACTGTCAACTTCACTGGAACCAGTGGAAGATAAGGCGTAAACCTTTTTAAATGTAAAATCTTTAAGCATTTTCTCAGAAGGGAATAAGTCTTTGCAGCTCATCTATAATGATAGCATATTTTTTGTTCCGAAAATAATCAATTAGGTCATCCTTAAGTGCAGGCGATATCATTTTTTTTTTAAATTAAGCATAACCATTTAGTTCTATGCAACTATGTACCCCAATGTACTACCTCGGCCATGTGCTCTCATGATTTCACTAAGATAATCATTGCACAATGGCAAGTCATGCCTACAGCAAGTTGCAACTCTGCTTCCTTTAACTTTATCATTACTTTGACTAGGAGTCATTGTTGTAATAAGCTCTGACTGGCTTTTTGACGGAGTTTTCATCCTATGTTTTTCGGATTTTTCATGATTTGATATGCTACTAATTTTTTGTGCAACAGTGTACTGACAGAGTTTGCATTGTGCTGCCTCTAATCCGTCTGAAGATCTTTTGAGCCGTGGATATGTTTTCTTTTAGTTACTATTATACTCGCGACGTCATAAGATGCTTTCCATTTTTTGTTTGTTGATGACGTGGCCATTGATACAAGTAATAAAATCTATCACAGATAGAATTAGGTCTATATCCTCTCTATTTTCTGTCCTCGAGTAGTTTCTGAACAGTCTGAATCACTTGGTATCAGTGGTGGGTTTTGGTTTTATATCCCGCATTTGTTCTAGTAGATTAACATAAATTACAGAGGGCCTTGGTTTATCGAAGTCACGATCCGTTTAGGAAGACAACAAATATAATAAGAAATGGCGCGAATCTCCATTAATCCGTACCCGGACATCAAAACAAAAGTCAAACTGAAATAAAGATGTTAACTGTAGGTCTAAACTGCCAAAAAAAAAAAAAAACGAAATATGCCAAAATATGCCAGTTCATTATCTTAAGCCAGTTCAGTTTCAAATATGCCAAATTTAAGGAATCTGGCATAAAAAATGCCAATATGGCAACCCTGGCCACTACTACATTTAAAGGGAGTTTACTCACATATTTTTCTTTTCTAGTATACAGAAGTTGACAACTTTCTAGGAGACATGACCGCTATTGAACCATCATAAAATGAGTGCCGTGCTTTTAAACTAAAAACAACAAGAGCAGATTTGCTGACTGGTTGGATGACAAACACGCATTATTAGCTTCGCGTAGGAAGCATCAAATTAAAAGTTTGGGCAGCCAAAGTTTGTATTATTACTCTCCTTTTTCTTTTCTCTACTCTTGGAATGAACCAATAGGAACGCCTCGCGGCGTTTAGTTAGGGGAGAAAGAGATCTCTATAACGGGCCTTTCTGTTCCTCTTCGTATATAGTACTTTTCAGTCTCTCTACTATTTCTGCGGTCCATATCTGCGTGGTCGACCTCTGGGTCTGTTACCGTTGTATCTGTATAACGTTGCTCTCTGTGGTGCCCTGTCTGCAGCCAATCTTGTTACATGTCCAAACTTACTACAGTGCAACCTCGCTTAACGAGCATAATTCGTTCGAGAATCATACTCGTTAAGCGAAACACTCGTTATGCAAAACAATTTTTCTCATATAAATTATTGTAAAATACTATAATGCATTCCATGTCGAAAAAAATACTCCCAAAATGCTATGTATAACATTTATTCAAAGAAAATTATATGCATATTGTTAAGGAGAGTGAATCATCTTCATCTTTTCTTTAAATGCGGAACGAACCCACTTGAAATGTGAATTCAATTTGCAGAAAAAAAAGTCGAAATAATTATGATACATAGATAATTATTTATTTTTTTTTTACTAGAAAGATGTCCCTTTCCTTATTCGGCTGAGACTTCTCAATGTAAGATGCAACAGTTTGCCATGCTTTCAGCATTTCACTTTTTTCACCAGAAGATTGTTGCTTTTCTCCTCTGACAAACTTTCCTCCAAAACTTCTTGCTGTGAAACACAATACAACTCCGTAAGCTCTTAGATGGTCAGCTCTTGGCTGTGCTCTTCCACAAGCTCTTCGATATCACTGTTATCCACCTACAATCCCATGATAGTGGCCAAAGACACAATCTCGTTGACTACAGGTTCAACAGGTATTGTCTCGAACCCCTCAAAGTCACAAATCGACAAAGCTCTCCGGCCAAAGCTTCTTCTAAGCAGAAGTTAGGGTTCTCTTGGTAACCCTTTCCCCTGCCTTGTCAATCATCTTGAGGCAGGCAATGATGTGGAAATGATTTTTCCAAAACTCTTTGAGAGTGAGGTTGGTCCCTTCAGTCACCTGAAAACAATGCTCGGAGAGTGCTTTAGTGTAGAGCTTCTTAAAGTTTGAAATAAATTGCTGGTCCATGGGGCTGGAGTAATGAACATTTACAAACATTTTAAGTTTTGCATCCTACAGTCAGTCAGTCTGTGGTAACTAATACCTAGGAATGAAAGTATTCTTAGTTTTATAACAAGTAACTAAACTTGTAAATTGTCACTGACAGCTTTGTTAATGCATGAAAGCGGCATTAGCTTTAAACAAAACCAATCGTTCCATGTTGTCAGCATTTAGGCAGCTTCTTGTTTTACTGAAGGTATTTACAGCTGTACTAAACAAACGTTCACTTGGTAGGCTCGTAGGTGGTGCACAAAGATAACACTTGACAGTATGAACCAAGGTCAGAAATTTTGACATGTTTATTTTCCAGCAGTCCAGTGGGTCAGTGTTTTAGAACCTCTGCTGTAATGCCTGGGTTGAGTCAGCAGACAAAGACCTTGCCAGCTGCTGTACCACGCAACCGTGTTGCAGTATCCCCCACTAGGACAGACTTAGGCAACAGCAATTATTGTGTTAATGAGAGAGTTATTTCAGACCCTCGCAGTGTATGCAGAAACAGGTGTAAGGTAACCACTATTCGTATTTGGCCCGACCGCAAGTATTCAGCAAAATACCTGATAGTAATTAGGTCCACTATTTGGTCCCGAAGGGAATACAAAGCGAAGAAAAAAATATCTTTCCCAAAAAACTGCTTCTGCCTTCTCAGGATGTTGAACAAATGTGTCATCTGGTCATTCCAGACAGTGCTATTACAGCTTGTTTGGGCTTTGTTGCATTAGTGCTGCTCTGTAAGGTTTACAACATCTGGCAATTTGACAAACATTTTGTTGATTAATTCACAGTTTACATGCAATGACATGATTCGTTTTGACTTACACCCCCCCCCCCCCCCCCCCCCCAAAAAAAAAGCTGTATACCAAGCAAAATTGTTCACATCTGAACAGGATCTAAAGTTGAACATTTACTTAAGCAAACATATACCTAGGTACCACTGTACTTTAGAGAAACAAATCGTATTATTATAAAAAAGCAACATTTTAAGAATACTGTTGTTCAGTAGTTAGTGTGGGGAAAATGACAGCAAGAATTACATATAAACTAGAGACTTTTGAAAATAAAGTCTAAGGAGAATATTTTGGTGAGATGAGGTCACAAACAAAGACATGAGGAGGACAAGAAAATGTTTTTCCTTTGAAAAATGTTGCAAAAGAGAGAAGATGGAGATGGCTTAGACATGTTTGCAGTATGCCTCATGACACTTTGGCAAGGACAGCTGTCTGATGCACAGCAGATGGAAAAAAGAGACATTGACAATCTAAGAGAACTTAGAAGGCAGTAGAAATGGAAATGAAGAAATGTAAAATGACATGTACCAAGGGCATACAATTAAGGCCGTCAGCAACAGAGATCACTTGTGAATGCTTTATTTGTCAACAGTGACGTGATGAACATATAGAATTTAGATAGAGCATGTAGCCAATACAGCCTCAAGGTGGAAAAACTGGTTTTCTACTTTGCTTTTACTTATTGTTTGACAAGCTCTTGATCTTGTGAACATTTCCTTGTTTATGATTTTACTAAACTAAACAATGTATATCCACAGTGGTGCTAACAGCTAACATGGCAGTTGCTGCAAGCTTAGATCGCCACATATGTGTACTGTTCAGGAGATGTATCACTTCACTACCAGCTGTCTGTTCCAGTGCCTCACTTAATGTCACTGTGCCGCAGACCTCTGGACAAGCTGCAAAGAGTCTAACTGCCAATAGGGCTTCTAGAATACTACTGTGTCCTACTGTGCCGCAGACCTCTGGACAAGCTGCAAAGAGTCTAACTGCCAATAGGGCTTCTAGAATACTGCTGTGTCCTACTGTGCCGCAGACCTCTGGACAAGCTGCAAAGAGTCTAACTGCCAATAGGGCTTCTAGAATACTACTGTGTCCTACTGTGCCGTATACCTCTGGACAAGCTGCAAAGGGTTTAACCGCCAACAGGGCTTCTAGAATACTACTGTGTCCTAGACTGTTCAGTTTGTGTTCATTTAAATGCACATTTCACAAATGCTGCAGTGTGGAACTCCAAAATCCACATTGTGGTCATTATCCTACATACTTACACAGACTGTACCAGCCCCATACATTTTACCGGTTTCATTTTAATTTGGATTTAACTATCACTTCATTATTAACTGGCACAATTACCAGAGGTTATCATGGGTCATCCAAATTCACAATTAAAAATCCTCTCTACGCTTCCTACCTGGACAGTCTGGTAGAGGAATACAACCTTTTGAGTGAAAGCCAGAGCTCTAGTCATAACACACAACTGACAAAGCACCAGGCACTTAGGTTTAGATTTCTGAGGCCGGTTGTTGAGACCATCAAGAGGATACAGGAGAAGCAATCAGAGGCACAGGAACTTGCTTCAGCTATACAAGGTACGATTTCAGTGTTTATTATATCAGTTTGTTATCACTGGGAATCCCCACAAATAAAGCTTACAAAGAGCCAGTCTCTCACAATTTATACTTCACCTCGACACCACGACATGCAAGAGGGTAAAGATAAAATCTTTTTCTCCTGAAAGGCTAAATGGTCAACAAATGTTCGCTGAAATGTGATGTGTCGGCCGATAGGAACAGATGTTGCAGCCATGCTGTAAACGGACAAAACACAATGACATCTTTGAATGAATGCGGAAGAAGATCTGCTTAGCTTTCACCCTCTGTAAACTCTGGCAGAAAGTTCTGGTTGTTCTTCTTGTTCCAAAACTTGAATTTTGCATGCATATCCATTTTACAAATGTGTTTATTTAAATGCAGATGTTGATTCCCTGCCTCTCAGGCAGATGCGCTGTCACCTCAGAGGAAAAATCCCTAATTAGTTGCCTTTTATGACACGCTTGATAGGGAGGCATTGTGTCCAGTCTTGTCCCCCGAAATTGGTTCCCAGAACCCACGCTGGAATATAGATATGGTAATGGCAACTACTTTCATTTTTCAAACCTGCTTTACCAGCTGCTTTAGTCAGTTAGTTACCTTTGTAGACCTTTAGTTTTGTATCTGATCTGTTAGTTTAGTATTTGCTGACAGCTTCAGTTCAATAAGTTGTGGAGAAAATAACAGACCACTTATTACAACGGTTCTCAACCTATGGGTCGTGACCCTTTTTTGAGTCGAAAGGACCCTTTCACAGAGGTTGCCAAAGACCATCGCAAAACACGTATTCATTGAAGTTATGAAGTTAGCAATGAAAGTAATTGTATGTTTGGGGGTCACCACATGAGGAACTGTATTAAAGGGTCACCGCATAATGAAGGTTGGGAACCACTTACTTAAAAAGCTATGAAATGACAAATATATTGTAATAACAGTAAAATAAAGGCCCCTTCTCCACGCCTTCAGGCATATAGAGCTAGACCTATATTTTATAGATCAGTCTGTACTTGGGGGTGATGTGGTCAGCATCACATCGGCCACTTTTACTTTCCAGGACTGGATCTGGTACCCACTCAAGGCTGAATTGACTTGGGAGCCAAGGTAATTTTTAAAAAAAAAACCAATCTGGCTTCGTGAAGACCCGAAGCCAGGACCTTCGGATCCGCAGGCTAGGAAAGATAATGTGGGAATGGTTATTAATTTTATTTTCTGGATTGTGGAAATAAAGGTAACGGACCAAATTTGGACTGTATCACTCACAGAGTGCCAGTTGGTCTGCAAAACAATATGCTAGTCATTTGATGTCAACTACTCAACCTGTGGCAACAAGTCTGGTCTTTCTTTTTAAGTATTTGCCATGATACAGGTGTTTACGCCACTATTTCTGTGATGATAAAATCTTTTATTGAACTGTGAACTTGGAGGAAAACTAATAACTGTAACACCGCTGACGGGAATTTTTTTCTTGCACTGTTGTTGGCCCCTTTTCGTCTTTCCAAATGATAGTCTTATACTGTGCTGTAGGAAAGCATTGGAATCACAGCCTTTGGTGATGGTGAGTGTGACCAGCAAGACCTGTCTGTGTTAGGAAGAGCATGAGATTTCAGGAATGTTGTTGCCTTCACATGTATTTAGTGTACTTCATCCTGTGCCCGGCTCTCTAGCGTAGTTGGTTAAACCTGACTTTCGCAGCGGCCGGGTGACGAACTCCTTGTGGCCTGGGTTCACTCCTGGGGGTAGGCAGAAAAGCCACATTTCTCCCAGATTAATGGTACCTATAATGGAATCAAGGCCGAAGGGTTGCGATATCCATAGTACTGAGCCAAAGGGTTTACAACTCATGGTTTCTGGATACTTTAAAAAAAAAAATCTCATTCTGTCTGCAATCATTTGTTCCCTTTTTCCCCCATTCTGTTCCTGATTTTTTCTCTCCACGCAGCACAGTCCTTGGTGTTTTCTTCCCACATATTCACATCAGGACCTGTATCATTCATGTCCCACTTGTACATATCTTTATATCTTAGTAGAGGCCGACCTCAACATCATCTTTCCATCTGTACTTTACCGTAGAGGATGTCCTTAAGGACTCTGCCATCTTCCATTCTCCTAGCACTATGCTTTTTGTAATTCAGTCATCTTCTTCTCTTCTGTTTACCCATAAAAGGTCAGTTGGTAAATAGTGGCGCGGTGATTTATGTCACAGGCGTGAGGGGAAGTTAAGTCCAACATGACGTGTATAAGGAGATACTCCGTACGTCACTCGGGCGCCAGTCCTTTACTATCCTGGTTGTACGGAACCTCACGCAAGACCCCTACAGCACGTCCTCGTCGTGCGCCACGGATAATGTCTCAAATGAGCATTAACAGAGCTGTCAGGGGATCTCGGAGTTCGGCGGCCCCCAGAGGTGATGTGTCCTTGTGGCCCTCATCAGCCCGCCCCCAAACGCTTGGGTGAAAAATTTTACCAAAACTCATTAGGAACATGAGTAGGTTTGCCAAACGTACAGTCAAAATTACAACCCTTGGTTAAAAGACTGCGGAGACTGTTAACCCTCAGTGTCGTCGACACCGCGCTGAGGTGCACCACAACAGCAACCATCCATAGGCGGACCATCCTTGCACATCCTCGGTTAACCCTCAGTGTCGTCGTCACCGCGCTGAGGTTCACCACAACAGCAACCATCCATCGGATGACTAAGCCTAAATGTCCGACAAAACTAGATCATACAGATCAAAATCTGACCATCAAAATTTGTATTGATCTGAAAAAGACCGAATGTCCACACCCAAAGACCCCACTCGCCCGAGTGTTGGGACAAAACTGATAACGATATGCCTGATGCAGGATGTAAAATTCTGTCGGGCTAACGGCTCGTCAAAGAAATCTAACGTACGAAGAAAAAAGAATGTACCTATCTGTGTGGTCACAAAAGTCCAAAACCCACGGGCTGCTCCCCGCTGACTTCCAGAGGGCGCAGCCCCTGCCGAGCGGGAGGCCTGATACGGTTGTGAGGTTAAGCAGGCATGTGCAGGACGTGACGATTCCTTGGGTGAGCCCAGAACCAGAGCGTGATGTGCCGGCTCTGCATACATGGATGCCTCCTTGGATGGCGGGGAATGCCCATGATCTGCCCCTGCCTTCCCTTGAGGGCTAACTGTTCCACGGGGCTGACCCAAAGGGGTACTCCGGGGGCAATACCTGCGGTGTGGACACCACACAAATCAGGCAACGTCTCGACCCACAAAAAACAATGGCCACAGTCAACCTAGAAATAGGCCTGACGTCTTCCCTCGAAGTCGGCGTACAGCTGCCCATGAGGCAGGGAAATAAAAAACGGTTGTACACGCAAAAATCAGGTCCAGGTGAAAGCCAAAAGTCCAAGCGGACGATTAACCGGGACCTTCCACTGGAATTCACAGCCGGTGTTCGATGAAAAAAAAAAAAAAAAAAAAGTTGGTAAATTTGGTTGGGGTTTACAGCTAGTTACGATATCTTTGCCTTTCAGCAAACCCATAATTGGTTACCTTTTATGGCATTCTTGTTAGGAGGCGCAGCAGGTCCATCCCCCCCCTCTCCCCCAACCCCACCCACAGGCCCCTAATGGAACTCAAAAACACCTGGGACTAGTTTGGTCATATTCTGTAGAATTGACTTGATCTCAGTGATAGGATGCAGAGGTGCCGAAACACACAAGATGTTGCACCAGGATCAGGGTACAAACTGATCAAGACCTGTACACACCTCTCTGCAGTGATCCTTCTGAATCAGAGTGCATCTGCCAGAGAAGCTTTTTAGTACTGGTTTTATTTATTAATATCTATATATATGTGTGTGGTTTTTTTTTTTTTTTTGTATGCAAACTATAACTTTCCAATGTGTATTTTGAAATGTTTTTACTTTTATTGATGTTTTCCCCCTTATTTTATTAAAGGTGAAACTGACAAAGACATGAGGAAGATGATGGAAACAGAGATTGAGAAGTATCATGAAATAATTGAAGAATTGGAGGAAGAAGTAAGACCAGAGTTTGTGTCCTAACTTATGTACTATTTTTTTACTTAGCATGTTATTGGCATGCTTGTCAAGACTGTTCTGTTCATGCTGTTTTACACATACAGCTGTTAAATGTGTGTATGTATTGGGGAAGAATGAGTGAGTGCTGGTGTTCTCCACCTCTCTTCCTAAATCAGTCAATTTGGTCTTCTCCACAAGGAAGGTTGGATACAATAGATCTCCAACACCCTTCTCTTGGTTGTACGTTTTTGCAGACTGTTGTGCATTTACCTGTTGATGTTGTTCTACCACTTGCATCATTGTCTACCTTGAGCGTTGACTCTGACTGTTTCCTCCAGTATGTTTTTTCAAGGAGTATTATCACTTTTATGTGGCAGAAATTTGTCCATTGTCAATTATTTTTTTATTTTTTTTATTAATTTCTGCAACTTTTATCTCATTCCCACTTTCTTCACAACCTCAGTATATGATTGTTTTGATCAAATAAAATAGTCATAACTTATAAATTGACGCTTCTGATGCTTTTCCTCAAGTTAACAAAATATGCTATGATATTACTGTGATCATCTCCCATTTTGTTTTCGTCCGCAAACCTGAGTGATTCAAGGACCCATAATGAATGCAACCAATAACATTGTCGCTTACTAAGCAAACCCAAAGCAGAGGTATGGGATTGACTATCTCATTCTAGCGAAAGACACAGATGTAAAATTCAGTCAGTCAGCAGCAAATCCTAACCCTTCCACCCAGTGAATGCTAAACAAAACATGATCATGAACCCTTAGGAGTTTTCCATAAAAACCCTTTTTAAAAAAAAGGCTCTATGCTGACCATGAATAAATTTTGAAACTTTTTATTAAATAGTTTATCTACATGTTTTTATTTCAAAATATATAAAGACTTATAAAGGGATAATCATTAACATGACCAGACTAAAGCATTAAATAAAATACTTTCTCAGTTCCCTAGGGCATGAAAAAATAAAATGCCATGACCCCTTGACATCTAACACAAGCTTATGGGAAAGTTTCGGAAAATCCTTTGGGGTCATAAGGAAATTCCCTAAGTGCTGTTTTTAGTTGCTATATTCATATCCTGACCTATTACCTACTGCACAGGCATGCACAACCAGTGGAATTTAACTTTTCTAGATAGGGCGACAAGGTTAGGATGAAGGAAAGCCTAAAGTTGTTTATGGTCCATTTGGGGATAGAAGACATGAGAAGAGAGAAACACATGATATCTTCTGTTTCAATATTTGTATCATCGACTACATTGTGACTTCACAGCTGGTGGGAGTTTTAGTTGGAAAGGAGCCAGCCGACCACAATGACATCATTTTAGAAGTGTCAGCAGGTGTTGGAGGCCAAGAGGCAATGTTGTTTGCTGCAGAAATACTGGACATGTACTGCAACTATGCCCACTTCAAGGGCTGGACTATTACAGGACTGTCTGCAGAGAAGAGTGAAATAGGTAACATTATTATAACTGTGTGTGTCTATGGAAGTGTCTTTTCTGTCTTTGCCTGTGCAACTTCTTTGTGAATTTAGGCTTAAAAGAGAAATTAGATGTAACTAAAAAAAATTTAGGGTCGCTTTTCATACGAGTCTGATATATGGGTTAGAAAAAAAAAGTTAAGTACACTTTTCCACGCCTGCATGCGTATTGGGCATATAGGGCTAGATTTATATTTTTATGAAGCAGTCGGCAATCAGTGGAAGATTTGGTCAGTATCACGCCGGCCTGGTAGCCACTCAAGGCTGTGTCAACCTGGGAGCGAAGGTCTTGTATATGGTGCTAGACTCATATTTTGTGTATAATCTGATCAGCACTCAGTGAGTCATGTGATCAGCGACATACTGGAATCCTGAGCACAAATAATTGCATATGTAGAGAGTGGCAGATAACAGAGAGACAGAAACAGTCTACACAAAAGAGTTGAATGGGAATAGACCACAAGGCAGACCGAGAAGGTAGTTGGGATAGACCTACAAACACTTGGAGCCACCAACTGGAAATAGAAAGCCAGACACAGAGTTGAATGGAGGTGGGTGATATCTGCAGCAGTGAACCTCAAGAGCTTGTAATTGTTATGCTGAAGAAGTTTTAAGCTGGATGTTCCTACAAGCCTAAATACAATTTAAAAAATCAAAATTACTTATTGTCAGTCAAATTTTGTGTTTAATGTGAATATTTTTTGCTTGACCAATTGATGTGACACACACAACACAGAATTTAACCATCTTTCTGGTGGTGATGTGAAATGGCCAGATATAGCCAACTGAGCTAATTCTCTGGCACATGGTCATAATTGACATTTTTAGTGGGCTCAGGATACAGACATGATGCCTACATGACATTTAGTTAATGACTGAGCATATATGTGGATGTACCGAAAGTGTACTATGTGAATTTTAGATAATCAGTCAGTCAGTTCCATATGTGAATTCCTGGTCTGAGAGGCAAGAAACCAACAGTCTGCATACAAATTAGCCAGATTTGTAAAATATTTGTGCACACAGAACTCAGAGACACCCACCATTGTCTTTGGGCCAAGCCCATCTCTGGCTTTCTGAGCATACTCACTGGATCACTGAGAAGATATGCCCAAGTGAAGTCAGACTACTTGTATTCCAGGCAAAAGCACCAGAATCTGCCTTCATAGTTTCACCTCCAACCACAAGCTTTTCTGAAACATTGATTTTATTCACAGGGGGAATACGTAGAGGAACTGTTGAGATCACTGGTCAGGATGTCTACAAACATATGAAATATGAGGCAGGAGTTCACAGGGTTCAGCGGGTTCCTAAAACAGAAAAGGCTGGTCGTATTCATACCAGCACCATTTCTGTTACAGTTTTACCCCAACCTAGAGAAGTGAGAATCATCCATGTTTTTTATATCAGTTTGAATATCTTGTTTATCATGATTATCATATCCTTAATTACTTACTTTTAAGGAGCTACTGGCCAAATGGTTAAGAATACTGGGCTTTCATTCAGGAGACAAATTCGTCTTCTTCTTGTTGTGCACCGTCTGTAAACTCCAGCGAAAAGTTCTGGTAGTTCGTCCCCTTCTGGACTTTTTTTTTAGTCTTGCCCCAGAACTTGGGTTTGTATGCAGACTGTTGGTTACTTGCCTCGCCAGCATACATACTCCAACTTTATAGGAAATCCCTAATTAGTCAACTGTTACAACATGTTTGTTAGGAAGACAGGGAGTCTGCTCTTGTTTTTCCCACTGTGGGGGCCCAGAACCCATATGCGAAGAGACTGAGGTTCAAATCAACTCTTAAAGTGGAAAATACAGGCCACAAAGACAGCTTTTTGTTAAAAATTGTCATTCTGTTTATTCCCTAAATAAATCTAATTATGTTTCTTGCTTTGAGAAAACAATGTAGTTGTATACCCTTTATAGAATGTTACAACACTCAAGGGACGGGTGAGACAGATATACAGTCAGACAGTTACTGGTACCACTGGAATTAGAACTCTTCACCTGCTGCTGAAGATGGGGATGGGGGTGTCTTGGGTGCTGTGATGTTGATTCTAAATTTAACTTTCAACATTTATAGAATATTAGAGACCTGATTTAGCATTTGTGGGCTGCTTGGGGTTCAGTTGTCCATATTAATGCAAAGCAGTCTGCTTCACATTAACAGCAGCTGATTGTTTTATCTTGATATGTTGGATTTCTGAAAACTGGTAATAGCTCCACTGTATTTATGCGACTGATAATGAAGCAAACAGCAGTTACACTATAACATCATTCATCTCATGGTCCCAATGTGGATTCCAGGGCCCCACTGTGGGGAAAACAAGAACACACTGCCTCTCCAACAAGCATTTCATAGGAATCGACTAATTGGGAGCTTTGCCAGAAAGTCAAGGAACAACAAACTGCAAATAAATAAGCCAGTAAAACGGATGTACAAAAAAGCCATCTTAAGAAGAAATTTAAGAAGAAAATCTATCAAATGTTTCAGGACAGGAAAGCTGCTGGTTCATATAGTATCCTAGCAGAAGTTGCTATAGCCAGGGTAAACACCTCAGCTGACATTCTGCACAAATGATTTAGCAGAGTGTAGGTGACTGTAGAATTACCAGCAGACTGCAGATAAAGATATCTAATGAAGACACCACAGAAATGAGACCTGTAAGAGTACACAAATTATATAGAAGTAATGTTATGGTCGATTCTTGAGAAAAATTATTAAGTAGGATCATTTTGGTGAAAGTAAGAGATACAGTTGATAAACAACTAAGTGCTTGGGGGTTTCTGACCAGACCTTAGTGAAAGAACATGATTTCCTGAGCCACTCAGTTTGGTACGTGATGTTGTTGTTTAGAAAAACTTGCCAATAAGTCACAGTAAAGTAAATAAAGATCCCTTTTCACGCCTTAAGCGCATGGGGCAAATGGGAAGAGCATCCCATATTTTTCAGACCAATGGGCACTAGGTGGGTAATCTGGTCAGCATTACGCCAGCCGTCTTTACTTCCCACGGACAGCCATCCTGGTATACATTTTAGGCTGGGTCGACCTGCAACGCCTAATACCATGATAAAAATCCACCCAGCCAGCAGTGGGTTTTGATCGCCATACCTTGGAATTACGAGTAAGGCTTGCAACGCCACTAATAAGTCACAGTAAAATCATCTTAAAAATAGCAATTTTGAGAGAGTGACTATTCTGTTCCCATATTAAAATATGTATGTGTCCATTCAGATAGACATTGACATACAGCAGAAAGATCTGAAGCTTGAAACCTTTCGTGGCAGTGGACCAGGTGGTCAGTCGGTCAACACAACAGACAGTGCAGTGCGAATTACACATATTCCCACAGGTAACTAAGATTTCATGGATCCTTCACCTAAGCAAGATCATTGGTCAGCTTCACTTACAATAGAAATGGTCAAAGGCTACATATACTATTAATGAATAGAGAGATAGACTAACTTTACTGTCTATGGTACCATTTTCTAGGCCTGTCTCTTGAGTCTGAAGATTTCGGGTCATGTCCCAAGTGCATTTTTTTTTTTTTTTTTAATATTCAGAAACCTTCCTATTACTTTACCAAGGGTTTGAACTCAGGTCTCCTACATGAGAGGCAGGCACTCTAACAGTTTTATCCAACCGCTGCCCTAGATATAGACAACACATGAAGGTTTGAACGACAGATCAATATCATGGCACACGGGTAGTGTGCATCTATAAGTGCTCCGTTCTTCTTCTAACTCAAGTCTGAGTCCGAAGAAGCTCAGCACAGGCTCTGTAGCACCAGCAAGGAACCTGAAATACTTTGGGTAGATTTTTAAACTCTAAATTTTGCCTGGGCAACGCTGTTATGCTACTCTTTTCGATTTTCAACTGCCAAGGGATTTTTTGCATGCGCAACAATGCACATAGGCATCCAATCTCACTATCTAGAGACTGGGGGAATTACTAGAAGTCCAAGTCCACACGAAAAAAAAATATACCAGCCTTTGTTGGGGATTGAACCTGGAACCTCTAGCACTCAAGGGGGACACCATGTGTTGAGACCAGCCCCTAGACAACACACGAAACAATATGAATTGTAAAATGTAAACTTACTTATCACTGCTATGTGATGCATAAACTTAGGCAGTGAATAAGCAGTTAGGTCATAGTTGGGTTTGAAAAAGTGTTAGTGTACAGAAGAATATGATACATTTCACAGAAACAAAATAAGACTGAAAATAAAAAAAATTTAAAGTTTAAAGAAATGAAAAAAAGAGACAAGTGAAATAATTCAGCTGCAATAAAAGACATTTATAAAAACCACACTAGAAGGGAAAGTCGCAAAGCAAGAGGTTGGCAGAAACACAGTTGGGAGGACAACATCAAGAGACAGACGAACAACAGTCTGAGAGCTTGGGCAAGAGACTGAGAATTTTTGTTATTATTACTGTCATTTGCTGACACCATTAATATGTTTATTTCCTGAATGTGTTTCAGACTTGCTGATGTTGCTATGAAGTTAAGGGCCTGTTGCCACGCCACTAGGTGTATTGAGCATATAATGCTAGCCCTATATTTTATAGACCAACCGGCACTCGGTTGGTGATGTTGTCAACATCACACTAGCCATCTTTACTTCCCAGGACTTTTAACTTGGTACCAATTTTACGCTGGGTCGACCTGGAAGCCTGGGTCATATTTTAAAAAATTTGACCTACAGGTGTTTTGTCACTTCTCCATCTTACAGGTGTTCTGTCACTTCTCCATCTTACAGGTGTTCTGTCACTTTTCCATCTTACAGGTGTTCTGTCACTTCTCCATCTTACAGATGTTTTATCATTTCTTCATCTTACAGGTGATCTGTCACTTCACTTTCTTACAGATGTTCTGTCACATCTCCATCTTACAAGTGTTCTGTCACTTTTCCATCTTGCAGGTGCTCTGTGGACTTCACCATTTTACAGTTGTTCTGTCACTTCATCATCTTAATGGTGGTCTGTCATTTCATCATGTAGAGGTATGTAGCCACTTCAGCTTGCCGTCATCACTCCCTTTTGGGAAAGGGGTAGAAGTCTGCATACAAATAGGCCAGATCTGTAAAACGGATGTGTACGCAAAACACAAGTTCTGGAATAAGACCAAAGTCCAGAAGGGGACGAACAACCAGATTTCAGCTGGAGTGTACAGCCATGGACGCTAAGAAGAAGAAGATTTGTTGGATCAAAGTAAATTGTAATCTAGCTATAACTACAAACATATGCCAACCACTTTTTTTAAGGGTAACTGAAGCAGAAAAAATAAGCATCAAATTAATGATTTGCTGTTTTGAAAGTACACACTCAATGAAGCATATCATGTGAAAAACAACGTATATAAAAGCACCCCAACAAAAATTTAGTTTTGATACCAGAATTTTACTTTTTATTTGCTTCTGTTGTTAAAGGTACTGTTTCAGAGTGCAGGCAGGAGCGTTCACAAATAAAAAATAAAGAACTTGCTATGAAAAACTTGAAAAACAAGTAAGTGTTCCTAGTTTTCCCACTTGAAATTGTAATTGATGTTAGCTTTAATTTATTGTTATTGTTCACATTGAACATGTTTTCCCCCAAAAAGTGTATGACTTGTTATTGTTATCCTCTTTGCATCTTTTTCTTCTTAATCTTTTTTATCCCAGTAAAACATAAGCCAAGCTGTCCTTTTGCCATTTGCACATTTTCTTATAATTAATTCTTTCTGTCCCAAGCAATACACCATATGTGTTCAGCTATCACTCTAATGTCTTCATAGATGCATACTACAGAGACCTGGCCAGATAGTTCACATAGACAGACAGATATAATAGCTGTACAATACGACAGATGTATGAAAGACATGGCACATGAAGATATTTTTTTTTAGGGGTACCTATTTGGTCATGTTATTAGTACACTTGTTTCCATAGCAAGGCGTACACACTATTTGGAGGTGACAGGTTTAGTTCCCGGCACGGGAATATTTTTTCAAAATGTATCAGATTTTTCATGGGTGGTTCATTGGACATGCCTTTAGCCTATTACTAAAATATTTCATGTGTCACTAGTCTGCTAAAAGGTTGCTGGAACTTATACTTGTTTGAGACTGCCTATAAATATTCTCTTCTGCTATTCTGTGAGAAATTTTTCAAAGAATAATATATTCATTTATGTTTCATTGTTATAGAGAAGTGAGAAGTAAAGAGCCTTTTCCAAATCTTGAGTAAAAGAACCCTTTTTTTATGCTTTCAGTCATTTGGGGATATAGGGCTAGATCTATAATGTATTGATCAATCTGCACTCTCTGGATGATGTGGTTAGCATCACATCTGCTGCCTTTACTTCCCAGGACTTTTACCTAGTACCTACTCAAGGCTGAGTCAACCTGGGAGCCAAGGTCATTTGTTTTTTTATTTGGCTCCGCCAGGATCCCCCCCCCCCCCCCCCCCCCACAACCCAGGACCTTTTGCAGTGTAGGAGAGTGTCTGGCCGCTACACAACAGTGGCCCTTACCTCGGCGGGCATTGAAAACCATGAGCAGCTGGCAAGCCTGCTAGCAACTGCACCACCACACCTGCGCTTTGGACATATGTTTATAGACCAGTCAGCACTCAGTGGATGTTGAGGTCAACATCATGCTGGCCTCCTTTACTTCCCAAGACATATCCTATTACTCATTTTAGGCAGTGTCAAACTGAGAACCAAGGGAAATTATTTAAAATATTTGCCGAGATGCAGATTCAAACTTAAGACCTTCAGGCTGGACACTAAAGACAGCACTGGATGCACTTATTAAGGAAGATTATCACCACAACACCTGTTTCCTCAGAAACTCCACGAGCTTAAAATGACTGATGAAGCCTGTTCTGGGTTGACTGAGGAAACATCTCATTGCCTTAGTGAAATGTTCACTAACATTTCCAGATTGCAATCCCATGGCCATCAACTTTGACAGGGATACAGAATCATGCCTTTTGCTGTATTCATCTTTGCTGTAAGTGCTGTGCATGGCATTGGTAATATCGCTTCTGACCTGTGCCGGACCTGCCATAGCAGCCGCAGTGTTTGCAAGATCATCTGCATGCTCGTTGTGATGCATATATTCACTGAAGCCAGTATCCACTGTGGAGATGGCGCAAAATATATTTATTTATAATATATATAAAATTTATTTCAAATTCCTTCCAGTGAAATTCTTCTTCTTCTTCTTTTTCTTCTTCTTTGTTCACTGACTGTAAGCTCCGGTGGAAAGTCCTGGTTGTTGGTCCGTTTGGACTTTAGCTTTGTGTCAGGGTCTGAGTTTTGCATGTACATGTGTTTTACTGCTTATTTGATAGCAGTTGGTTGTTCATTGCCGCTCGGGCAATGCACTCTGACTTCGAAGTAAGTCCCTAATTAATCGACTCTTACAGTATGCTTGTTGGGAAGGCAGTGGGTCTATTCTTGGTTTCCTCACAATGGGGCCCCGCAAACCATACAGGGACAATGAAATTAATTCACATGCATTTGCTTTCACCAGAATGTATCAAGTAATTCTTGAAGAGGAGGTTGCCCAAAGAAGAGCAGTTTTGAAAATGCAGGCCGGCTCACTCTCCCGCTCCGAGAAAATACGCACATACAACTTTCAGCAGGACAGGATCACAGATCATCGTGTAAAGGAAAGTTTGTCAGATTTGACTGTCTTTATGACTGGGAATGAAAGACTTGATGATCTTATCAGTGTCTTGGCTGAGAATGACAGAATACAGGTTTTGGAGGCCATGTTGGAGGCATATGAGACTGAACACTTTAAAAAACAATCAGGGAAAAGCTGATTGTTACTGTTTGTGTGATATTGTTGTTGCTTGTGGACATTTGATTCATCTGCTTCTTAAACTGCAGTAATTTTTCTAGGTGACTCTGATACAGATTAAAATAAATAATTTTTCTTTACATAATGTTGCCAATCAACCTTAGCAACCAAATGTGGTTTTACTAGGTAATTTTATGTTCACTAGTTAGCCATTGTTTAAGACAAATAATAAGCAAGCTATTTGATTGCTATTTTATTTATATATATATATATATATATATATATATATATATATATATATATATATATATATATATATAGAGAGAGAGAGAGAGAGAGAGAGAGAGAGAGAGGAATAAATGAACAGAGTGAAGTATTCACTGGAATATATTCCCCAAGGCGACTCATGCTGTGACCTCTATGACCTCTATCACTAAGGCTGATAGACCGTTTGTTTTTAAAGAACTCTTCATTATGCTATTTTTAGTTAATATTTTCACATTGTGACCTCATAAATGTTTGCACAGGCATGAACACAGCCAGTAGCATTAACTATATGTCTTGTAAACAGATAACTGTAGGCAAGTCAGGAAAGTAACATTATGAAGAATTGGCCCCAAACCAGAAGTGTCAGTTTTGCAACTTTTTGTGGAAGCAGAGTTCAGTAATGTCATATGTCCAATAATAAAGACTTTAATCAAGATGTTTGGCTTTGTTAATATTCTAAATAGTGTACTGTAATTTGTTGTCATTAAGGTTGCCTTCCCTTAACTTTATACAGGCTTGACTCTTTCAGTCCTGGGAGCTCAGCATCAGAGGCCCAAGGCGTAGTAAAGAGAAAATTAAAATGCATATTGTGTTCATCAGGCTTCTGGGTAAGCTAGCTTGGTTTAGGCTGGTAGTGAGATATGATTCGATTGCCAAGACTGTACTTCAAGGAACATTGGGGGTAGTCAAAGAAGAGGAGGGCAAAGAAGAACCTGAAATGACATCAAGAAGAAATGGACAGGTCTAAGCTGTCATACACATTCATCAAGCGGAAAACAGAAAAAGATGGCAGGTTTTATTTGCTAGTGCTTTCCCCACCTTCACGACCCTAATGGGTCAAGGGTTATGTTATGTAGGCACCCATGAATGTAAGATACATAGGCTATCTTCCGAATAACGGTCCTAAATTATTAAGGCCGAAAATATACCCTAACAGGGCCTCAGTCACGTGTCGATTACGAACATCCGGCGACTTAAATTGCGTACTTCCGGCGACTTCCGCCACCGCCGAGAGTATCCCCCACATGGCGTGGATTGGGGCTAAAATAGATGGCTGGGACTCATGAGTAGCAGCTACCACATCTCCTTCAGCTTCCTTTATCTTATTTGCTCGTGAGTACCAGCCATCTAGTTTAGCCCCAATCCACGCCGCGTGGGGGATACTCTCGGCGGTGGCTGAAGTCGGTGGAAGTGCGCAATTCGGCTGTAGCGGTATAGTCCCCGGAAGTCGGAAATTGATACGTGACTGAGGCCCTGTTAGGGTATATTTTCGGCCTCAATAATTTGGGACCGTTATTCGGAAGATAGCTGATACATGTGTTGAGACTGAAAGGTTCAAAAATTCTCTTGGTAGGCTTTCCTATGAATGGCAAAAGCTTGAAGCTTGATCTTTCTGACCATGTGGACCAGTATTGGTCATCCATTTGTTAGTGACATACCAAGGACAAATAAGTGTAAAGCAAAGGACCCTTTTCCACGCCTTTGGGTGTATTGAACAAAATTAAGTGTTTGACCTGTTTTAGAGACCGATCTGCACTCTGTGGGTGATGTGATAAACATCATGCCAACCACATTTACTTCCCAGGACTTTACTTAGTGCCCTTGTAAAGCTGGGTCGGCCTGGGAGCCTAGGTAAAAAAAAATTTTTTAGTCCAGCTCCATTCGGATTTTTATTGGTGCAGGTTAGGATTTTGTGTGTGTACCCCCAACAGAAAAAAACAGTATCCTGTCCGAAGTATAAAAATTAATGTTTGTGCTTTCCTGTTGAGTTTGTTTATGTACTGTCACTCTCTGGTCTGTAATCTCCATTCTGCCTTCTCCACTCCCCCTTGAAAGACTGTTTTAGCGCTGTTTTGGTTTCCTTGTAGCTGTATGGTAGATGAGGTTGTGGAAGATTACTCCCAGCTTTTGTCAACGCATCTGCTCTCTTATTTCCTTGAATACAACAGTGGGCTGGTATCCACTGCAAGACCAGTTCTGCTTCCTTGGAAAGTAAGCCAGTGTTGGTCCTTTGATCTGCAATTAGTTTCTCTTGTTTTTTGCTTGATAGTGCTTGGAGAACAGTGATGAGATGTAAGACTGCAGAAAGGAAGGTAGTTGCCTCAGCTCTGAATTTAGTGCAGATGTCACCTGCTGGTAGAGAGAGTTCGGCTACTGCTGTTGCTGCCCCCTTGTTTTGTAGGAGGAGAAGGGAGTTCAGTGCCCCTAAAATATTGGGAGGGGGCCTCAGCCCCTGTCCTTTACTTAATAATTGATAGGGGGTAAACCTCTAGGTTCATGCGCCTTTGCTGCTGCTGCTGCTACTACTACGGAATACCGTACCTACACCCTTGCATTCAGTAGTAGTAGCAGCATTTGGCGCCCATGGCGGGATGGAAAGAGGGGGAGGGGTCCGATTTTTTTTTAACCGTGCATTAGCCATTGTTTTGTTTTGTGGCTACTTTTTGAAGTGCATAATTAGAAAGTCTGTTTTATTCCTTTCCAAGTAAAATTCAAAGGATAGTAACATTTACTGGGTGTTTAATGTTAAATTGTGCGAAATGTCAACTCAGTGTGTTGTGAGTGACTACTGAATTAATAATTATTTTAGTAGGCAATTAGTGCCAATTCCAGAAACAAATGTTTTTAAGGTCAATGCATCTACATCTTTAGCATACAAATTAGTTTCTTAGCCCAGCAGAGGTCACGATTATAAAAAGATGTGTATTCACACTAGACTTCCCTATGCGCCCCCCACCCCTCCCCCAAATTTTCAGTACATTACCCGATTTTTTGTTCGTCAATTGCATCAATTACAAAAATAGGTGCTTTATTAATATCCTACCCCAAATGACGTCAAAGAGCAGTCCAACATTTTAGAGCGTGGTATTACTGGGTTTCCTAGCTTTCTGATGTTTTTAACAACCCCAAAACATCTAGAACTGGCCTTTACTCAAACCCACCTACGTCCTACGAGAGAGGGCAGCCTGGGTCCCACGACTGCATGCAGCCTATCTACAGATTGTCCAGTGACCTGTGGATTTTCCCTTTTTGAGGTATGATATTAATAAAGCCCCCAAAAATAGTTTCATATATTCAGTTTCATTAGTTCGTATAAGTAGTAAATTATAATTCTAATTTTTATTTCTTTTCATATTAAATTAGCATGCTAACAAATCTTTAATTAACAAATCATGACATTTTACTGGCACACGATTAAAACCACAAACGCATTTTTGCTGCTTTTTTTACAGATGCGAACTGGTCTATTTTGTAATCAGGGTTAATTTTTTTTTTTTTTTTTAGTTCTCCGCTGAGTAGAGCAAGAGCATAGGGTCTGTCTTGTCCCATAGATGCCCTTACATAATCAATAATGAGTTTCATTTTACTGAAAGATCTTTCGCAGCTGGCATTGGAAACTGCAATGACTAGCATTGTGTAAATACTGAACAACGAACGTGAGGAGTTCTTCAGGTAGTATTATCTTTATGTTGGTACGACTTGACAGCAGCACTCTGCAATCCAGAACCTATTCATATTGCTAAAAATGTCATCAATATCTTAGCTGTGCAATTAACATACACGTTCACACTTCGGCTCTAGTCTTGTCCAAACAATAACACAGTCCATCAACATCGAGGAGGAACCCAAACTTTGTATCTATGTCATGCAGACGAGTACATCTTTCAGCCATTTCTAGGTGAAGTCAGCCGAGTTCTACCTTTATGACCCTATCCATTTCCTCTTTCTCCATCAACCCAGCATCTGCTATGTTCTCACCCGCCATTTTTTTCCGTCTCCGACGCTATTCTACTTCAACGTTCCATTCTTCGCAGAGATTACGTCATTTTTTCTAGTAGTTCACTGACCCATACTTCTCGTTTCTCATTAAAATGATCTCTAAAAGCTTTCAGATTCAGGGCAGCATCATGAAAATGCATGCTAGGATCCTGTAGCCTCTTTTGAACATGGTCAGTGTAAATGAGTATCTTGTCTCCAAATCCTAGCAATGCCAAAAAACAAAAGCAGCATTTTACAAGGTCCGACAATTAGGTAATGAGACTGATTTTATTATGGCCAAGAAAAAAATGCCAACTTTGAAGCAAAGCATGGAATCTAAAGAGGCAACATTAATCTGTGATCTGGCAACTTTTCATCGCCGCTGGATAAGCAGACAACAAATAAGCCGATATTTTGTCAGAGTTGCATTGTTACGAAATCAGCATGGAGCAAAAAAGCTAACATTAAATTCTTTTTAAAACTCAGAAAAAGCGCTAATGAAACAGATGAATTGATGCATCAAGTTTATGGGGATAATGGTTTATCTCGAGCACACATTTTCAGATAGTATTCACGATTCAAAAGTGGTATGGAAATTATTACTAAGGCACCTAGACCTGGACGCCAAATTTATGTCGTAATGATCAACTCATTGCAAAAGTCAGAGAACGGATACAAGAAGATCATTGTTTTACTATGAGGATGATGGCAGATGAATCTTGTGTTAATAGAGAGACCGTTCATAACATTTAAGTGCAAGATTTTGGCAAGAAAAAAAGTTGCTTGCCGGTTTGTACCACATTCGTTGTCTAATGACCAAAAACATCAGCGGGCTGAGTACCAAAGAGACAACCCTAAACAATTGTGTGTTCTCAGCCTTCCACCCTATTCCTCAGATCTGTCTCCCTGTGATTATTTTATATTCCCAAAATTAAAGTTACAATTGAAATGTCTCTTCTTTAGCGATATTGATGACATTCAAAGGGTCGTAACAAATAGGGAGGGGAACTATTGAACTATTTACCCCAAAACAATTGTGTGTTCTCAGCCTTCCACCCTATTCCCCAGATCTGTCTCCCTGTGATTATTTTCTATTCCCAAAATTAAAGTTACGATTGAAATGACTCTTCTTTAACGATATTGATGACATCCAAAGGGCCGTAACATCCACTTTAAGGGCCATAACAACAGAAGAAATACAGAGGTCGTTGCAGTATTTGTTAGTTCGTGCCACTTGCTGTATCAATGCACAAGAGGCTAACTTTGAATCACATACAGATTACATCTTCAACTGTTGATTATTTTAATTTTTATGAAATTACTCTCATTACTTAATTTTATGACCTTGTACAACTGCGTTGACATACTCTTTGTTTCATTGCTCTCATCAATGCTGGCTATCATGACCTGTGTGACACAATATTAATCCACTGATTTCGTTAACATAATTATAAATTATCCACTTTCGTCCTTTTTAGGACGAAATTTTTTGTTATTTGAAGTCCCACCCTGGCTTTTGCCAGGGGCCGCAATATAGGCAGGCCATTATTAATATGGCCAAATGTCTGAACGCAGTTTCTGGGACCTCTCCACGGCGATCCTCATCCGCATGGTGGCACTTTGTGTCATCTGGTGTTTATCGCTTGTGTGATGTCCTGGTGGGGTAGAAATTCATTCATTCATTCATTAACATAATCTTTCGTTATTTGAAGCCCTACTCTGGCTCTTGCCTGGGGCCGCAATATAGCCTGTCCATAAATATGACTTAAAGGCTGAACGCGGTTTCTGGGACCCGTCCACGGTGATCTTCACCCACATGGTGGCACATTGTGTCATCGGGTGTTTATCGCTTGTGTGATGTCCTGGTGGGGTAGAAAGTCAGTCAGTGTGACATAATAGTATCCTATCTTATATCTATATCTATTTCCCGTTATTTTTAGGATGGAATTTTTCGTTATTTGAAGCCCCACTATGGCTCTTGCCAGGGGCCGCAATATAGCCTGGCCATGAATATAGCCTAAAGGCTGAACGCGGTTTCTGGGACCTCTCCACTGTGATCCTCATCCACATGGTGGCACATTGTGTCATCGGGTGTTTATCGCTTGTGTGATGTCCTGGTGGGGTAGAAAGTCAGTCAGTCAGTCAGTGTGACATAGCAATACGGAATTCGCTTAAGTACTATTCATCGTCCTATTTAGGATGCAATTTTTTGTTATTTGAAGCCTCATCCTGGCTCTTGCTGGAGGGGGGGGGGGGCTGCAATATAGCCAGGCCATAAATATGGCCTAATGGCTAAACGTGGTTTCTGGGACCTCTCCACGGTGATCCTCATCCACATGGTGGCACATTGTGTCATCAGGTGTTTATCGCTTGTGTGATTCCTGGTGGGGTAGAAAGTCAGTCAGTCAGTGTGACATAATTAAATCCATTCATTTCCTTGTGAGATGCATTTTTTCGTTATTTGAAGCCCCAACCTAGCTCTTGCCAGGGGCCGCAATAAGCGCGACCATAAATGTGGTCTAATGGCTGAACGCGGTTTCTGGGACCTCGTCCACATGGTGGCACTTTGTGTCATCGGGTGTTTATCGCTTGTGTGATGTCCTGGTTGGGTAAAAAGCTACTACTAGTGTGACATAGCATGTGTTTGCAAAATATTTGACAAGGTTTACAGCATCTGTCCTTGCATTCCGCATAATTTCAGACCCTGACTTTATAACAACGGGAATGACATTTTAAAGATGATCCTAGGTTCAGTTCAACGGCAGAAACTCACGTAGAGGGATTCTCCACGCTTCGTTTCTGTGGACTCTCCAGATGAGACGCTGCCACCTAAAAGTGTGTTTTGGTGCCCCCTCCAAGAGGCGCCTAGGGCATCTGCCCTACCTGCCATACCTAGCTACGCCACTGATCGAATACTGCTATTACTACTACTATACATATACATTTACTTATGCTTACTTCAACAAATATCTTCAAACCAATAGATATCGCTAAACCCCACTGGTTATAATTTTGACATGTAGGGATTGTTATCCCCTCCCCCTCCGCATAATTGATGTTTAGCTTATATCTAATGAATACTTTTGTCTCTTTCATAATATGAAGATATTGAGAGCATTCGCTTTGTACCTGCTATCCACGAACTGTTCACACACAAACACTGATTTGAGATGTGAGCTAATTATTAAAATTGTGTTACTACTAGTAGTAGTAGTAGTAGTAGTAGTAATAGTAGTAGCAGTACTAGTAGTACTACTAGTAGTAGTAGTAATGTTGACACAAATTATCATTATCCTGTTTAAAACTCGAGGTTAAACCTGGGATCTACAGTGTTGGTGAAAATTGTGTAGTATATTTTGGCCTTTTCCTATACATAGTAAAACATTTCTTTCAGTCATTTATGCTATTTTCACTATTCTCATTTGAAACAGTATCATATTCGCGCCTCTCTCGGCTTGTGATTCAACGGCTAGATGTACTTTTCTGCCACATATTTCAAAGCACGGACATCACCAAGTAAATAATTCGCCGAAACACTGGCCGACTTTCTTGGCGAAGGTTCGTTTTTCATGTGCAGACTGCAGACGTCAAATCAAAAGGAGTTGGCGACAGTTCCCACCTGCGGATTTTGTGTAACACCTGTTGAATAATTATCTCTAGGCAACTACTGTGAATTGCCATTTCGTTCTAATTGCGAGGAAATATAATATAATCGTTGATTATGGATTTGGTGTTGCCTGGCATAATTTAATGTTCATAAAGGAATCCTGTGTGGTTTATTTCAAACATGTCAATGTCTGTGAGCGAAGACCGAAGAGAGGACGACAACAGCAGTGTCAGAGTTGCTATCAGGTAACGACGGACGACCTTTCTTAAGATACTTAATGTGATATATTTTGCTTAAGTTAATGTAATGATAATGCACATAACTCACATCTAGGAGGATATATGTGTGTGTATATATAGAGAGAGAATCGCTGTCCTTGGTATTCAGAACTAAGTTAGTGCAGTCTCTCTGAGTCTCATGTAAATTAATTAAGATAATATAATATTAATAATTGCTTTTTCATCATTCTTCATAAGATTAATAATAATAAGTTTTATTATTTATTGATCGTAATTTCAATTATTTAATTTAGTAACAGTAATGACTTTTGCAAGCACGATTATTAAAAGAATAATAAACAACCGGGGTTTGACACTTGGTATATAAATAATTGGCTCTACTGGCAAATTTGGCCGGTAAGCTGGACTGCTTCGGCCGGCTTAGCGGGGCTTAGTGGGAGTTATGTCCCTTGGCCAAACTCAAAAAAACTCAAAACAAGTCACGGAAAAAGTCACGAATCAAACGGCATACTTACCTATCATCATCCGGGTGCGTGTAGGGTTGCGTAGGGTGTCTATCATCGTCCCACGGTTGCGTGTAGGGCTGCTTATTGTGTGTAGGGTTGGTTGTTTGCGTAAGATAGATGAGGGGTAGGGTTAGGGGTTAGGGTTATCGTTTAGGGGTTAGGGTTTAGGTTTAGGGTTATGGTTAGGGTTTAGGTTAGGGTTTAGGGTTAGGTGTAGCGTTAGATGTGACAATTGTGACGCAGTAGTTCCCTACAATCGCGCACAGTCGCATGCACGCGTAAACAGTCGACGGACGGTGGATGCTACTGACACTGACAATTCGCCACCGATTGGGCACCAGCCGCCGCGCGCTATTGCCGTCATATTTGGCACACTTCCAGTGGCGCCACTCCCACAAGTATCAGATTGTCGGCCAGTATTTCCACCTCCTACGTGAATATTTTCACATCATCTAACCCTAACCCTACCCCTACCCCTAACCCTAAGCCTCCCCCTACCCCTAACCCTACCCCCTAACCCTCCCCTAACCCTACCCCTAACCCTACCCCTAACCCTACCGCTAACCCAAACCCTACGCAACCCTACACGCAACCGTATGATGATGATGATAGACACCCTACGCATCCCTACACGCAACCGTATGATGATGATAGACACCCTACGCAGCCCTACGCGCAACCTATGATGATAGGTAACCCTAGACGCAACCCTACGCAACCCTACACGCACCCGGATGATGATAGGTAAGTATGTCATTTGATTCGTGACTTTTTCCGCGACTTGTTTTGAGTTTGGCGAAGGGACATAACTCCCACTAAGCCCCGCTAAACCGGCCGAAGCAGTCCAGCTTACCGGCCAAATTTGCCAGTAGAGCCAAATAATTTATTAATATATGTATATATATATAAAATTAATTAAAAAAAAGTAAGTAATATACTTTCTTCCAGTCTCATTAAAAATGTGTCTTTTGCAAAAATCAAAGTTAAAAAGCATCCACTGGTGTAAATGTACAACACTGCAGCTGAGAAAGAGAAGGACACTCACTTGCCCTGACATGCAGAATTGGCCATCAAAGACAGAAGTAATAAAAGGTGGATGTGCAAGTCATTGAAAAAGGCCACACTATTTCCCTAAGATTTCATATATATATATATATATATATATATATATATATATATATATATATATATATATATATATATATATATATATATATATATAAAACACTGATTTGAAGTTTAAGATCCAGAACAGCAAAGACCAGTATCTGTGCTGAAGCAAGCCTGTGTTTTTTGTAGGCCACGGCCAGCATCTGGCTATGGTGTAGGCCTAAGGGAAGAAAAAAAACAACTCATTAATATACTGCTAGAAAAATTCACATGAAAGGAGTGACTATCAGTGGACAATATGAGAAGTGTTACAGGTAACAAGTTTCTCCTGTCTTGGGCTTACAGTCACAGATTATGGCAGAAGTGAGATATGAATAAAAATAACTTGCAAAAGCCGAGCAATATTTTCACATTGCAAATATCATTGAAATTAGAAATAAATTACACATTAACAATGAGAACAATATGAGAACTGTTTAATATACTCAACCCTACTGTATTATGTAGAGATGTAAACAATGAAAAATCAATTGAAAAGTTGTATGGAATCCCTGGAGATGTGGATATGCAGAAAAATGTGATGTATTGCAAAGATTTGATTGATTTGATTTGATTCAAGAACCCACATCACAGCACTCGGGGCATTCCCATAAGTGTTCTGTCCCCATCTTCAGCAGCCAGCGAAGAGTTCCGATACTAATGGTGCCAGTAGCATTCTGATTAAACGTCCGTCTTTCCTTTCATCTGAGCCTCGAGCATCTGCCAGAACCTCTCGTCACTCCCAGCTGCATCAGTCTCACCACACTGTGGTAATCAATCTGCTCCTCCGCACTGTACACGCTCTCCCACAAGGCACTAACCATGTCTGCCTTATCATGCATCAGTATTCCACCAAGCTGTGCAGAGCCAGCCAGTCTGTCCGTCTGTTCATTTCCCAACACACCAGCATACCCGGTGAAAAAATCCAGACAATACTCCTCACCCGTGTCTTTCGTAGCGAGGCATGCCACTCTGCACGAAGCATGCCTGTCCTGATCTTCCTCAGCATGCTTTCTGAGTCAGTTACAATCACGATATGTGTGTGTGTTGTGTTCTCTAGCCAGTGGAAAGCTGCAGTGTCAGCCTCCACCTCCATTCTTAAGCTGGATGTTGTGGTATCATATGCTAGGCTCTTCTGCACCAAATGTCGACCATTAACTTTTGCTAAGAAACCCCAAGCACTTCTTTTGCCTCTTGACACTGAACCGTCTGTGTAAATGATCAAATCTCCTGAGCGAGCATTTTCTTGAATTAATTGCTGAATTTCCACCTCTGGCCAGTCTGTGCATTCCCGGCTCAGTGTAATTATGACCCTACACAAGTCTGACTGTTCAGGTGGCACTTTGACCCACTCCTCTCCTGGCCTAATGTTCTCAAGGATGCAAACCAGTCTGATTGTATCTTCTGCCTGAGCCATCCATGACTTCCCTCTTAGCCTCTGACTCTTAACTGCACCCAGAGCTTCGTGCAAAGGGTGGTCTGTGTCTGCAGCTACCTTGAGATATGACTTCGCCTGCAGCACCTTGTGCCTACCTGCAACAGTGGGTAAACCGAGGATGTATCACATACACACCACTGGGGTGTCTCTGGTGCAACCCAGAATGACCCGCATTGCTGCGTTTTGTATTGTATTGCAAAGAAACAAAAACAATCCAAATGAGATTGACTGCTTCTTCATTGATGGTTAAGTTGAGTTAAGAATTGACATCACAGTACTTAAGACATTCCCATCTTCAGCAGCTGGTAAAGATATTAAATTCCAGTAATACCAATAGCAGCTTGATTATATGTTCTCTGTATTATCAGTAATATCCCCTATTAGTTCCCACTTCACCATCCTCTCCATAACCTAATGATCTGTTCATGCTTCTATGTTGTTCACTTGCTGTAAGGTTATCTTGACCACATTTAGCTTGTTATACATCAGTGTACTACAGTGTGCAGCACCAGCCAGTCTCTCTCTTCTGTGGCTTGGGCATTGCAAATGCGCTTCATAATTTTGGGGTGCCGTGTTTGATCCCAGCTGCAGGTGATTTGGCAGCAGACCATCTTACATTGGTTTTGACAGGGTATCGAGAGCTGACCGTTCAGAAGCAGTGGCAAACTACTAAACGTAAATGTGCCTAGAAAAACCATAACAACCCAAAATAAAACACTGGGGTTGGTACTGCAACATCTTATAATAGATATGCAACTAACTAACTCTCTCAAACATTATACTAAATGCAGACTGCTAGAGTGATCATCAGTTAGCTAAAAGTTAAAGACCTCATTCCATGTTATGTGACACTGATTGCATGGTGCTTTGGCCATATTTTTATACCAAAAATATATTTATAAATCAGGAATTGATGAATGATGTAGTTAGTATCTGCTACCTTTAACTTTTCAAAGATTCTCTGGTACTCATTTTAATGAGGCTGTCGGCCACAGAGCCATATTGTCTTTAAAAACCCTTGCAGCCTAGCTGTAAACCACAACACAACATGCCAACTGCCTCTTTAAGGATGAACACAAAAGAAGAAAGACAGTGAAGTCAGTCTTCTCAATTTTATATGGCTTTAAAAAAAATATGAATATCTCTTCAGTTACAGGTGCTCACACCTTGGATCGTAAATAGACTTTGATTCCAGATTCTTTGATATGCCTGTTATGAGTTTTATTTCCACCTAAGTTTCTTTTGTTAAGAAGATGTGTTTTAGCCACATCCTTTTAAGTCTGCATAGTCTTGTAGGAAATAGTTGGTATAGTTTGCCTTCTACCTTTCATCTCAGTGGAGCACATACTCTCAACCAACTTAATCCAAACCCAGTATAGACTTGTTTAGAATTCATTGACATATGCAGCCAAAGTTGTTTAAAGGGAAAGATTGTCAGCTTTATTCTGATCTTCCTTAGCCATCACTTAGGACATGTAGGACACATTGTTCCTGTTCTTTTCCTCCCCAATAGTCCACAGTAACACTTGGACATTGGCAATTGTATTTCAGTTATATAAGTATTATTCCACAGACAGCAGTGGGCACACAGATAATTCATAATATAAGCATTGGGGTTGGGGAGTGGTGAATAATAGAAGCGAAGTGTCAGAGTAAGGTGTCAGTCTCTGACTAAAAGAGGTACTGAGTTTATACATATTCTGGTTACAGATTTAGCAGCTTCTCACAGTCCATTTTCTGTGTGGTGGTAACAATGTCACTCCTCAGCCTTCTGTCATATGCACTGTCAGTCATTTCTGATACAGATGGTCTTCTATGCAGTGATACTAAACTGTCCAGCGTCTTCTCTGTTGGCCTCCCTCTGCCTCTCCAACTTCACCTTTGTCTCATTGTACTCTAATTTTCTCCTTCTGACAGTGTGATTGAAGAATTTATATTGTCTGGCTCTGATTTGAGTAATCAGTTCTCTTGAGAAAATGTTTTTCAAGATGTCTACATTACACTTTTTATCTGGTTAACAGCTGCTGGAGAATTTAGATGGAATTTTAGAATTGGCTTACATTGTTAGTACTTATGCCCTCTCAAAAAGCTAGACTATTCTGGAAGTCTTGAAGAGTGATCCCTATCATGTATTGTGCTCATCCAGAAGGTGCAAAATGTCAAACCAGTTTAACCCAGACACGCCTTTATGTATTATGCATGCAATAGAGACATGTCTGAGCCTTTGTCTGCCCTGCATTGAGAGGTCACACAAAAGAAATGCAAAACAGCTTTACTCCAACCACCTTAGGGTAATGAGTATGTAGTGCATCTCTGTGGCACGGTGGTTAAGCTATTTGCTCTTTATGTTTTGGGTTTGACTTCAGACTGTTCTTCAGTTTTCGAGTGCAGGTATTTAAAATATCCCTGGGGATCATTGCTGGAGCTGTGGAGTTCTTACTCTCTACAACTGTCTCAGGGAAAGTTGTTCTGCAAAGAGGCCAAATCATATGGGAATAGAGTCTGGCATAATTGTTGATCCTATCACCTTTAAATGATATTTCGAGTGAGTTGAAAAAGTCTGTAATAAATCAAAGGTGCAGGTGACTTAGGTCATGGCAGAAAGTTTGTGAGAACTAAGCCCACAAGTTTATAGTGCAAGAAATGCTTTAAAGAGAATTGTATTAATTTTGAAAAAATCTTACAATATTTCTAGCATTTAAACTGATTGATTACCAAGAAAGAGTGTTAGCCAATCAGTAAATTACCATGCTTGGTGGGAAGTCACTGCAACTATGTATTAAAATTTACAGTGAGTAGAGAGGGGTGATGTTGAGTTGACAGAAGAATAAATGTTGAATGTTTAATGAAGAATCGACATCACATCACATGGAGCACTCTCATAAGCGCTGTGTCCCCATCTTCAGCAGCAAGCAAAGAGTTCCACTTCCGATAGCGCTAGTAACTGTCTGATTTTACATCCATCTCACCTTTCACTTGAATGTTGAGCATCAGCCAGGTTCTCTGGTAACTTCAGGCAGTGCAGAAGTGGAGGCCCCACCCTTAATAGATTTTAAAAAAAACCACTTGTAGTTCATTGTTATTCCTTGTCTTTATTCATTCACTGCTTAGAAATATGTGCTTTACAATTGTCTGGCAGCTAATCTTTATTTAATATTAAGATTTGTCTTTTGTTATACATTACTCATTACTTTGTTTTTTTTTTTTTTTTTGTTATACAAATCTCTGTCTTAAACGTTGTAAACAGGTGACTTATCAGTTGGCCTTGAGATCACATCTCTCCAAATTCTGTGCTGTAGTTCTTTTTATGAATGTAATAATGGTTATAGATAAATCTACATAGGGAATCTCAGCTACAGTCAGGGGGACAGTTATTGCTGAGTAGAATGGAGCCTGTGGGTTTGCACTCTCAAGTGTGAAAATAGAGGTGGCTGTGTTTGCTGCAGCTCAGGTAGTTTGTCAGGTACCCCAGTCACCAGAGCAATCAGTACCTGATCCTTAGTCTGCATTATGTAAAGTTGCAGATGGACAGCTGTGGCTAAGTGGGGACCAAACATATGAAGCTGTCTTTTTCTTCTTGTTTGTTCACTGGCTGTAAGCTAAGTTCTGATTGTTTGTCCATTTGGACTTTGGCCTTTTGCCAGGGGCTGAGTTTTGCGTGTAAATCAGTTTACTGCCTTATTTGTGTGGAATTGGTTGTTCCTTGCCACTCAGGCAGATGTACTCTGACTTCGAAGGAAGTCCCCAATTAGACGACTCCTACGACATGCTTGTTGGGGAGGCAGTGAGTCTATTTTTGTTTTCCCCACAACGGGGCCCCAGAACCCACACAGGCAGGCCCCTGTCTAATACTTTTATGGATTTCATGTTCTCGGTCATTCTGTATTGTAAAGCAACTGGGGAGAACTGCTGGCTTCAGTAGCCCAAGTGGTTGAAATTGGAATATGTGACCATTGGAAAGAAATGAAGAAGTAGACAATGCAAGAAGATTATTGACAGCCCTTTGTGGTGACATGGAAGAGTGTCAGTACATGGGCTGAAGTAAACTGTTGGAGATACCGGTTGTGGGGAGGCATGATTGCTCACGCCAGTCGGCGGCAAGGCACTTAATGATGAGTATTCCAAATCATTCGTAATAGAAAAGGGGTATATTCTGAAACCTGTCTATGAACGACTGTTAGTTGGAGATGTAATAGCAGGTAAAATAACATATTTAAGGATACTTAGGAAGAAATTTTAGTGCATTTTAAGCACATAATCATATATGAGGGGATGATTCTGACCTTTTCACAATCGTGTTAATGTGTATATCCTTGTTACTCCTGTGACTCACAGCTGTGTTATGAGTTGATTTGTTCATGTTTTAACACAATCCTTTAGCACAGGCTAGCTTGTATCTGTAGTTTCATATTCAGGGTCTCCTCCTCAAGTTATGGTTTTCACAGTTGACTTCTCAAGTTTGGGAACCAGTGTACACATATGGTATTAGCTTTAAAAAACTTCATTTCTTTAGTGATGAATCGATTTAGGGTTGAATGATAATATTTGTAATTGTGTTGTTCTGTCTAAAAGACAGTGCAGTGTGTGTTGGTTATTTAATTATGCTCAGCTGTTTAGGTAGCCACCTCAAATTGTAATCTTATGCCTGTTGTTTACAGTCAGCTATGTTATTGATTGTTTTTATGTGTGCCATGTGTGTAAACACGTTTTATAGCATTCCTCTCCAGATCACTAGGTCTGCTTTATAAACATATATCCTAGTGGGTGGTGGGAACAAAATAGCATAGACCGTGTTGTATGGATTAGGCACAACAACAAGTGAATGAGAATTAAAGAAGAAATGACTGTAGAAAGAATGAGAGGTGAGCATCTTAGAAGAAACACATTAAACACACATGTTGGTAATGCATGTCATGAAATCCCATGCTATTATTGTGAAAGACTTTTCTTAAAGCAGACGGGTCTTGCTAGACACTCTCGCCATCTCCATGGGCTGTAGTCCCATGCCTCCTTATAGCACAATATAACACTGTCGTCTGGAAAAATGGAAAGGTGCCAGTAAATAGGAGATGATGGTGTTGTTGTTGCATAGAGGTAGACACTGTTGTTTTGTTTTCTTCTTCTTACTTTATTATTCTTTTTTCTCCTTCATTTTTGTCTGCGTCTTCTCCTCTTTCTTCACCATTGTTTTGTGGTGTTGCTGCTTCATCTGATTTGTAAACCTTTGGTTGTCAGCCTAGAAATATTTATAGCAAGCAGCAATCAGTTTGAAATGTTGACATCTCCATATTATCTTTAGATCTTTTTTCTTCTCTAAACATCTGATACATTATTCTGTGAACATTACTGTCCCTTTATCTGCAGTAAAACAAACTTGAGCTTCTGACATTTCTCACTATATTTTATGTCTTTTATTTTCCATTGTAATGTGAAAGAGTAGCTTCGTAATAAAAATTCACAAAAATTAAGACAGAATTTAAATGAGATTTACATTCTTTTGTTTCTAGTTTCTTGGCTATTGTGAAGAAAGCTGATCTGGAGATATTTGAGGGGATGTCTTCTGGGGTCATATATCTTTGTTTTGTTTTATGAATGTTTTATTATTCAGACTATATCAAGTCTGCTAGTGCATCGTATATTTCTGGAGGGATATTGTTCCCCTGGGAGATTGGCCAAGTCATTCTCTTGAGAGCCGTTCTGTCTCATCTTGTAGTATGCCTTAAGTTTTTATTTTTATTTTAATGGTTGGTTTAACACTTCTGTCATTATAAACATTGTATTCTTTAGTATATTTGTGACCATCTGCATATATTGGATATTAGTTTTCTTCCTTGGAGTATTCCCGTCTTTGACTTTATGTGTGCTGTTTGTATGCAGCTAGTCTTTCCTGATATGTCCTGGTGCATGGTTTTATTATCAATCTTTTTGGGGGTTTGTATTTATTTATTTGCTGTAGTCATTGTTGTAGCTTCTTAGCTTTCGGTTTTTCTCTTCTCTGTTTAATTGTTTGCATTTCTTGTTTTCACTATTGGACATTCTTTTTTGATTCCACAAGATCCAAACAGTTTTGTATAACCATGTGTCCTTTTTTTTAGTTAAAAAGGGTAAAGTTGAGAGATGTGAACCAGTGTCATTGCACACAGTTATAAACCATAAGTGCTATGCCACCATTATGGACAGCTGATAAGAAGCCATCCGCACAAAACTCCGTAGTTACAGCAAAGTTTCTCCATTTACCCCAGAGTGTTAACACTGGTGGGCTGGGATTTAGGCCTAGGTCCGTAAAGCTGCCTTCCCAAGTTTTTGGTATTTTGGTCAACACTCTTCAGTCCTGTGTCCAAAGCAAATGTACATAGGCAAGACAATTGTGAGTTACTTGTGCTGATGTGTTGGAGTATTATCGTCATTGAGTGACAGTCAATCCCACCAGAAGCGCTAAACACACAAAGTGCCACCATTCAGATGAGAATCAGCAGGGTACTGGTCCCAGAAACCTTGTTAAACCATTAGGATATATTAGGACCCCCGACTACAGCCGGGATGTGGCTTTAAAATAACAAGAAATTGTGTCCCATATTGGTTCGAGGTTGTGTATTAGGGCATTATCATCATGGTCCCTTTGGGTCATTATGTGTCACATAGGGCCTGCAGTCTGTCCCTTTACTCCATTCTATCTTTTGTGGTCCGTTCGATATCATGGTTGGAATCCAGGACAGCCCATTTGTTTCCCATTGTAATGCCTGTTTAATGATTCTCAGTTCTTCTGAGAATGTGTCCAAAAAAAGCTCCTTCTTCATTATCTTATAATTATTGTTACGAGTGGTTGCCCAGATTTTTCGCCCATCTTGAATTCATTTTATTTTAGGAGTATACTATATTCTGCATTCACAACCAGCGACAGTTCACTATAATTGGATGTACTCTTTCCCCATGTGGGGTTTAGTGTCCTTTGGAGTTTGGATTGTGGGGTGGGGTTGACCTACTGCCCCCCAACAAGAAGGACCTAAAAGGCGCTTAATTAGTACTTTGCTGAAATTGGTTGTGTTGGGCTGAAGATGCATACAGTGCAGCCCAGTTCTGAGATATAACACAAAATGCCAACCGTACTTCTAAGGGTGAACGTAGAAGGAGCAGAAGGATAAAGACACACTTTTAAAATTACCTGGCATCCAAGTTAGCAAATACTGGTTTATTCGCCTTACTTTTGATAATCTTGTTATATTTGGCTGATATGGTGTTGCACTCCTTTTTGCTAGTTGTGTATGATTCTGGTTTAGTTAATTATGTAAGCTTGCATTTGAGGGAAGGTATGCGTGTGGGTGTGCAAGTTCTGCAACATTGCCCTTCAAATACCTCATGGATTGTAATTCATAACAGTTACCCTACATTGATTTCTATTCAAGACTATTTCTCCAGCTGTGCCAGTGTCACTCTGGTCTCCCACCATCTCCATGTTCTCTATTTGTTTAGCCCGTGCTTCTTGCATTATGCTACATCATTTTATGTTGTTATTATTTTGAATGATGGTTTTCTTTCATTTTCCCCTACGGCTATTGTTTGTAAATATTTGTAGCGGGGCTGTGAAATATCTTACTTTTTAAATTTATGACATATGTACCAGTGAGGGCTTCTCCAAGTTTAAATAGTCCGATAAAAAGAAAATAGAAGCAGTGCTAGTGTTTTATGACAAAGTACATTGAAAGTACACGAAAATGCCCTTGTCTTCGTGACATCAGCTGTGTAATGTGTTTTTTTACAATTACCTGACTTTTCATGTCCTTTTTTTTTCTTATATTTATTAGTTTTATTATGTGTTTATCCTTAAAAGGACCGTTGGCGCGTTGTTTTGTTTTCGCAGCTAATATTTATTACTGTTATTATGTGTTGATCCTTAAAAGGACCGTTGGCACGCTGTTTTGTTTTTGCAGTTAGGACACTCACATTCATCTGTAGACCCCAGAACCACCACACGGAAAATATATTTAGTTGATATATAAATAATCAAACGGGAAAGAAGTAAGATAGGAGAGTATATGTTTGTATACTTCCACTTTATTTGTAGAAAATAATGTTTATTTGTAAATGTAAATGTTAGCATACTTTCACTTCATTTATATTTGCAACGATGTGCTTTCAACTATGTTTTTTAACTGCAAAGTCAGTAATCAGATCCTCCAGATAATTCTTTGGTAAGACGGATTTTTAAAATGGTTTTGAATTGTCCTGTCCGCCCAGTCTAAAAAAAATGGTTACAGGAAAATGTGATAAGTAAATGCGACCGGCGTCATATATACCATATCACCCGTCGAGTGCTCATTGGACAGTTAAAAAATACTGCAATTAGCGCCTGTATTTATCATTTTTGGTGTAGGCAGTGGCATATTTGAGCCTGATAAAAGACTGCATGGCTGGTGTTGTCGCCACAGACTGTGCAGGTTAGGATTTTAGTTTTCCCCCCAGAATCATCAACCGTACCGAGAATTCGAACCCGGATTTCCCGCAAGCATGCCCTGAGTTCTTAGCCTATCGGCCAGCTGTTGATCAGTAACAATATGAAATTAGCACATTATGCAGCAGTGTTGGGGGAGTCAAGGAAATATTGAATGTATTTGATACACAAGCAAATGTGACTGGACAGGAAAAACCTGTGACACTCATCGGTCCACCCCCAATACACGGGTGAACACATCCCTCGAAAAGACTCAGGGAAGTACGTTCGTAGTCCACTGGTCCTATCGCCTACCAGATTACTAATTTCGTTTCAAACGTCTGTGGATTGATAATAACAAATAAGATTCACATGTCCATCGAGTAAAGATGCTATTAAAGGACAGATAAGGTTAAATGTCCCTCGAGCGAAGATCTACTGAATAACAGTGTAGACTCAAATTTCCTGTGTGTTGTGCAGGACGGGACGATTGTTTGGGTGACCCAGTACGAAAGCACCATGTATAACCTATGCATTTATGGAAGCCTAATTGGATTGCGGGCAGTGACGATGTTCCACACCTGCTTTCATTTAAGAGCAGACCAGGATGCACGTGGTTACCCTAGTTAGTTAGTCAACAGATTACCCTCATTGCACGTCAAGCATTGTGGGAAGTATACGAAGATATATACTCCATGTAATAATCTTCAAGTGGTCCGAGCATGAGGGGCAGGGATCAGCTGGGTTGGCCCAAATTGTGGGTGTCCCTCTTCCACACACACACACACACACAAAGGAAATATTTAAATGCGCACCAGCTTTCTTACTATCGCATCGAAGCAAAATCCTTTTGCGAATAATTTAGGAGATGATTCAAATGCAATTACTGTTTGGACTACACCGGATACAGGCATGTTTCAGACTGGGCAGAATAACCAAGGACCATATCTTCCATGAGAAACATCTTTGATAAAAGCAGAGGGTACGGTGTGAAGATACATGTTAGTTTATTAGACTGCAGTAACGCCTTCAACTCGTTCAGCATTATAAATTTTGAGTTGAGTTGAGCTAAGAATTGACATCACTGCACTCGGGGCATTCCCATGCATGCTGTGTCCTCATCTTCAACATCCAGCGCAGAATTCCAATATTAATAGTACCGGTCGTAATCTGGTTATATGTCCGTCTTGCCTTTCCTCTGGGTAAAGTGAGCTGGCCAGACCCTCTGGTTAAACCCAGGTGCCTCATTCTCTCCAGGCCGTAATAATCTTGTTTCTCTTCCGACTGCTTCGCTTGTTCCCGAAGGGCTTTGACCGCATCTGTCTTGTCATATATCAGTTCACCACCCAGTGGTGCAGATCGAGCCAATCTGTCTGGCTGTTCATTCCCCACCACGTCGGCATTGCCTGGAGAAAAGATCCAAAGTATGCTCACTACCCGTGACCTTCCCAGTGAAGCTTGCCATTCTGCTTGAAGCATCCCTGTCTTAACCTTTGTCAGCATGCTTTCAGAGTCTGTTACAATTACGATATGTGTAAGCATCTTGTTCTCTAGCTACTGGCAAGCTTTTATAGTTGTTCCTCCCAACAGTCTGATTAAGAAAATCGCCAAATAATTGCCTTATACGGCATGTTTGTTAAGGACAGTTGGTCTCTTCCTCTCATCCCGAAACGGAGGCCCCGGAACCCGCAAGTTTCTTGTCTGCACTTCACGAGAAAAGAATACATCACTCATACTTAATGATATGCCGAAACATACAGAAGAGATGCATAACAAAATGTAACCTTCTCAAGGTTGGATCGACCTTGGAACCAAAGTTCTTTTTGAAAAAAATAAAAGCCAGAACTCGAACCCATGACCTTCCGCAGGCGAGCGTTCAGTTCGCTACAAAACGGGAGCTCCCACGAGATGCACAGTAGGCAATTAATCTGGACAAAAATAGGAGCCCTGATACGCCGGCGTCAGTGCAATACTGTTAATGGTTTTATTGATACAGAGTTACTGGCAGTCGAAACTCCCCCCACCCCCACGCTCCCTCTCCTCTTTCCGGGAGCTGTGTTGCTTATGGTATGATAGTGAGACTAGGACATTCTGCTCATATATTGGTAGATATTTCAAAGGAGTTTACAGATACTAAAATATAACACAAAGGCCTACATTAGCTAATTCAGGGTCACCAAAGAGGAGCAGCTGTCTTGATCTGACCTGCTTGACACCTATTGTATTGCCATACCCTGTTGCGGGCACTTTTGTCGAATACCTACAGTCGGCATTAACCCTTAATCTGTCGCGTGGAACCCACTTCACTGTCCGTAAACAAAGCAGACGTATTGTTATTCGCCTGATCTTATGACGGTGGAGTGCACATTGTTCCCAGAGTGTTAATCAAAGCTAAAGATCATTTTCCAGGCATATTGGGCATATAGCATTAGACCTATTTTTTTAAATAGACCTATCGGTTCTCTATGGGTGATACGGTAACATTACGCGGCCCACCGTTACTTCCCAGGGCTTTACCTGGTACCTATTTAAGGTTAGGTCGATCTGCGAGCTAAGGTATTCTTTCGAAGAGAAAAAAATCTGGCTATTTTAATTTGAACCCACGACCTTCGGGTCCGCAGGCGAGCGTCTGGCCGCTACACCATAGCGGCTCCCACATGGTGTGTAAATTATATATTTTTATTGTCATCACATGCGCGCTTTGCTAGCATTGCTTGCTTAACTTTGATTCCATTCATATGCAGTTTATATCACCGGTTGGTTGTTTTGTCTTCTTTGTCATCACCCTCTGCGCTGAAAGAGTTAATATCAGTCTGTTTTGTAACGATGACAACCTGTCTGAGAATTAATCTTGTAACTATTCAGTGTTTTCATCCGACGAGTTTCCCCTTTAGTGTAACACAATCACTCTGCGCTACTCATTGATTCGGCAGTCTTGCAGAAGATGTCCCGCTGTCCCTCTCTCCGCGCTGATATAACTGACTGGGACTAAACCTCATCTGTATGCTCAGCTATGAATAGCTGGGGAAATTTGAGACCATAGAAACACTACGATAAACAGAGTGGCTTGTATTGATTGTTACTCATGGAAAAAGAAAAGTAAAAAATTGGGCACACTAAACAACATAAAATCAAAGGATATAGCCAGCCAGTCAGTGCGTATTAATTCATCAGTTGTAAGCTATGGTGTGTTATAAACAACAGTTCTTCTCAGTGCGGTATTATCATTAACTTTCGAGTAAGGGTTTTGCAGCCTTGAGGGAACATTGGATAAAGTCAGAGAAAAATACGAGCTTGTATTTAGTAGAACCATTATTGTCTGCGATGGTAGCACACCATAAAACTGATTACAGCATCTTCTTTTTCTTTTATTCTGTTTAAAAAAAAAAAACACTCCAGCTACAACAACTTAAAAACAGTTTATTTTTACACGTACACGTCCCTTTATTTTTTAACATTTCCACTAATATTGATGCACATCGTTTTTTTAGTCCTCCCAAACCTGCTGCATAGTACTGCGGGCTCTGTTTTCTAAACCACAGTTTCCCTTCACATTCAACTTCTGCGTCCTTCGCGAAATGTCTCCTATCAAGGTTGGTTTTCAGCGGACCAAAAGAGATAGAAATCGTTTGGGGCTAAGTCGGGGCTGTAAGTTAGATGTTCCAGAAGTTCCCATCCTAGATGGTTAATTTTCTTCTGAGTTAACCGAGCCGTATGTGGTCTGGCATTGTCATGAAGGAGCATTACTCCTCTAGTCAGCAGGTCTGGACGTTTCTTCGAACTGCATCATGAAGCATCGATAGAACTTTACAGTATGAATCAGCATTCACGTCGTCACCTTTTTTTTTTTTAATGACATTGATTAAAAGCACTACTTGACAATCCCAGAACACTGTCAGCATAACCTTCCCTGCTGATGGCGTAACCTTAAATTTTTGAACACACGTCGAAGAAGGATGTTTCCATTGCATCGAAGCACGCTTTGATTCAGGCTCGTAGTGATGCACCTATGATTCGTTCCCAGTAATAATTCTGTTCAGCATGTCTTCTCCTTCATCTGCTTATCGACAGAGATGCTGCAAGGACAGGTTTATTCGATTCATTTTGTGTTTGTTCGTCAATTATCTGGGTACCCATCTTGAGCACACTTTCTCAAATATTAATCGATCATGCATTATGTTGTACGCTGAACCATGTGAGCACCCTATTGCAGCTGCAACAGAGTCGACCGTTACTCGCCTGTCACCTCTAATTATCTCCTCCACCCGCTGCACGGATGCGTCTGTTGCAGTCTCAACAGGACGACCAGATTGGACTTCATCAAAATCAAAGAGACCCTTGCGAATTTTTTCCCCCTAGCTGTTCACCCCGTACAGGATAAACATTTGTCAACATGAACAGGAAGCATTTCCTTATGAATGTACTTTTCTGGCAGCCCTTCCCCCCCCCCCCTTTCCCACGCACAACAGCAAGTACAGTCGCCATTTGTTTCTGTATTGCGAATGCGCATGCGTCACCTAACGACGGGAAACACGAAGTTCGATGTCGCTATCACCTAATGACACCTTTGATTGTTTGTTTTAGTATCCAGAAGCCATGAGTTGTTGACCCTTAGGCTCGGTATTATGGATATCGCAAACCTTTCGGCCTTGATTCCATTGTAAATACCGTAAATCTGGGAGAAATGCGGCTTTTCTGCCTACCCCCGGGAGTGAACCCGGACCACAAGGAGTTCGTCACCCGGTCACCGCGCAATCCGGTTTAGCCAACTACGCTAGAGAGCCGGACAATGACACCCTTAGAAACCACCAACTACATTTTCCTGCCTTCCCATAACTATTTGTGGCTTACTTATTGACTTCCCCTCGGACATAGCCTTATCCGTTTCCATCGCATGCAGCTCATTTTATGTTCTTTCCATTTTATTCATTATAGTTTTTAACACTCTTCTTTCTGTTTTTGTTTTGTGGATCTCTTTTTATTTCCTTGACCCAGTTGGTTGCAGTACATTGTCCCTTCTGTGTTCTTTTCTTTTGTGCGGCCACATCACGCTAGATTTAAGGAAATCCCATATTATAGGGTTAGAACTAGTGCTAAATAAATAGCGACTACTACGAACTGAAATAGTAGTCGCTATTTATTTAACACTAGCCCTAACACCACCAGCCCCATACTGTGGGATTACCCAAAATCTCGCGTGATGTGGTCGCTCAAAAGAAAGAACCCCCTCTGGTAATATTATCAGATTTACAACTTATATTATAAGTATTAACCTTGAGGCATAAGTTGGGCAGTCTGTTTGAAAATGTTTAAGGGCCACTCTATTGTCCGTTCTTCTGCTGGATATGTACTTCATACCCACTAACTAATTGTGCATTCCGGCGGCAGTTATGCTGGTGTATCCATTAATGTAACCTTGCACGGCGGTCAGTCATTTATTGATCCCATTCAGTCATATTAAGCTATAGCGCGTTTCAAACTCATGCCGTCGCATCGTTACAAATATCTTGAAAACTGCTATACAGATCACACAGATTTGTGCAAGTGGCCTTAGGTTTGCCATATCCTTATGATTCTGTAATTTACAGTTGTACATATGCTGCTGTTTTCTTGAAGCAGCGCAATTTTTTTTTTCAGGATTTTGTTTGGACTAATAATTTTGGTACCGCTGAAAAATAGAATATACAGTAATTGACACACGTGTGAGATTGTTTAGAAATCGGTTCACATGTGCAGCGACGCTCTGTGATTATTTTGATGCCCTGTTTCCCACACAATGAAAAATTCGCTTCTCACGGGAGACTTATGACGGATTTGACCACCTGAGAGTAAAGCGCCTATGATGCGCGTGCACTCGAAAAGATCCTATTAATCAGGTTACTTAAGTTACTGTAAGCATGCTGATTGTTTGCTTTGGATCGGTGTCTGTTTTTTCTCCATATACAGCAACAACAACAAAAAGAATTGAAACTAAATTAACCTGGTCTGTTGCTCGTCCGCCCTCCCCCAAAAAGCCTTGCTTTGCTTGCAAGCCATGCAGTCCGTTTATTCTCCTTTAGACCTGTCCACTCTGGCACGAAAATGAAACTAACGCTTGTCAGTCGTGACCACAGCAGAGACTCCAACCACTGTTTTCTAGTCCAGCCATGGGATCGCTTCTCTACACTCCTAATGCGTATTTTAATCTAACTATTGTTGTCAGTTTAAGTAAATAGACTACAGCAACTTAAAATAAATAAAAACCAGAGATTATCTTCTTCTTAAAGTTCACGCTCGTAGTCATGTCTATCCACAATCTTCTGTTGTTTTGTGCACCTTCAGTCAGTTCTGACACAGATGATCTTCCATGCCATGATGTCAAACTGTCCAGCATCTGTTCTCTTGGTCTCCCTCTGCCTCTCCTCCCCTCCCCTCAAACTTCCTATCGTCACGATGTACTCCAGTTTTCTCCTTTTCATCGCATGACCAAAGAATGTAGATTGTCTCTTTGTGATGTGGGCAATTAGTTCCCTATGTAGTCAGTTTCTTTCAAGACGTCTTCATTACTCTCTTTATCTGTCCAGGGTATTCTCATCATTCGTCTATAAAACTACATCTCCACAGCTTCCAAATAAGTTTTCACTTTTTGACTAACTGTCCATGATTCACATCCGTATATAATATAGGATTTATATAACTTTCAAGAATTCCCTTTCTCGTCTCAATTGACAAAGAAAGATTGTATAAAATCGTCATTTTGTAAAACGCTGTCTTTGCTTGAGTTATTTGACATTTAACATCCTTAATACATCTTCCATCTGGGTGGTAAGTTTGGCTGCTTTTCTCAGGCACCTCATCTCCAGGATTTTGCGTATATGGGCTTTAGATAGTATCCACGTTTGGCACTGGTAGCTTAATGTTGGAATGAATATTCTGTTAATAATCTGTCTCTTTGCACTCATAATTTCAGAGATGATATACCCGAAATACAAATAATAAATTAACACAATTTCTGGGGGAAATATGAAAAATATATTGAAAGAAAATTGCTTAAGTAAATTAAAAGACACTTGCATTTAAAAAAGAAAAGGGCATTTTTTATGACCCTGTAGATTATGAGGCCTTAAGCTGTAGCTTATTTGGCTTATACTTAAATCTGACATTGCTTTCCACAAACTCTGTCTTTCTCTCTCTCTCTCTCTCTCTCTCTCTCTCTCTCTATCTCTCTGTCTCTCTCTCTCTCTCTCTCTCTCTCTCTCTCTCTCTCTCTCTCTCTCTCTCTCTCTCTCTCTCTCTCTCTCTCTCGCACACACACCCGCGTGGGCGCCCCATAAAAGTACCTCTGGTCAGATCAAAGTTATGGCTGAGCTGGTGGAACAGATGTAAACGGTCTACTGCCAGAATAAGACTGGTCTCTAGACGACAAGTGGCGTGCTAGCATCGATTGAATTGCACTGTTCTCACAGACCACCTATAATGAAACACAGCGTACTTTAAGAAATCGTTAGTTCTTGTCCGGTTTGATCAGATGCCTGTCGTTAATGTTTAATTTGCAGTATAGAATTCGTCGATTCACAGTTAGCGATGTGCTTTTATGTTGTTGCTGCCAAAAAAAAAAAAAGGTACACGGTACGAATTAAAACGGGGGTATATAGGTTGTTCCGTTGTAACAGAACAGAAGAACGGAATGTTAATAAAATGGAAATAAATATACATACTTGACTTAGTTAAAGCTGTGACGATGTGTGCCGCTTGATTGCGTGATGAAAAAAACAGAGATAAATGTATGCTTGTGACCTGCCTGTCTATACATGTATGTGTATGTCTGTCTGTATGTCTGTATGTCTGTCTGTCTGTCTGTCTGTCTGTATTGTCTGTATGTGTGTGTGTCCGTCCGTCCGTGCGTGCGTGTGTGTGCTTGCGTGCGCGCGCGCGAGGCGTACGTCTGTCGGTTTTGTCTTGTCTTATCATATCTATTTATCTACCTATATATATTATCTAATCATCCGTCCATCCTGACAAGCGGTGATAGTTATTATTTACTTTCTCTTAACCTACATGTCTACCCTGTTGTCTTGAGTTCAAATCCCCTGTGTAACAAAATTCTGTCGTGATCGCATGCCTTTTGAATAATGCATAATTGTAAAATCGGCGGCATCGATGTTATGGAAAGATTATTGTTTCCAGACAGCATATAGTATTTACTCTTACAGACACTTTTAGCTGTTACGTTAGTCAGCTCTACTTCAGTTTTTGTTTAACTCTTTCGGTAGCTGTCATGAGTTACTTACCTTAGTCAGCTCTACTTCAGTTCTTATTTAACTCTTTCGGTAGCTGTCATGAGTTACTTTAATTGTTTCCCTCTTGAGAACTTCTAGTTTAAAGCATTCGGTTCACTTGTCCTATATATAAAGCGTTTCCATCTTAAGAACTTCTAATTAAAACAGTCAGTGCAGTAGTCCCATATTTAAAGTTTCCATCTTGAGAATTTCTAGTTTAAAACAGTCGGTGACTAGTCCTATACTTTAACTTTTTCCATTTTGAGTTGTCATCTTCACCTCACCAACCCTGGACTGCAGCCGATTCCTAACCGGTTTGTAGGGCCTCAATATAACTGTGCTATATGACTGCGGCTGAACGGGTTTCCAGGATTCATCATTGCCTGATTCTCAGCCTTGAGATGTTGATCCTACAGACTGCAATTCTGAAGGGGGAAAACTAAACATAAAATAATAACAACATTACGGGACAGAAAGACCTAAACCACTTAGTGGGATATCAAGAGTTGAAATACCGAGTGTCAACGGTAGAAGATAGTCAGACAGGTTTGCTGTCTTTGGCCTAACCATTGAACGCATGGCAAGTCGCGTGGTGCAGAAAGAACTTCCATATTTCTATTTTAATGCCTTCAAATAAAAATTTAAAAAAAAAATGTATTCTGGCTTTAAAGCCTCTTGTCCACACAAAAGAGACAAATACCCCTCATCTTCTAGTGAGATTCGAGATTCGATGAGCTGTGGATTGCGCCATGATTTGGATTTAAGGGAGGAAGGTTTGCGCAACACGCTTTGTGTTTACCTAACTAGGGAAATAAACAGCAGTGCAGGGCAAACAGAAATACGTTATTATTATTATTATTCTTTCAACAAAAGGCTGTTCGTTTTTTTTTTCCTCATTAAAAATACCAAACGATTCTTGCTTCAATTGTCACTTAAAAAATATTAAAATTTAGCTACACTTGCAATATTTTATTTTCGTGTTTAATCGTTAGGACATATAGTTGAAGATAGTAAGTCTTTTCACCTGTTAGATTGCTCGTCGTGTAACTGTGGTTGTCGCTTACTGGTTAGCGCTCTTACCTGCCATGACACTGGTGAGGGTTGAATCCCTAGCAATAGCAGATCACTAAGTCTTCAGGGGGGGGGGGGGGGGGGGGGGGGGGGAGAGGTCGATTTGGTACCTTTCAAAAATGGGCATCAGACAATTCTCAGAACTGTCAGGAAGAGAAAGGCGACGAGGAAGGTGAATTGTTCACCACTCCTTGTATGTTAGTTGTTAGTTGCGTATTATTTACAGGACATTGCAAAACCAACCCAAGCATTTTTGTTTGTTTGTTGCTATTGTGATTTTTTCTAGACAGATTTTCGTCCAATAGACTCCTTGTGTCGGCTCTGTGGCTAAGTCGATGCGAACGCTTCGTGATGCCGGGTTCGATCCCAGCTGCGGGCCATGCGCCTTGCGTTGGTTTCGACAGTGATATCAAGAAAGCCGAACGTCCAGAAAGCAATGGACAAACTACTGGATGTAAATGCTTGGAAAAACCACACAACAACAAGGGGCTGTTGGGGTTGGATCTGCAACGTCCTGTAAAGGATACTCAACTAACCTTAGACTCCGTGTATGACAAATCCTAAAAATGTCCTAAAATTTGTTTGAGCTTAACACAGACTTTAGCAGTCGACGGGTACGCTTGATAAGTGTGACTCCTGGAAGAATTTGCTTGGAGATTAGTAATATTTTCTATACTGCGATATAAAAACATTGAAAGCAGCATATACTTTTAAACATCAAATTAGTTGGTTTCAGTAATTGCTGTGTTAAAAAATATGATGAGCTTAAGGTGGCACTCCTTGGCTGAACACCACTGACAGGTTTCTTGCCCAGCGCTTCACACGCCAAAGACATTGACTACTATAAGAGCTTCAATTGCAGACCAGCATCCTCTTTACAAACATACATCGTTATACGATAAAATGTTGATGTTAAAATTCCTGTGTGTTATACTGGAACTGTCTGCAGAATCCGACCTCAGAATGCCAGGGAGAAGATCGACGCCTGCCAGATGTGCACCACTGTGGCGCGGGAGGAGCAGCAGATACTTCTGGGCAAGGACAAGGCTTTCACATTTGACTACGTGTTTGATGTCGAGACCCAGCAGAATGCCATCTATAACCACTGCGTCCGCAATTTGGTTGAAGGGTAAGTAAAGCCTGGTAGTTGTTGTTGCTTTTTTCCTCCCCCTTCTATTTTCATTCGTTTAAAATAGTGTATTTTCTGTGAGGTTAAAGTAAGTAAAGGACCCTTTTCCATGCCTTCAGACGTATAAGGGATAGAGATCTAGATCTATATAGCATGTGCAAATCGGCACTTGTTGGGTGATGTGGTCAGCATCCCGCCGACCGCCTTTATTTCCAAAGACTGCACCTGGTACCCAGTCGAGGCTGGGTCGACCTGGAAGCCAAGGTCACCTGAATAAAGTCCGGCTCCTTCAAGACCCGAACTCGTGACCTTCCGATCCGCCGGTATGCATCTAGCCTCTACACCACGACGACTCCCTTTATGTGAATTTGGGTCTTTTTAATGCACTAAGTGATCCATGCATTTTAGCTTTGGTGTTGTATTTCTAAAATTCAGGACACTCTTAGATGATATATATATATATATATTTTATATATATATATATCCACCGTATATATATATCTATATATATAGGATATCCACCGTGCGTCTCTCTATGTGATAGGGGGTGGGGGGAGAGACCGAGTTTACGGGTCAACTAACCATTCTTCGCCACACACGTTTTAAGAGAAAATAACTAGAAATAGGACCCAACCAAAGCGCAATAGCTGGGTGCTTGCATGTAAGTCTGAAGATTTTGTGTTCGAATCCGCATTGGGTGGGTTTTCATAATTGACCTAGGGCTGCTAGGTTAGTTAACTCATGTTAGGATGTCAAGGTGACGTAACAAACTTGGTGTGACTCAACCAAGGCACATCCTGCCCTTGAAACGCAGGTATAGACTCTCGTCATTTCTGATGTCTAGTAGGAAACTTTGTTCTTGCTAGGTTGGTTTGCTGTCAGCTCATGTCTGTGCATAAAGGTTGTGTAGATTTTCTTTTGTTCCTGAACCTAAAATTCTCCCTGTGAGTTCCAGGGCTCTGGGAGCCGGGGAATAGTCTCACTGCCACCAGCAAGCATGTCGTAAAAGTAGATTAATTAGGGGTGTTTTCTTTGTAGTCAGAGTTTGCCTGAGAGGCGACGAACCAACAGTCTGCTTACAAATAAGCCAGATATATATATATATATATATATATATATATATATATATATATATATATATATATATATATATATAAAACGGAAGTGAACGCACATGTCAAGGTTAGGGAACAAAACTTAATTTCAGAAGTGGACGAACAACAGGAGTTTATAGCCAATGAACTTGAAGAAAAAGAACCTAAAATGGTTAAATTTACACCTTAATCGATTTGTGTTTACTGATTGATTTTAGAAACTTATTTTGCGATGAAGTCCTCCTCGAGACATTTGAAACCATAAATTGATTGAAGGAAATCAGACATGGTCGTCAATATCGTCTGCACATGTTATGACAAGGAATACACTCTTACTTAATGACAACTGGCAATCCTGATGGGGAAAAGAGCCAGGAGAAGACAGAGAGATAAATACCCGGATAGTTTACCCATATGGAGTGGAGTAGATAATAGCACATACATTGATTTTGGTGATTGTATTGGTTGGTGATTGTATTGGTTGGTGATTCAACACCGGTCGGTGTTGACCGCTGACGTTTATCAAAGAATTCCAGAAAAATTTGACTAAAAAGCTCAACAAAATGGGGAAGCAGTAAAACGTGAACAAAACAACACAACGTAACGTTTCAACCGGGCGGCCTTTTTCAAACACAAGTAGACTACACAAACGAGGAGAGTCTCATGTTTTACTGCTTCCCCATTTTGTTGAGCTTTTTAATCAAATTTTTCTGGAATTCCTTGTATAAGCTTAACTGCAGTCACCCCCATATTTTCACTATTACGTTTATCAGCGTAGTATTTGGTGATTCCTAATTATTACTCTGTTGCTTATAAATGTGTGTGTGTGTGTGTGTTTGTGTGTGTGCATTTCTGTGTGCTCGTGGGGATCTAGCTGTTCAGATTTGTTATTCACTGGATTGGTATCCAGTATTACGAGTAATTATAGTGAATCTTGACAATTGAAGTCACTGAGATTTACATAATCTGCGTTGCGGAGGTTTTACCTGTGTTTACTTCAGACTTTTAAAGTGCGACCATATAAAGAGAAAGAGGGATAGTAAAAAATGTGACGATGGGAAGTTGAAAAATGAAATTCCGACGATGTGAACAGAGAGAAAGTGCGGTCGTACGAATAGAAAGAAGCCTAAGTGGTGCGCAGAAAAAGACAGTGCAGTGATGCGAACAAAAAGAAGACCCAGCGATGTGAATGAAGCATTGAAAAGACAAGTGTTACCTATCACGCAATTTTTTTTTTTAAAATCTTGCCCTTGAATTCCTTCAGGGAAAGGGGACCAAAAACTGGGAAGGGATCAGATCCATGTTTGAACAAGGAGTACCTGACTGACATTTGTAAAAGCAGGTATCCCAATGCTAGCACACACTGTAACTAAAAACCACCTACGGGAGAATGTAGGGTTAGGGACTTGTGAAACAAAGGTGTCAGATAGCAGAATGTTTGAGATGGTAAGAGGGGCACAAGAGAGTTAGAAAAGGGACTATTTCTGAAACACAGCAGAGTTTTTTTTTTTTTTTTTTTAAATAACATACTGGTGTGGGATGTTAGAAACGTGTTTTCATGCTTTTTTTTTGGGGGATTACCACTATATGTAGCCAGATAGCCGTGTTTAAAACATAACAGATCTGTCCCTCAGTCAGATTCTTGCATTTTTAAGAAGGCAAACTCTGTAACCTATAAAGCTGCAAAGGACACTGACATGCAGAGACGTTCTCTAGGTTGGTTAGTTAATTGGTGGTAGTGGTCATCTGGAAAAGATAGTGTTCATTCGTAAGACGAAACTAATTGGTGTTCACCTCATTTCAACCTTCATAATAGTTCTTCTTCTTCGCGTTTTATGCAAGAGAATAAACTAAGAATTATTTGATCTTTTCTATGGCAACGTGACATGACTGACGTAGTATTTTTGTTTTTTACATATTTAAAGCCATCAACACACACCCACACGCAACAGCTTGTTCGTTGTATTCGGCTCGCAGACTGCACGGGTACAGGGATAACAACGTGGATATTACATTGACCTAACGGCTTAGCTGAT